>CM054123.1:22760135-23360135 GCA_028751855.1 Ambrosia trifida | reverse complement strand
CCCAACTGATAAGAGTTTTGGGCCCATGTGTCTCGCTTATCCGGTTGTCAAGGCCCAACTCATTGCTGGTGTTTTACTTGATGGTGTGGATTGCCACGCTGGCAATCCCCACTCCTAAATGTGTGGCCCATATGATATTAAAGTGTGTTTCTTTGGAGATGATCAGACGGTGGATATTGGCTCGGGTGTGCTTTCTCCCGAGCCAACCTCTTGGCTATATAAAGCTTCTTGTGCTTCAGTTCACCAGTTTTGCCATTCGTATTCTCCTCCAGTCTCTCTCTCACATCTCTCACAATCATTGAACGATTAGGGTTTGTATGTTGAGTCATGCACTTATACTTCTCATATAAGTGTCGAGGTCTTGTTGATCCTGTCTAGTTCTTGTTTACGTATTTGTAATCTTTTGGTTGTTTAGAGATTGAAGTTATTGTTTTGATTACAGAGTCTGTAATAGGTCTGTTTAGAAGTTGTTATAAGTATTTCAATCTTTGTTTGATCTTTAGTCTCTGGTTTTATACCATTTGACAAAAAAACATAAAAAATGAACATGCGAGATAACCTAAAAGCTAGGTGTAAATTGGGTCACGTTAAAGGATTAACGAGTTTTGTGTTGGACGATTGAAGTTCATCAATATGAACACGCCCTGTATTTTAATTCGTCTTGAAAACATTAGTCCTAACTCATAGACACTTAAAATAATGTAACCCAAACACAATTTATTTAACTTATTTGTCTAAATGTGTACACACGTGGTAATCAAGTTGTAAGCATGTTGATTGAGTCGCTGAGTTGTGAAAAAAGAGTTAAACTGGCCGACCTATTTAATTAAACGGATTAAACATGATCGGTATACTAATTAAGAACTTGTGTACCAATTAAGGAAATTACTATAGGTATTTGCATAAAAAAAATACAAATGGATAAAACTAGTCAACATGGCAAACACTATTTAAGCGCAAAATCACAGAAAAAATAGTAAAGAAAATCGTTTGATATTTAAGAAAAAAACCAAGGAAAAACATGCCTAACACAAAGGGAATTCATTCAAGAAAAAAAAAATTGGTAATCAATATGGAATGGGCTTCCGATGCGTTAAAAGACACAATTAGTCTTTTCATGGTAAATATGACTCCTTGTTTAACAACGTATCGGAATCCCGATATTGAGGCTGCTGTAATAAAAGCCACCAGCCACAATAACTCCCACATCGATCACCAAAGCGCTAAACGCATATTTGCATTGATTCAAGTTTCAGGTAATAATGTCCGTCCAGTCATGTTAGCCCTTTCCACGAGGATGGAAAGGACCCACAGCTGGACGGTGGCATTAAAAGGTCTCATGCTTTTGCATGGGATCACCAGCTGCAAATCCCCCACGGTTCAAAAACTTGGCCGTTTACCATTCGATCTCTCGAATTTCACAGACCGAAACCCTAACTTGTATCACCACGAGGCGTTCATTCGAGCTTACTACAAATATCTCGATATAAAAATGTCGTTTGTGTACCGGCATTCGCGGGAACATAAAAGGGAGAGTTTCCGAAACGGAATCAAACAAAAGCCGAAAGAATCGTCTAAGATGCAAGCTCTTGTTTGGTTACAGGATCTCCAGGATTTGCTTGATATGCTGCTTGAGATCAAACCACAAACAGAGAAGATGATGAATGTATTAGTTCTTGAAGCAATGGATTGCATTGTTATCGAGATATTCGATACTTATAGTCGAATTTGCAATGGAATCGCTGCGGTTGTCATGAGGGTCTATTCCATCGGAAAACCTGAAGGCCGAATGGCATTCTCGATTCTGCAGAAAGCAGCCGTTCAGGCTGAGAATCTATCGCGCTACATTGACTTCTGCAGGGATTTCGGGGTTGCCAAAGCATCGGAAAGCCCCAAAATTGTGCGCGTCCATGAAGACGATATCCGAGCTCTCGAGCAGGTAATAAATAGATATTCAAGTGAACAAAAACCGATTCCTTCCGGCTTGGGGCAACCTAAAATGCTTTGTTAAACCGTCGTGTATGATACAAATGTTTGACCTCTATGTTAAACATGAACCAGTTGCTATATCTTCGCGTTCTTATGTTATACAATACCGAATGCATCGTTGTTACATCTGACTAGTTAGCTAAACCGCAACAATATAGCACAACGCGATCAAGATTAAAAAGTAACAAATGATTGAGATCAAGAAATCTTTAAACGAAAACAGAGTTCATAACCTACGGTTAAATCCGACAAGGCATCGCCTTGTTAACTAGTTACATCAGACCCGACACCAGACCGGACACGGTCCTTCATTACCTTAAATCTACCTGATAGTTACAAACTTGTTGGTACCATGTTTAGCCCAGTAAGTTCTCAAATCAATTGGATTACCAAAATTGTATCCCTCAGATGCAAGTTTCTCTAAAACCTTCTTGAATGCACCCTGACTCATCTTCCTCCCTGCAATTCTCGCCCCGCGACGTTTGGTGCTCATCGGGAGCGGATACATTGATATCGTGGTCGTGCAGCACGCTGACTGCCAACCACCGAACCCCCATCGGTAACACTGTTGAGGAGACCCCGTACACGTGCAAACAGGAATCGGGATTCCAGAAATATCCATATCGATCCCGTTAATCACAACCTCGACACCCCTTTTGATTGTTTTCGCACGTTCTTTTGGCGTCGAAGGGTTTTTCCTCGGTTTTTTCGACCTTGAGGTTTTCGGGCCGGTTGTTGATCCTCTTTTCTTCATAGAACCACCATCATTTACACCGCCATTTACGCCACCATCTCCACCGCCATCTCCACCGCCACTACAACCAATATCTTTACCAACAACCACATTATCCTCTACACTCATGTTCATCACAGAATCTTTACACATATCAAGCGACGGCGGCACCATGTGAATCGGCATCGGGTGTGACATTTGCAGGAGTCTTTCTCTTTGTATCCAACCGTCTCTCATATAGTTCATCGGTCCAAGTGGTTCGGACACCACCCGAGTGTGAGGATGGTGGTAAGTCGATACGTTCGCGTTAACCATAAGCGTGTTTTCTCGCGGCGAAAGGAACGGTTTCTGCTCCCTATGGTCCACCACTGGAGACATCAGTTGCAGACCAAGATGTTCCTTAAATGAAGGCTCATAATATCCCCAATTTCTCATATTCAACCCATCATCATCCATTGTAACTAAATATGCACAAACAAAGAACAAACATAAATATTTTCAATTTATTGTTTTTATAAAGAATAACCAAAAATAGACCAAATTAAGCCAAACATCAGTCAAAAACCAAACAATTTCCCCAAAATTGATAATAATAATAATAATAATAAAAACATCTTTTTAGTTAGGGCTTTTATAAATAATTAAAATTAAGCAAAATCAGCCAAAATAATAACAATTTTCTCCAAAATTGATTATAAAAAAAACATCTTTTTAGTTAGGGCTTTTATAAATAATTAAAATTAAGCAAAATCAGCCAAAATAATAACAATTTTCTCCAAAATTGATTATAAAAAAAACATCTTTTTAGTTAGGGCTTTTATAAATAATTAAAATTAAGCAAAATCAGCCAAAATAATAACAATTTTCTCCAAAATTGATTATAAAAAAAACATCTTTTTAGTTAGGGCTTTTATAAATAATTAAAATTAAGCAAAATCAGCCAAAATAATAACAATTTTCTCCAAAATTGATTATAAAAAAAGCATCTTTTTAAACCCATTTTAAAAATGGTGGCAAAACTAAAACCTAATAACACAAACCTTAATTTAGGGTAATTTAGGTTTTTTATAAATAATAAAAATTAAGCAAAAGCAGCCAAAATAATAACAATTTTCTCCAAAACTGATCAAACAAAAACAATCTTTTTAGACCCAATTTAAACATGGAGGCTCAATCAAGACCTAATAAGACAAACCCTTAATGTAACAACAATAAAGATTCAATCTTTAGGGTTAATAAGCTAGATCTAAGCTAAAAAGTGATGAACACAAACTACTAATTTAACAAATTTGATAAAAGAATGCATAAAAAGAACATGGGTATAGTCACAATTAACAATATTAACAAGCAAAAAGTTTAAAATTTTATTTCAGATCTGGAAAAAGGGGTGAAAGCCAAGATCTTCAGGTATAAAAAAGATTAGAATGGGTCATAATATAGCAAGAACAGAAGGATGTTTTGGATGTGAGAGAAACAACAGTTTGTATATATATGTTGAGAGAGAGAGAGAGAGAGATTACCTGTGTAGTGTGGGTAAACAAGTCTTTGATTGAGCTGTTGAGAGAGGAGAGAGGAGAGAGAAAGAGAAGGGTTGAAAATGAGGTGAGGTTGTATATGTATCAAAAATATTTTTTTAATTTTAATTTTATTTTCTTTTTTGGGTTGTTGTGTTAGCTTGAGCTTGGAGGCTTGGAGCAGCTGTCTATATTGGTCATGGTTTTTAAAACCGGACTGGTGGTAGGACTAGGTTTCGGGACCTGGGCCGGTTCATGTCGGGGGAGTTGGACCGCTATGCAAGCGAACTAGTGAACCGGCTGGTCAGACCGAAAAACCGACCAGTTGGACCATAAAAATAGGGGTCGGACCAGAGTTTTATAAATTTTTTCTTGCTTTTTGTTAGTTCGTTGACTAGGCCGGACCGGTGATCTGATGAGATGTTCGGTCTAATTCTGAAAACATTGATATTTTGAGGCACCCATACTTGAACACAATTCACATTACTCAACAACACACTTTTTAATTAAAGGGGGGAAAAACATATGCCTTTTTAGGATGTAAAAAGTTATATGCTCTTTTGTTGACTTTTACCTTTGAAAAATATGTGATATTTAGATTGATGGGTTAATGAAGAATTTGAGTTTTGAGTGGAAAAAAAAAGTGAACAAGTAGACTTTTAGATAACTTTTTGGTATACTATACCTCTAGTTGTAATTAGGTATATGGACAGAAAATACACTACAAATCGTATAGCTATTTATTATCAAACGTACGATCAAATGACAAAATTCAATTTGATGGATGCATATGTTCCTTTTTCATGGATTACTTATTTTTGGGCATGGAATTTTGACAATTATATTGAAAGAACGACTCTTAATATATATTCACCACTGAAGAAACAATGAGTATGATTCGGGTATAATGAAGGAGTTGCTACTCGTGCTCGCCACAGGATATTATCCTTTTACTCAAAACGATGATAGATCCGTGGTCCGATTAGATATATGGTAAGTTGACAAACAATATAATGCACACACAAGGTTTAAGTGGTTCGGTCTCGTTGACCTACGTCCACTGCAAAGATACGATCTTCTATTACTCGGGATATTACAAGTGTGACTTCGAGAATATATAAATCGGAAATACAAATGTGTGTGTATGATTCTAGAATTCTTCGACCTCTTAAAAGGTGTGGAGACCCTCCTTTTATAAAGGTCTTGTGGGCCGGAGGCTTGTGACCCACTTTTGGAGAGTTGGGCCCGTCTTCTTAGCGGCCCACGGCCCATGTAGTTGGATTTGGATCCGTAGTTAGATAAAGCAAACTAGTCAAGAATGTTGCATTGTGATTGGTCCACGTGGCGCCTTGTGATTAGCCGTCAGGGGCGGTGCCCCGCCATTGGTACACGTGTCGCCAAATTGAGGTCTGCAGGATCCTCCTTTTCTTCCTGGTGGCAGGAGGTGTCAGTTGAGCTGACATCTGACACCTGGAGGCGTGCAGCAAGTGGAGCTTCAGGGGGGCTGCACTTGGCGGATGAATCTTCCGCGGATGCTCTCTGCGGGAGGTGTTGCTTTTGTCTGTCCGCATAGCTTTGCTGATACATGGTGGACAGTTTTGGTGGGTAGGGTGCGCCTAAGCGATGATACCCTACCCCTTCAACCACTAACTTTTAGGTTAACTTTATTTTCTGCCATTAATTTTTAGGTTAACTTTATTTTCTCTCAATTTGACCACCAAACTTTTAGTTTTTAGGATTTAAAACTTTGGCCACTAACTTTTAGCTTAATTTTATTTTCTTCTAATTTGACCACCAAACTTTTAGCTTTTAAGATTTCAAACTTTGACCACCCAACTTTTTTAAACTTGCATTGCACTTTGGCCAAACTTTTAACTTTTAGGATTTTAAACTTTGACCATCAAAGTTTTAGCTTTTAGCCGCGAGTATTTTTTTAAAGCCCACGAGCGAATAACAGTCACTTAATATTATTTTTTGTGTCCACGAAATCCTCCACGCAAGAAGAGCTCCCACAGCGACGCACGATCTTTAATGTCCACCAAATCCTCAACGCAACAGGAGCTCCCGTCACGAAGCACGAGGTAATAGAATCCTAGTTGCTATAATTATTGCATAATTCACAATCACATCAGCAATCGGGTGGTGATGATGTTTCTTGTTAGGTCTTATTGTATATTAGGTGATCATTGTATGGTGTATCGCTAGTTTCCCGCTAACGTTTTTAGTGGAATAAACTTTTGTTGATCGTTCAAAAAAAACATCAGCAATCTTTACAATCATTAGTTCAAAACAATTGTTGTTTACGATATGCAAGGGGTGAAAAGTTATCAACTTAGCAAAATGTAAGAGCACGATTGGTCATAGCACATGGCAAAAATATGTTGAGTGTGATGATCAATCTTTTAATGTGATGTGTGAAAATGTAATATATCAAATGGTAAACAAGTTTACAAAGGGAAATAGTAACTAAATCACACATAGTCATGAAGTGTACTGGTCATAATGTAATACATAAATAAGTCTCTTAATGATTCTATTAAGAGACTACTTCTGAATTAGTCAACATTAAGTGTGTTCAGTTTACTGACAGGACAGATTTAAATCTATCAGTAAACATTTTACCTATTAAGTTTTAAAATGATATTGAAAGAATTTTTTTTACCATTTTATCCATTCACATGTGTTCATAACCCTCTACCACGCACCACCTCCTCGACCCACCATCAACTCCACCACCAACTAGTTGAACTGAGCCAAGTTAGGCCTCTTACTAGTTCAGAGTCTCTTACCTAATTAGATATCTTAATGGTTCAGCGCTTACTAGCACAAACCTTGCCATATAGCCCCTAAGTTCGGATATCGAACCATGGACATTGTGATGCTAACTTCAGATACTAAACTTCTATCGACTCCTAGCCTAAACTTAACAAAAATAATTTGGTTTTTATCTTTAATAACTACACAAGTAAATAAACAATGAAGTAAATCAAAAGACAATAGAATGACAACTACCTAAGATGAATCCTAGTGGTAAACTCACAACTTTTGAAATTGGATAAATAACTGGCTACCGGAATTTAAAAGTTGGCTCCGGAATCACAATGGTTTGCTAATTCTCCTCTAGGCCTCACTAATTACTCAATGAATCATAAGGGCGTGGAAAACTCACCGGTATGTGGTTTGGATCACCTTCAAGTGTCACCAAACTATGAATCAATAATGCTAAGGTAGACATAAACTACATCTCCTCAAGGTGTCACTAATCACAATATACCCTAATATGTAAAGAAGTAATCTAATGCAAATAGTTATAACTCGAAATTACAAGAAATCTGAAAACATGTTAGGAATGGATCACTTGCCGGGCTCACTGTAATCAACACCTAAAAATCTAGACAACCCAACATTCTATCTCGTCACGGTATCAAGAATAAGTTTAACGCATTCATAAATCTCCTCCTAAGGGTTTACTACGACTAACATAATAATAGGAGAACCACCAACACAAAGTAAGCGATAAATGAATGAAACCCAAACCGAAAAATATTTAATCAATTAATTAGAGAGACATGCAGAGAAAGAAAAGAAAATAAATCATAACATCAAAGTAATATGCATTGTAACCAAGAAAAATCATATTCTTTACCAAAACACAAGACAATCGCAAAATACCTAAAACCAAAAATATGTAAGTTTACAAAGAATTCATCAAAAAACCTAGTCTCCAATACGAAACGATCGGTTATGGATCATAATGACAAACTTCTGTGTATTTTTCTTCCAAAATCATTTCTTTGATCCGTTACCTATTAAAGGTCACATGATTGTTACATGTTGGTAAAACATATCATCATGTAAACTAAAAGATAAAAGTTAATGCCATGTTTCTAACTTCTTTATAAGTTATTAGTGGGTTTACCCGCGCGTTGCTGCGGGATCCAAATAAAACCTTACAAAAAAAATTAAAGCATTGTGGGGCGAGAATTTGCAATGGCCAACCCGATCGGTTTTGACATATAGTAAAGATAGCTCATTAAACCAAGACGCAATGCATGAAAAATACTCACATCAGGTTATAGCCTTGATGGTCAGTGGAGTCGTCAACCAGCTTCTTTGTAAATAATTACAACCTAAATATTAAAGGGTGATACTATCCACACATCCCCCAAAAAAGGGTGATACTATCCACACATCCCCCAAAAAAACCCTAGACACCCCTATAATGGGTCATTGAGGTCTCAATGGGCCATTGAGGCCAAATCTGGGAAAAACGATGGGTCATTGAGGTCTCAATGACCCATCCTTTAACAAAAAATGAAAACGATGACACATTGAGGTCGCAACGACCCATTGAGGGGTGATACTATCCACACATCCCCCAAAAAAACCCTAGACACCCCTATGATGGGTCATTGAGGCCTCAATGGGCCATTGAGGCCAAATCTGGAAAAAAACGATGGGTCATTGAGGCCTCAACGGGCCATTGAGGCCAAATCTGGAAAAAAACGATGGGTCATTGAGGCCTCAACGGGCCATTAAGGCCAAATCTGGAAAAAACGATGGGTCATTGAGGTCTCAATGACCCATCCTTTAACAAAAAATGAAAACGATGACACATTGAGGTCGCAACGACCCATTGAGGGGTGATACTATCCACACATCCCCCAAAAAAACCCTAGACACCCCTATGATGGGTCATTGAGGCCTCAATGGGCCATTGAGGCCAAATCTGGAAAAAAACGATGGGTCATTGAGGCCTCAACAGGCCATTGAGGCCAAATCTGGAAAAAAACGATGGGTCATTGAGGCCTCAACGGGCCATTGAGGCCAAATCTGGAAAAAACGATGTCCCATTGAGGTCTCAACGACCCATCCTAGTACGAGGTACGATGTGTCAGTCTGAACTCCCTGCTTTTGCAGGGAGTTCAGGCTGAAAAGTGATTCCCCACGTCCCATTGAGGCCTCAATGGCCCTCTAAAATGTGTTAGGTTTGGGCATTTAAACTCCCCACGACCCATTGAGACCTCAATGGCCCGTGAAAATGTGTTAGGTTTGGGCATTTAATCCCTCAATGGCCCGTCGTTTTTTAGCATTTAACCAATACGTGAGCAGCTTCTTCCTCATTTCACCAAAAAATTCAAACATCACCACCACTATTCTCTCGACCCATCTCGACTTCCCGGTCTCACGATGTCATATTTACATAGTTTTTCAACCGATAACCTGTCTCTTAACGAGTCCTACATCTCTGAAAGCGTTTTCGGACCCGGGGTTCAAGTTGGTGACGGGGAGGTTAAATCCGGGGTTCGTGGTAATGACGGGAATATGCTGCCCGATCTGAACCAGGAATATGTAGAGGAAGAGGAGTCATTTTTCGTGCCACCAAGCTACCCGCAGTACACATACGGGACTTACCATTCGAGCGGGAATGGTGCTAAGGACTTCGAGGAAGGTGATAACAATGATTATGAGATCGCCCGCTGGGCGAAGATGCAGTCACATCCGATACACTCATCGCGCACCATTGACTGGGATGCACTTCCGGCGATCGGTGCTGGAGAGAGGTTTACAGAGTGGATCCCCGACGACAGCCCTTGGGATCGGATGTTTGCTGATCTCCACCATGAGGCGCATCGGCCTATTACGATCGAGTTCATCTCGACATTCCGCTATTCTTCGCTCCCAGCCGGTGCGGATCCCGATGTCGAGCATGATCCTGAGGTACAGTTCAGGTTATTTGGAGAGCTCTACACATATACGATGGACCAGTGGGCTACGACTTGCTGCTGGTACAAAGAGGACGAGCTCGTCCAGGATATGTACACTACAGGCTTGACCAAATTACCAGATGACATGTTGATGAAGTGGTGGCCCACTATCGGTAGTGAAGAGTATGGGGATCGTTACCGCCATAGCGTCTAACGATAAGGTCAATCAGATCGACCTTTTCTATTTGTACTGCATCCTCAGGGGTAGGCCGGTTGCCCTGCATAAGTGCTTTGCTGAGTATGTTGCTGGCTACCCTCTTAGGCATGCAGCGGGGGCTATTCCGATCGGGGGGATCGTTACCGCCATAGCGTTGCGTGTTTGCCCGGGCGAATTCTGGACCCATATAGAGGAGCAGAGTTTACCGCGTCCGATGCTGCCCAGGTATGATTATTATTTATTTATTATTTATTGTAATTTATTATTTATTATGATTTAATATTTTTATTATTGTTGTGCATTTCAGCCCACTAAATATTCAGACTATGCAGCATATGAAGGTGGCGGGCAAGGTCCCGGGCAGCCGTCCACGCGCATATTACCAGCGCGCTATTGGTAGAGATGGCGATCTTGGCAGGCATTTTGTACCACAGCCGCTGGCACATATTGATTGGCCGCTTGCCGAGGAGGTTCGGATGGCACGCGTTGGCGAAGGCGATCCACCGGTGGATGTAGAGATGCCAGATGCTCCTCCTGATGCTCGACAGCATCCTGCCCGCGTTTATCATGCCGTTAGGTTGCCTGATACCACGTCCCAGTTACTTCAGCAGATTCTAGATCAGATGGGGTCGATACGGACTGATATTCGCCAGGATGCAGGAGATGCGGGCTGATATGCGGTGGCTGTTAGAGAGCGAGAATGATAGACGTGTAAAGGCTGGTTTGGCGCCGCGTGCCCTTCAGGGTGTGGCGTCCAGCACTCAGCAGGGTGAGGCGTCCGCCAGTCAACAGTTCGATCCGTCCGGTGTATATCAGGGGTCGGATCATTAGTTGGTTGTTTGTTTGGATTTTATTATTGTATGAACAGTATGCTTTATTATGTTTAGTTGTATGTAAATGGTTGAATATTATGCTTTATTTTGTTTTATTGTTCGTATCTTGTGTTTTGTTTAGTTCTGCTACATAAACGTTAATGTTTAAGCAATGTCTATTATATCATTTTAGTATAATAATAATTCTATTTATTTAAAAATAACATCCATATAAAAAACATTTATAAAAAACCAAACATTGATATTTACATCTTTATCCTATCTTAAACACTCACACTACACTTCTTTTTTACCATTACCAATCTCAATGGGTCGTTGAGGCCTCAATGTCCCATTGAGGTTCTCTGTTTGACCCTCAATGGGTAATTGAGGCCCCAATGAACCATTGAGGGGGGTGTTTAGATAAAAAAACCCTAGTGTAAACACTCACACTACACTTCTTTTTTACATTACCAATCATTGCCAATGATTGGTTAATGATTACCAATAATTGGCAAACCTCAATGGGTCATTGAGGCCTCAATGGACCATCTTTTTTCAGTTTTTGGCCCTCAATGGGTCGTTGAGGCCTCAATGTCCCATTGAGGTTCCCTGTTTGACCCTCAATGGGTAATTGAGGCCCCAATGAGCCATTGAGGGGGGTGTTTATATAAAAAACCCTAGTGTGTGAATAACCTAGGCCATATTAAAACTTGACATATACAAATGTATTGACAGATCTCAAATATAGATTTATTGATTATTATTCTATTTTCCCCATTCTTGTACAACAAATTTTATTAGTTATTCCTTTTTTTTTTCCTTTTACTTTTATACAAACAGATGATGTCTTTCCTAAGCTATTACCATTAAGATGATGAAGAACAAGATAATTGAAGAATATTGAATGTTGAATCAGTTACAAACTAATGATTATGACAATCAATTATCATTTTCATAATTATATAACACATAACTTCAACTTTAAATATAGTAAAGTAAAACCTCATAACTATTAAACCATTCAAATGATAACTAATTAACACACATTTACTTCTAACATTCAATGTGAAAGAAGTTTTTAACATTAATGCCTTATATTTAACTTCAATGTATACACAAAATATAGATATTCTCTTCTACATGTGATATCTATATGCCAATACGAGAAGCCTCATCGGAGACGCCTTAGGTGCCTCGAAGTTGGTGACCCATGGGTAACTGACAAATGCTTCAATTGCAATTGCAATTCCTTGTGCTGATTACTTTAATGTCATATGGCTATATAATACATTTTCCACTTGTGATAACTCTTAGTTCTTTTTAGATGTATGTATAAAGTTCATGTGACGAAGACTTGCTCTACCAAGTTACACGAATATCTAAGTAATTGTAGCTTATGGGCTTGTTGTCGTAAAATTAAAAAACTTTTTGATAGCAGCATCAGCATGAACTGTACAAGGAAAACATACCATCAAATTTAAAAAAAAACAATTTAATAAAAAGTGTCTTAACATAAATCAGTTTTGTGTAAAATTTAAGTAGTTCAAGATTACTTGGTCATACAATCTAAAAAATACTCATGAGCTAAATAACCCAATGTGCCAGAAAGCTCAATGGAGATGCAAAGCATGCCACTTACTAATCCATAAAAGAACATCTGCATATACAAAAAAAAAGCATGAGATATTTAAGGGGAGTCGCGCCAAATTATTTGATGTCATGTGTATCCTAATACTTGTGTTGTACTTACAGATTAACTGCATAAGGTTGGGTGTATCGAGCAGGCTGCAAATGTGAGTGCTGTTATGACGGAAATAGCTAAGGCTCAACATGCTTCTAGTTCAATGTAGTGTTAAATGTTTTTTTACACCATCTACTTTCCACTGAGTTTAGAAAAATATGGTTCAATCATAAAAGTTTTTCACATTGTTACTAAAAAAGATCAATCCAACAACCAAGCAACTACAAATTACAAAAAAACTACAGCTTAAGCATGCATACGAATGAAAAATTTTAAGTGGAATGAATAAACGAAATGAGTTGCCTATTATGATTTATGAATCAAGATTGAAATTTTTATAGTTTCAACATGTAGAAACAAATACTAAAGTTAAGAAAAACTAAGTAATTGGTTAATATTATAAACTATATAAATTATAGAAACTAACCGGTACCACATCATCATCACAGAACAATCTTATAATCAACTACAAGTAATAAAAATATACATGAATAGTTTTAAAAGTATAAAATAAAACAATATCAACACGAATTTGGAAAACGGATAGTTGATTAAAAGAAAAACTAACCTACAAGAACTTCAAAACTGGCCGTTGAATTCTATGTAGGTTAGTGGGGTTTCTTTCATCATCATATAAATACCACGAATTTGGAACCACAAATAAACTAAAAACAAACAATACAAAGCCTAAAATAACCACAAAGCATGAAAAATTACCAATAACTTGAGAAAACAATTACTTGTAATACGGCTGATTTGTTATTAGGGTAAGAAATTGGAAGGAGGATCTCTTAATACGGAGGCACACCTTCAGGAATATGATGAGTGGGTAACTGACAAATGCTTCAATTGCATTGCAAGAACCTTTGAGTTGTCTGAGAAGTAATAAATAAGTAAATGAGGGAATTGAAAGAGATAGGTATGGTTAAAGGGCAATGATGGAATAACCGGCTCAATAATAACCGGCGCGCGTTGTCGTTCTAACTCAATAATAACCGGCTCCAACCTGTTATATACACAACTGCAAACTTTTGACGTTGCTTAAAATACCAAAACTTTAATTATTTACTTTATATATTTTCAACAGAGATTTTTCCTTGTATCACATCAAGATACGACTCTCCACGAGGATATCGATACCTGAGTTTGTCTTTCTTCCTTGACCTTTAAAAAAAGACCATTGAATGGAAAGGTATATAATTATAAAAAAATGAATATTTCATATTTAACATACTCGTATTCTTCAGGAATGTTCTTCTTTATTTTTTTCATACGTCATACCATCACATACACTAACATTTATCTCATCAAGTGCACGCCATTGTATCTATAACGTAAAGAAGGTACACAAATTTTACAAATGATAAGTGATCAAAGAAGCAATTTATGTGACATGTAAAACTAACCTTGGGAAATCCAACAATTTGATTTGCAATCAAAATTGTTCGTTGCAATGTGCTTGTCCAAATCTAGGTGCATAAATAAAAAAAACAATATAAAAAATTGCAAACTTTGTGCAATAAACAAAGAAAATGCAAATAGTAAAATAAGTAATAGTTCTTACATAAGCATTTTTTTGAAGGCAAGATAGTTCATGTAGGCCTTCAATTGAATGTTATAAGAGGAGGACTTGAATTTCACAATCAATCTCATTCAATTTGATCCTTAGGGTTACGGAACTTGAAGGGACAAGAGGTTAATGATCTATATTTATGAAGGAAGAAGGCAAACAATTGAAGGGTATGGATGGAAGAAGGAGGGTAGTATTGTAAAAGTCTTTTGATATTGTAAAGGAGGAGGTGGATGAAATGCCTATATTACCCTCATAGGTGTCTTAATTGTCCCAATTATGCCTATAATACCCTTAAATTTCTTGCTTAAATATGTTGTACATGTTGCTTGTTAAGTTGTACGGAAATGCAAATTACCTTGTTGTACATCACTCCTCCTTTATAATGTACTAGTGGGAATGCCCGCGCGTTGCCGCGGGTGTTTTTTTATTTTACAATTTAAATTGCTAAAAAAATTCTACATCATAATATAACTATTGAATCCGAACTGCGTCCGATTTTTATTTGCTACACTTAGTTAAACACATGAGCTAATCCATTACTTGGTAATGGTTCCAGTCACTTTTAATTGATTCAACCTAGGTCAAAGTGGTGCTAATCATCATTTGACAAAGGTTTTAGTATAAATTCAATATAAGGTTAAGAAATCCATATGAAACTTTGATCGATAGACTACCAAACAAGCAAATGGAATAAAATACATAGTTACCTTACAAAAATATTAAAAGGAAAAAATAAAAATATCCATAAGATCACATATGCTACCAAACAAGCAAATGGAATAAAATACATAGTTACCTTGCAAAAATATTAATATGAAAAAATAAAAATATCCATAAGATCACATATGCCAGCATATGATCCGCCTCATCAAACAAGGATCCATTTGTCAACAGTACGAGGTTTGTCGATAATCAGTTGTGTTGTCACGGGTACTCTCTTGGTATATAGAGAAACCTGTCCAAAAAGGTAACAAAAACCGGATTTGATATAATTTTTTTAAATATGTTTTTATCAATTTAAGGGCTTGGAACATAGAAGAAAGTCAATTGTCAATGGATAAGGAAATGTGATTTGAGTTTACCTGATGAGAGAATGTGTATGCCATTGTCTTCTTATGAATCATAGTTGCTTATTCTCTTTGTTTTTCCACGCTAGTGACTCGAGTCATTGTATGATGGTTGCCTTTCCACTCCACTTTCAATCAATTTTGACCAAAACTTTGGTCAACTCGGGCAAAAACCCTAACAATGACACCTAAATGTACAATACTTTCCTTTGATTTCCTGAGCACTTAGTTGAAAATGTATAAAGGTCAAATCTTGACTTGATTTACATCATAAAATCAACATTTTCCTTTTCTTTACCAAAAATCCAATAATCTTTGACTTATTAGGTCAAAGAGACCTTTTCTGGATTCAGAATTAGAAATAGCATCCATATTCATAATCCTTTTAAACTTGGTATATCTCATGGTTAGTGTAAGCATATTAGATCTACTTTTTTTTCGGTTGAAAGTATTTGCGCTCACTCTTTAAAATTATTAAGAAAGGCAAAATCTGACATTTTTGGTCAAATGATTTTTTTCCCAACTGAGAAATTGCATTACCTCGAGATCACTCGCTTTAGCATACAGCTTTGCTTTGCAAACCAACTTTTTAACTATTCTCAAAGCAAAATATATAATTCCTTTGCACTACAAAACTCGTAACACCTTAGAATGGGTACCAGCATAGATCCACTAATATTGTAAAGTGAACAAAACCTTATTCCAATATTTTTCTAATCAAAATTACACGGTATCTAGTGCAGCATAAAAAAAGTTATATAATGTGCAAATTGATTTTCATCCTTTTTTCGACAATGATTCTTTTTAAACCACATCTAAATCTTTTTTTATAGTAAGAAAAAACTTACCATTGTGTTGTGTTACAACCTTTCTTCCTTCATTAAGCCATGTATCTGTTTCCAAACCTTTGAACTTTTAGAAGTCTCAGCTTCCTTGGTGTTGCTTGTAGTAGTATTTCTGCACAGTAGAGACAAGCAAATAAGATAGATCAAGATTTAAGGTGAAAAAATGAGCGAGAAAGTGGTAATAGGATTAAGTGGAATGTAAACTTTTGGGTACCAGTCAAAACAGGAAGGGCCAGGCTGACCCAAAACATTTTATCTTTAACATCATTCATAAAAAATAGGGTCTAACTATGAAGGGCCTTGAAGCGGCGCCTCATATCCCAAACAGATACGCTCCTTTTTAGAAGTATCCATCAAGTTCCAAACTCCAAAGATCAATTAACTGAGTTGCTAACTCTTGGAGCTGCAGAATTAGAAACTAACTGAAATACATATACAAAATGCTTTAGAAGGCCTACATATAGTTGAATAAGTTCACTAAGTTGCAAATTTTAGGTCATCAGATGGAAAATAAAACCCCAATGAATTCTGCATAGATATAAATGGATGTGTGGAAAATACAAATGTCCAATATTGTGAAAATTTAATTTGTACTTAGGAATCGATAGACATAATGCGTACATGGAATAGTGCTTTATAGAATCTCATCTCAGTGTTAGTTTATTTAGCTTCCTCATTTAGGTCGACATGTACTACCATAATCAATATCAATTATCAAGAAAACATTTCATGAACTCCGAGGTACTACACGAATGACTATGTGCATGTGTCTGATAATAAGATAAAATGAAAACTGAGTTGTAAAAAGCGCGCCTGAGGCGCGTTTAGGCGCAAGGCGCAGCCTAGGGCGTCTCAGAGCTTTGCGCCTACCCAATTTCCCAAAGGCGCGCGCCTTAGGCGCTTTTTTGGCAAACTTTCGGTCGCTTTTGACCCTGAGGCGTGCGCCTCACGTACACCTTGGGTTTTAAAAAGCGCGCCTGAGGCGTGCCTAGGCGCAAAGCGCATCAAGGCGCAGCCTAGGGCGCCTCAGGGCTTTGCGCCTATCCTTTTTCCCAAAGGCGCGCGCCTCAGGCGCTTTTTTGTCAAATTTCGGGCGCTTTTTTGCCTGAGGCACGCGCCTCACGTATTCTGGGTATTTTTTATGCATAAAAATGTTGTACCTTGGTGTTTTTGGCTTGTACATATAGGTAAAATCACATAAAAACCTTATTTATAGCCATATTTTGGGTAAACGAAGCTAAAAACTCATGGAATATATATGGGATATATAAAAAAATTTATATAATTAGTGTGCGCTTTGGGTACGAAAATCCCACGCTTTTTGCGCTTTGCGCGATGCGCTTAGACCTCGTCGCTATTGTGCACCTAGCGCTTTTTAAAACCAAGCGTACACCATGTATTTTTATGCATAAAAATGTTGTACCTTGGTGTTTTTGGCTTGTATATATAGGTAAAATCGCATAAAACCCTTATTTATAGCTATATTTTGAGTAAATGAAGCTAAAAACTCATGGGATATATAAAAAATAAAAAAAATTATATAATTAGTGTACGCTTCGGGTACGAAAATGAAAAATCCCACGCTTTTTGCGCGATGCCCTTAGACCTCGTCGCTTTTGTGCGAGGCGCACTTTTTTAAACCAAGAATGGAAATGGGGATGGTTGCCTAAACCCAACCCTTTAGGGGGTATGGATGATGCACAATTCTATGGGTCATATCTTAAAACAAACACCATGAAACCCATACCCTGAAACCAAACAACCCTTTAAGATGCAATATTATAATGTATATACCCTTCTGATGAGCTTTTGTTGAAAGAAAAAAAAAAGATTCCAAGAACAGCACATAAATCATGCACAGGGCAAAAAAAAGATTCCAAGTCTAGCTAGTGTGTCATTGCTTATGGTTTTAGACTGCACGCCAGTTGCATCATTTAAGCTTGGATGAACTTTAGTGTTTAGTCACTATAATGTAGAAATCGATTTCAAGAAGATGTTCCTTTATGGTTCCATTTAAATAAAATATATATGCTTTGCAACCATAATTAGTCAACGTTTAGGTAAAAAATTTCCACACAAATGTGTTATCCACCATAAAGGATAAGGAATACTAAGGTATACATTTTGGATTAATAGAATTAAAAAATAAAAACATAGACAACATCATTATTCTTGCAAAGTAGGTTTGGATTATCAATTCTGGCCTAGCTACAACAACGAATCCATCTGACATTAACTAAAGCCTAAAATTTGCAAGCAATTCATGTACATCAATCCAATTTAAATGTAACAAACCTCTATCAGTGGGTGGTTCTTGTGAAGTCGTTGGGTCCTATGTAAATCCGCTCATGTTTAAGTCAATCGAAGATCTTCAAGATCATCACCACCATCATCTAGTGAACGAAAATGAAAAACCCATTGGAATTAACTAATAAATCGCTGATATTTTGTAGATTTTGTTGTAAATATTTGTTGGTAGGATGTAGGTCTTCTTGAAAGATGAATTTTGCTGCAAGATGCAACAAAAAAAACACAAAATACAAGTACAGATAATTGTTGAAGATCGAATGTACATGTTGCCATCGAATGAAGAAGAGAGTAGCGTATAAAGTTTGAAGATGATGATTAGGGTTATATTCAATTCAGGCAGGACCTGAAGGGATTTGGGGATTTGAACAGCTGTTTTAGTCGATCAAGCTTCCAAGGAGGGCAGGGAGGGAATACAAAGGATAGTATTGTAAATTTGTTTTGATATTGTAAAGGAGAAGGTGGGTGAAATGTTCATGTTACCCTTTTAAGTGTCTTAATTGGCACCATTATCCCCATTATACCCTTAACTTTCTTGCTTGAATATGTTGTACATGTTGCTTATTAATTTGTACGGAAATGAAAATGACTATGTTGTACATAACTCCTCCTTTATAATGTATATTATAGATTATAGATTATAGATTATAGATTATAGATTAGTGACTATCCATGTTTTTAACTCCTTTATCTTATTAATGTCTATACCTTCTATTAGAGCCCTATAAACAGTGACCATTGTGTTGTTATTAAATACATCTCAATGAAACAATTCTCTCATTCCTTATTCTCTTTATAATCTTTGGTTTGTTAGTAGGCATTGTCACCGACTTCTTTCTTCAATTTGTACCTTTATAAGGCCTTATTCTTGCTGATATCTTATGGCTGCCTTCTACCATAAAAAGAATTAATGAACCATTTTCTTTTGTTTCTTTAGATCCATAAGGGATTTTGTGTACGAGAGTATTGCGGATAATCGTTATGTTGTATTTAGTCATTCTAAATTTTGTGAAATATAGGGTACTGATCTTAAGGTAACCTTTTGTTTACCATTAAAACAATATTCTTTCAAACATTATGTGTTTACGCTTATAATCTTTTATGCAGTTAATATCTAGGGTTGTATTTTTATATTTAGGAAGTTCATAGAAAAGAAATCGAATAATATATTGATGCATGGAACTATCATAGTCGCTCATAAAATTGATAAGTAAGATACACAAATTGATAGATAAGGTACAGTGAGATGGTTTTGTATGTTTGAGTTTGACATGCATGAGAAACATGACCGTATTATGGCCTTACTCATGGGTTAATGTATAGAAAACTTTTAAGGGTTGTCATAAAAAAAGTTTTTGCAAATTAAAACCACAAAGTATCCATATGATTTGAATACAATATATAACATCTTACGATTATATAGTGTTATACACAACTTGGTTGTTGGTTGACAAAATACACTAATTCATTACATGTCATATATTGAGGACAATAACTTGCATATGGACCGATTAATCAATGTCATATATTTTTAATTATTTAAACTAGCGATGCCATTTGACTTTTTATAATAAAATGAGAATAAACATGGCATAGAATGATGGAAGCTTACCACGTACTTGTAGAGTAAAACAATGAATGAACTATGTTTATGTTTTGTAAACATGAGAGTTAAAATAAAAAAAATGTAAAAAATAGAATGAAAATAAATTCGTAACAATCGAGCCGATAGTTTAAGTTGAATAATTATGAACCTAAATAATGTTTATCAATTGAGACATAAACATAGCATGGAATGATGGAAGCTTACTAAATATTTGTAGAGCAAAACAATGAATGAACTATGTTTATTTTTTTTTTTATAAACATGAGAATTAAAAATAAAAAACTGCAAAAAATAGATCAAAAATAAATTCGTAATAATTGAGCCGGTAGTTTAAGTTGAATAATTTAAACTTAAACAATAAAACTATATCATTTAAAACAATAAAGACAATAAATCTTTAGTAGTAACTAAAGATGCAAAAGATACAATAGTTTAAATTTTCTCCTTACTTGTGAAAGATACAATGGTTAAAATTTTGAAAAAATTACGCCGTTAGTCCTTATGGTTTACACCAAATTTCAATGTAAGGTATTAAGGTTTTATTGTTTCTTATTAGGGTATTAGGCTTTTAATTTGTTTCAATGTAGGGTATTAGGCAATAACCAAGTTAAAGTTAACTGACTTGACCCTCATGTGAGTTGCACGTGAGGGTAATATGGTCATTTCATCTCCTACACCTTTAAACCCATAATATTAATAAAAAAACCAAACCATTTCAAAACCCATAACCTGCTGTTCGATTGCACCCTTCGTCTTCCTTCCTTCCACGAATACGATCATCAGATAGGTCAAATATATTAACCTCATGGATTATCAGAAAGCCTGGAGACAAGTATCACAAGGACGTTTATGGTAATTGTTGGGTCTGCTGACCTGAAGAACAACAGATGATTGAAAAGCCAAAATATACTAACAGTTGATCCATAGAAATAAACAGCATTTACAACATACTCCTCCCAAAAGACTGTTGACCCTAACAACTGTTCCACCCAAACAACTGCTATGACAACTGCTGCTACAAAGGACTGCTAGATAACAACTGATAGAGAACAACTGCTGACTAAAGGTCTGATAGAGAACAACTGCTGATCAAGTGCTGAAGACTAAAGGTCTATTGGAGCCAACAGCACTTAGGCTCCAACAGATGATACAAGACCATAAGAGTTTTCCTCAACAGTAGTTTACCTTACAGTGTTTTGTAATGTAACAGTAGTTTGTATAGGGCAGATGTTTTATGTTGTTATTTTGTTAGAGGTCACTGTCTTAGGTGACGTCAGCCCAGGTCACCAGTGGTTTAGATTTGTCTATAAATAGAACAGTGCTTGTACTATTCTATTGGTCACTCACAACATTCTCCCAGACAAACAATCACAGAGTGATCAGGCTGAGGGGGAGTACTTGTAATTGATTGTAATCTTTCAATATAATGAAAGCATTCGATTAGAAAACATTTACCCTTTTGTTTTGATTACAGTTTATTATTCCGCTGCACTTTCCATTTATATTTACTTCATTCATTTCTCATTTTACTTAAAACAAATCAAAACAATCAAACTCAGATCCTAACAATTGGTATCAGAGCTTGGTCAATTAAATTCGATCTAACCAATCAACTTAATATAAACAGATCAGCTCACAATTATTGATATCGTTTGTTTGTCGGATTGAAAACAGAGTAATAGTTTATTTTCGATTCAACCGTTTGTAAACAGACTTTGTTTTTGAAAAATCAGAGAATGGCTTCAATCAATCACGATCCACACAACATTGGAACGAACAACAATCCACCAATGCTTGTCAGATCTGAATACAATATCTGGCAATGATGGATGAGCCATGTTCTAGCTCAACAGAACACTGGGTGTTGGAAGTCGGTTATCTTCGGACCACATGTTCTGATGGTGCCGAGTACCGAAGATCCCAAGGTTCAGGAGCCTAAGAAACTTGAAAACTACTCAGACCAGGATTTTCAGAAAATTGAGTTAGATGCTAAGGCCTTCAGTATTGTGGCCATGGCTCTACCCAATGATATATATGCTGGGCTGTTACACTGTAACAGTGCAAAGGAGTTGTGGGATGCATTGAAAGAACAATTTGGTGGGACTGAAGAGGTTATTGAAAACAATCGTGAAATACTTAACCAGCAATATGAAACATTCAGTCACGTTAAGGGAGAGTCATTAACTCAACAATTTGAGAGGTTTAACTGTCTTACTAGTGAACTAAAACTGGTTGGTCTAACTTACCCTCATTCAACTTTGAACCATAGGTTTTTAAGATCTTTACCAGATAAATGGGACACTATTGCTATAGTTATGAGAAACTCAATTGGATTCAAGGACCTATCACTGACCCAGCTTCATGGTAAGCTCTTGACCTATGAGAGAGAGCTTAACCAGAAAAAGAAGCTCCAGGACTCTGGAAAAGTGTCTGATGACTATGTATTTGGTAATACAACACTTTTGGGTCATGATGAGGTGCCTGGTAATAGTAAGGATCAGAGTTAGGATCATTTCATTGACATAACTTCAGGTTTTAACTCTGATTCTTACTCACCAAACTATGCTTTTACAGCAAGTGGTGGTGATCTCCAGGCATCTGATAACATATCCTTTGAGTATGATGACCTAAAATATTTTGACCCTGATGATTTGGAAGAAATGGACATTATGCACCAATTAGCCCTTCTCAGTGTAAGAACTAACAATTTTTACAAGAAAACTGGGAGAAGGTTTCCAGGGTTAACTGGCAGATCAAAGGTGGGGTTGGATAAATCAAAGATAAAGTGTTATAAATGTCATAGACTTGGTCATTTTGCTAGGGAATGTAGGAGTCAACATGGTACACCTATGATTACCTGTCCAAATCAAAGGCCACAGACCAACACTTATCAAAATTCCTATAATGCCCCTGGACCTAATGTGCAAAACACTGCTCATTTTGCACAGTCCTCAAACACTGTTCCTGTCCAGTTTGTCTAAACCACTGTTCCTCAGATTCACTATGTGCAAACACCTGTTGCTCAAGCACCTGTGCCAATGACTACTGCTTCATCCTCTGCTCCTGCAGAGACCAGTCAACAGAGTTTCTTTACACAAGGCTTTGTTGATTGGAGCAGTCTACCAGATGAGTTGACAGATGAAAATTTTGCATTAGTTGCCAAAGCTGAAAATGAACCAGAAAATTTTTGGTTCATGGCTATGGTAGAAGAAGTTGAATCTGAGGAGGTGGTGACTGAATCTGTAGTTATGACCGATGATATTGTTGATGAAGTAGTTGCAAGTGAAAAACCTGAAGAAAAGGTTGTGAATCTCTCAGATCCCTGGAGTGCATCTGATGATTGTGAGTGCAAGTGTGATTGTGCATTGATGGCTACTGCTAAGGTATCTCCTCAAATCCTTAATGATTTGTGTTCTGACAAATGTGTAATTGCATTTGCTAACATCAAAGAGGTGAATGAAAACCTTAGAAAGAAAATTTTAGATGATGAAGTTAAATTTGAGAAACTTTCAAAAGAGTTAAAAACAATAACTGAAAAAGAATCTGAAATAAGCAGCCTAAAACATGAAGCAACTATAACCAAAGACCAGCTCCAAACTATGATAACTAAATATCAGAGTTGCAAAAGTGAGCTTGAGTCCACCCAAGTTGAATGTCAGAAATGGGTGGAATCATGTAGAGGTTTTGAAATGCTACTCAACAAACAGACCAAAAGTCATGTGAAGTTTGGTTTTGGTTTTGAAACCACTGCTCCAGCTTTTGAAAACACTGACAAAAGGGATCAAAAGTTAGTTTAGGTAGTACCAACAAATTTGAAGGGTCAAGAGATTAAAATCACTGAACCTAATGGTAAGAAAATTGTTCTAGAAAAACCAGAAGGCTCCTCATCCTTCACTGAACTTGAAAATTATGAATTTAAACCAACTTGGTCTGATGAGTGTGGTACGCTTGAGAACTTTAAACTAGTTGATTTCAAAACTCCTGAGGGGAAGACAGCACCACAGGCAAAGGCCATTCCCATGAAAAACCTTCCAGCAGATGCTCAAACATCTGTTGAAA
Source organism: Ambrosia trifida (assembly GCA_028751855.1). NCBI lineage: Eukaryota > Viridiplantae > Streptophyta > Magnoliopsida > Asterales > Asteraceae > Ambrosia > Ambrosia trifida. Next base: position 23,335,961 of record CM054123.1, on the reverse strand, counting down.
AGAAGGTTGAAAAAGGGAAAAAGAAAGAAAAGTCTGTCCACTTGTTCTGTGATTTCTGTGAAAAGAAGAATCATGTTACTAAAAACTGTTTTCTTCTAAAAGCATATGATATAAACAAAGGAACAAGTGCATGTGATTCCAAGGCCACATGCTCAATATGTGGCAAAAAGAATCACAAAACCAAAGAGTGCCTTTATCTCAAAAATTTTGATGTCAAAATACAAGAGTACAAGGCTAAAACTCTTGCAAGTCAGGTGGTAAGTACTTCAAAAGGAAAGCCCAAACAGACTTTTACACCAGTCCAAACATCTGTTACCAAAAGTCTTGAAACATCTGCTCCCAGGGATGTCCAAGTAACAGATGCTCCATCCACAAGCAAGTAACCAAGAGGATATGGACAAGCACCATGTCATAGTCTGTCACATGTTTATGAGGAACCAAAAAGACCTTCTAAACCAAGAGTGAACAGAAATCCCTATGGGTATTATCATTTGTCAGGAAGTGATCAAACAACTGTTGCCCCAAGTGTTGACATTCAAGCATTGGCAAATGGTCAGCAACAGTTGTTGAACTTGATTCAAAAACTAGTTCAAACCACTGATCACCTTCCCAAGCTTGAGACTGAAAAGTCTGTGTACCCATCCAAAGCCAACTTGGCTTTGGACACTCACCAAAACTAATTCATTACTGCTGTGCAGGGAGCTTCTGCTTGTTTAGATAGTCTTTGGTATGTAGATAGTGGAGGCTCTAGGCACATGACAGGATGTAGAGCCCTTCTTCTGGACTTCTTAGCTCATGGAGGAGGTGATATATCCTTTGGTAATGATTCAAAAGGTAAGGTGTTGGGGTTCAGGGACTGTTTAGGCTGGGAAACTCAAGTTTGAAAATGTCAATCTTATTGATAATCTTAAATTTAATCTTCTTAGTGTTTCACAAATGAGTGACAAAGGTTATGGCTCATTCTTCACTAAGAAAACTTGTAAGATTATTGGGCCATAAGTGGTGAAAAAGATTGATACCATCATTGCTGAGAGCAAAGCACAACTTGTTGCTCATAGGAGTGGCAATGTGTATGTAGTTGATATGTTGAAGGACAATCCTATGGCAAATGTCTGTTTGTTTTCTACTACCTCCACAAAGGAGACAGAATTGTGGCATAGGAGACTGGGTCATACCAACCTTCAAACTATCAACTCACTCTCCAAACAAAGCCTTGTCAGAGGTTTACCATCAAAAGAATTCAAATGTGGTGAGCATTGTGTTTCCTGCTTAAAAGGAAAACAACATAAAAGCTCTTACAAATCCATTGATGAGTCCAAAACAAGTCAATGTCTACAATTGTTGCACATGGACTTGTTTGGCCCAGTTAAAATCATGAGTCTAAGAAGAAAAAGATTTTGTCTTGTCATAGTTGATGATTTTTTTAGGTTTACATGGACTTACTTTTTACACTCTAAGGATGAGACTGCAGGTATTTTGAAGGACTTTGTCACCAAAGTTGAAAAACAATATGACTTGCCAATAAAAGTCTTTAGAAGTGACAATGGAACAGAGTTTAAAAATAAGGAGTTGGATGAATTCTGTGTGTCAAAAGGGATTGTGAGGCAGTACAGCATCCCAAGAACACCAGAGCAAAATGGGGTGGTTTACAGGAAAAATAGAACTCTTATTGAAGCTACAAGAACCATGCTAGCAGATTCTGGTTTGCCACTGTCCTTCCGGGCAGAAGCTGTAAACACTGCTTGCTATGTTCAAAACAGAGTTTTGATCAACCCAAGACATCAAAAGACTGCTTATGAAATTTTGTTCAAAATCAAACCATTAATCTCATTTTTCAAAATCTTTGGCTGCCTATGTTTCATTTTAAATCTTAAAGACTCCATTTCAAAATTTGCAGTAAAGACTCCATTTCAAAATTTGCAGCCAAAGTAGATTGTGGATATTTTCCGGGATATTCTTCTACTGCCAAGGCCTATAAAGTATTTAACACAAGGACTAGGACAATAGAAGAAACTCTGAATGTAAAGTTCAATGAACTTTCATCCCTAAAAATCCCAGCAAATCCTGCTGAGTTATTTGATTTAGATAAATTCAAATTTGAAGATATTACTGCCAAAACTAACAATGCAGGTACTCCACAATCTCCACAACAAGATTACAGAACAGATGTTGTGATTCCAAGTCACTATAAAGTCTATTCTGCTTCAGAGGAAGCAACTGTTCAAAACAACTGTCAAAACTCTGTCACAGCTGAGTCAGCAGTCTTACCCTCAAACCACTGCTTCACCCTTTACATCCACTACTGAATCATCTGTTGACAAAAGTCAAACATCTGTTGACAAAAGTCAGTCCAGTTTTACACCACTTGGACCCATTCCCCCACCTCCATTTCAAACATCTGTTGGCACTACAGAAGTGCAAACATATATTACATCAACAGAGTCACCAAACCTCTGTCCTTCACCTCAAAATGCCATCATACCATATCAGGGAGATCTAATTTACCTAAGAGCTCATCCACCAGATCGAATCATTGGCAACATCAGAGAGGGTGTGCTAACAAGAAGCCAATCCTCAAATATCTGTCTTTTTGCAGGTTTTCTATCTCTCACACAACCTGTCAAGTACCAAGAGGCACTAAAAGACAATAGTTGGGTAGAAGCTATGCAGGAAGAGCTCCTCCAGTTTAAAAGACAAGTATGGGAACTTGTACCACTACCTAAGGATGTTTGTCCAATAGGCACAAAGTGGGTCTTTAAAAACAAAACTAATGAAAGGGGTATAGTTGTCAAGAATAAAGCCAGGCTTGTGGTTCAAGGCTTCGGATAAGAAGAAGGGATAGACTATGATGAAACCTTTGCTCCTGTAGCAAGGTTAGAAGCTATCAGGCTCTTTCTAGCCTTTGCTGTCAACCACAACATCAAGGTGTATCAGATGGACATCAAATGTGCTTTCCTATATGGCAAAATTCAGGAGGAGGTCTATGTATGTCAACCACCTGGTTTTGAAGACACATTCCATCCTGATCATGTCTACAAGCTTAATAAAGCTTTGTATGGACTCAAGCAAGCACCTAGGGCCTGGTATGAAACTCTTTCCACTTTTCTCTTATCCATTGGTTTCACAAGAGGTAAAATTGATAAAACCTTATTTTTGAAATGGAGAGGGAAAGATTTAATGATTGTTCAAATATATGTGGATGACATCATTTTTGGATCCACATGTAACAAAATGTGTGAAGAGTTTCGGGAACTCATGATAGCAGAGATTGAAATGAGTGCTATGGGTGAACTTCAGTGTTTCCTTGGTCTCCAATTGAAGTAGCTGCAAAATGGCACATTCATTCATCAAAATAAATATGTGAAAAATTTGTTAACTAGATTTGAGATGAATGACTGTAAGCCATGTAGTACACCCATGAGTACAGTCAAGCTACTCACTATTGATGACAAGGATGAACTGGTTGACCAAACACATTACAGATGCATGATTGGGTCTTTATTGTACTTAACTGCATCTAGGCCAGACATTATGTTTGCCACTTGTGTTTGTGCAAGACCCCAGGCTTCGCCCAGAAAGTCAAACCTTATTGCTGTGAAAAGGATATTCAGATACCTAAAAGGTGCTCCCACACTTGGTATCTGGTATCCTGCTAATGGAAACATTGAGCAGGTTATTCAGATAGTGATTTTGCTGGCTGCCACACCACAAGGAAGTCTACATCAGGAGGGTGCCAGTTTCTAGGAAATGCCTTAGTCTCTTGGCAAAGCAAAAAGCAAGCAGCTGTTTCAACTTCAACAGCTGAGGCTGAATACATTGCTGCTGCAAGCTGTACAGCCCAACTCATGTGGCTTCAAAATCAATTGCTGGATTTTGGGATAACTGCACTAAAGACTCCACTCATGTTGGATAGTCAAGCTACTGAATATATCATCAAGAATCCAGTTTCTCACTCAACCACAAAGCACATAGACATCAGACATCATTTTGTCAGAGATAGCTATGAAAAAGGTTTGATTTCTCTGCACCATGTTCCAACAGAGGATCAGTTGGCAGATGTGTTGACAAAAGCTTTAGACACATCTACCTTTACAAATCTGATTTCTAGAATTGGTATGCTAAACATGGATTAAACAACACAAATGTTTTAAATAAAAACATTAAAATGTTTCAGAAAATCAAAATCCATCCTTAAAAATAGCTTTTTGGTTGAAAAATCTGTTAAGGATAAAACAACCACTGTTTCATCGATTCTATCCACTGTTAAGTTGAAAAATCTGTTGCAAACCTCTGATCAGATAAAACAACTGTTTCATTATATATATATACATATATCTATCTATACTTAAAATTTATATATATATATATATATATATATATATATATATATATATATATGAAGTGCTGTTAGCATCAGCACTTTGGTAAAACAACAGTTGTTTACATCAGTTCTTTGGCAACAGCTGTATACCACCAGATGTTTGGCAATCAGATGTTTGCCACGTCTGCTCCTAAAAGCAGAGTTTTGGCCACATCAGCGGTTTCACCAGAGCCTATAAAAACCCTGTTTTACCACAACAGTCGTTACACTATCTCATTGTATTCAAATACTGAAACCGCCTTCTTCATCCTCAAACCCTTACTCCAATTCCACTCACTCTTACACTCGGAATCCATTACAATGGATCTTCAAGCAAAAGCCGCCTACAATTATCTCCCTTATCTGGTAAAAACAGATGAAAACACTCCATTCCATTCCACCATCGACATCATCTTACAATCCAAATATCTGAATGCTGAGTTTCTTCTTCAAGACAAAAAGCCTACATCCATTATCTCAAAAATTGGAGAGACAAGTATCGTCATTACCCCTGAACTAATATCCACAACCTTCTCACTCAATGACCTATCAGGTAAAGACTCTTTCCCTAAGGCAGAGCTTCACACAGAGTTTCAGGAAAGAGGTTATGATGCACAGATGACTAGGTCAACACTTTTCAAAAGGTTTTTCCCACCAGTCATGAAATTTTTCTTTCATACCCTCCTTCTCTGTGTCTCTGCTAAGTCCACTTCCTTTAATGAAATCCCATTGAGGATTCAGTACTTGGGCTATGCTATGTTGTCAGATTCTGACTTCAATCTATCCCAGGGACTGTTTATGGACTTAGTATCAAATGTGAAAGCCATAAAGTCTGGGTCTAATAATGCCTTTTTGATTTACCCAAGAATTTTGAGTGTAATCCTTCAAAAGGTTTTACCTGAAAAAGATTTTAAAAAGGGTGAGTCTATTCAAATGAAGAGTCTAACTGATGAAACTTTCACATGCTGGGTTCAACCACCCAAGAAAAAGTATTAAAAGTGTCAAAAGTTTCCAAAACACAAACAAAGGGGACCAAGACAACAATTGTTGTCCAAACCTCTGTTGTTGAGCCCACTGCTCCTGGTGATCATGGCACTACATCCAGTGCTGTGAAACCCACACCAGCCACCTCCAAAAGAAAACGTCCATCCATAGGACTTCTGGAAGATGAGATACCAGAAGAAAACCCTGTTGCAACACAAAAGCAACAAGAAACCACTGTTGTTACTTCCTCACAAAAGTTGGATATATCTCAACCTGACCAAACTCCTCATGCATCCTCACAAAAGGATCATGTTGTAAGCCAAAGGGAAACACATCATGATACATTTGAGTCACTTGGCCATATGTTCACAAGCCCCTCTCCTAGGGCTAATTCTCTTTTCACTCCTCCACCTTCACCAACACAAGTTCCTCAAACCATGCAACCTCTGTTTGAGGCTATTGTGAAAACTCAGGAAAATCCCAATTCCTCTCCTTCACCTATCAATGAGAGTATACATCCACAAGTGACTGGGACTGAGGAAAATCAATCAGCCATCCCACAAACAGAAGAGGAGGTTACACCTCTAGAGTTCAATGAAACTCTAGGTGAGTTTTCAAGTGGAGCAGCCACTACTGATGTAGAGACCATTGTCTCACAACAGGACAGTGGTTACATAACTAAGACTCCCTTGAAGGCAACAACTGATGAGGTCACTATAGTGTCCCTAAAATCAGTTGGAAGTCCCCAGAACCAAGAAAAAGGGGCATCTGGTTCTCATCCTTTGGACTCACCTCCTAGGACTGAACCAGTTACAACTACCACTAGTAGGAATTCAGATGATCCTATTAACTTAGGTGATGGGTTAAAATACCAGGAATTGACGGCCAGAGTACAGTCCATTGAAACCTCTGTTGCTGATATCAAATCAGATATCAAGACAATATTGGGATCATTGGCTACTCTCACCAAGAGTCAACCATCCACAGCTGATATTGCTAGTGAGCTATGGAAATCTGTTTCTCCCATCATCATAGCTCACAGAAAACTAGCAGATCAGACTCATGAAACCTACATGGATGAAATCAGAAATATGGTAGATGCTAGGTACAAAGATACCCATGCTGACATTCAAGCCATTAAAGACCATCTGCTGAAGACCACTGGCTCTGCCCCTACCAAAATTCTCAGAGATGAAGATGAGGATGACTTCACAGCTGATGATGCCAAAAAGGGGGAGAGTGGCAGAGATAGATTGCCAAAGCAAAATCCATTTGGCTGTCCACCTTCACAAAAAGGTCAATCAAAGTCTGCCAACAAACCAGGATCTACCCAAACAGCTCCACAACAACAACAATCCAATGTTCAAACCAGCAAAGCTAAAGAAGTGGACACCTCTGCTGTAACACCCCAACCGATGGCGGAAACATCGGGATGTCACGTATTGATGATTGTTCAGTAGCTCATGATAAATAATAAATTTCATTAGATGATTTAAATAAATTACATACAATTGTTCTACAAGAATTCGTACATCCAAATGAATAATACTATGCACACATCTTCAAGCATTAACTCAAATCTTCAAGCAAGTAGAACCTGAAACATGTTAAGTTTGAAAATATTTTGGGTCAACAAAAGTTGGTGAGAATACATAGGTTTTTGAATATAATTGATAACAATAGTTTGTACAACAATCACAGTTGTATGATGATAGAGTATGATTCCGACATGTAACAATGCGTCTTTGTACAACCAAACCTTGTGTCGACTGATGACTAACTCGCAAGTTAGTTAAATGTTGTTACTGTTATCGATCATCCCTGAATTTATGCGGGGGGATGAGTTTGTCAGACCTATAGCGCTATAATCTAAACAGGCGGCTTGATCTTTGTTAATGATTGTACTGTGTCTTTTTGTTACAGTCAAATGATAGAATGATGGTGCAATTGAATCACAAGTAAGTATATGAGTAAATGATAGTATAAAATGTTTAAACATGTTTCACCCCAAAAATGTAAAAAGAGAAAAGGGGCTATGTAAACTCACCTTAGCAAAATGTTATGTCTCGTGAAAATAGAATATGTTTTGCCCAACGATGCCAAGTATTACCCTATAATTAAGGTAATAAATATGTCTAAGTCTTTCTAGTCTACAAATATATATATATATACTAGGGTTTCGAATTGGGGATAAGTGTTCGTTTGATTAATAAATAAAATGTTTAATAATTAAGAGAAATTTGATAAATAAATAAACAAAAGTCTTTTTGTAAATTTTAAATTAAATAGGGTCACAATAGTAAGCTTAAAGTATGAAAATAATTTTTTATAAAATTATTTTCTTAAAAAAATAGAATATTAAATCTATTTATTACAAATTGTCAAAATACAACTTTAATATTTAAAAATACTAAAATTAAAGAATTATTAAATTAAAAATTGTATTTCTGTCCCAAATAAATAGAAATAATTTATATAAAATTTTGGTACAAAAATATTAAAAAATGAATTTATTATGATTTATTTATGATTAAAACTAACAAAAATTGATTAAAAATATTAAATAAATGATTTTTCAGAAATAAAAATCATTTCAGAACATTTATTGTTATAAAAACTCAGAATAATTTTTGTGGAAATTTATATAATTGTTTTGATATTTTTATAGAATTTGAAAATTATAAATGAATAAACTTGTAATATTTATAATATATATTAAATAAATTATTTTTGAAAAACTAAAAGTTGGATAATAAACTTTATCCTCAGAATAACTTAAAATAAATTTTATAGAATTTTTTAAGCCATGTTTAGTATTTAAAAACTTTTTTTTAAAAGATTAATATGTTTAATATATATATATATATATATATATATATAAAGAGTTAAAAAAAAAGTTGTTGGTGGTGGGAATCGAACCTAGGCCTCTGGCCGGTTCAGGTTTTAAAACACATCCTACAACCATCTGGTCTACCTTCCAAATCAGTTTTAGATTTCACGAAAATATTTAAAACATATAGTTGTGTTTATCCCCAATTTCTTGTAAGAACCCTAGAAATCTAACCCGTAGAATTGAACACTAATACATATCAGTTAACAAAATCTATGTTGGGGCTATTGTTCTAAAGATAAAATCGACCAACAAAACTCTTTTAATTAGGACGAACCTGAATCGAATGTGATGCACAGGGATGAACCCAAGCCGAGTCAAATCGCTCAGTTTTAAGACAAGGAGGATATGAAAACGAATTTTTTGTGTAGGGGTTTCTAATTCGGTACTTGTAGGTGCAAATGATGTGCTCAATTTATAATAGTATAGACCCGAGCGTTTAAATGGAAGTTTGACCCGTAGTGGTCAAACATGCTTCAACTGAGCTCGAATCTGAGCTGAAATCACGGCCTAATGAGCTGGTGTAATGTGTTAATTATAGCGGGTCAACTATCAGTAATCAATCACAAAATAATTGGTTCAATCAAAAGTCAAGAAAATCTTGATTTACTCGGCTTCCATGTGCAGCGAGTCTAGGAGGGACAGATCAGAAAGTTTAAAGGTGTTAAATAGTTTACGGGTTGGGATTAAACCAAGAATGAGTTGTGGCTCAGTTGGTGTTGGTGTGTGAGTTGTGTTTCGTTGGCTCCGGTTCGAACCATGGCGGGAGCAACTCTTTTTTTTGTTTTTTAAAACAGAAAGGGGGAAGGGAGGAGGGAGTTGGGCCACGTCCATGGGCCAAGCTGTGTTGGGCTTCTGGGGTTTGTCTGGGCTCCGAACAAAATGAGGGGGTTTGGGCTTATTCTGGTTTGTGGGCCAATAAGTTGGTTAGGTTATGATTATAATCAGATTTCTTATCATCATCATTATTGTTATTATTTATTATTATATATATATATATATATATATATATATATGTAAAGTGGAAAAAAAATATAAAAATACATATGTATATATCAAGTATATAGTGGGTGAAGTGGTGGTTTGATTAATTCAACACTTGGAAAAATGCGCGATGTTACATCTGCTAATGAAGAAGCTGAAAAAGCTGTTGAAGAAAAGCAAAAGAGGGCTGACACTTTGGAAGTCAAGGAAGAGGCTTTGGTACAAAAGAAATAGGAACAACAGAAGGAAGTTGAAAACCACCATCCAAACTTGCTGCTAAAACCACTGCTATCAAAACCACTGCTGCCACCGAAACCACTGATACCACCACAACATCTGAACCTATCACCACTACCACCAAACCAACATCTGAACCTATCACCACAGCTACCAAACCAATCACTGAACCTACAACTACTTCACCACCCAAATCCCAAACATCTGCTGGTCCTACAAAAGTGCCAACAGATGTTAACACAACCATTGCCTCTACACCAACATCACCAAAAATCTTGTACAGAAGGAAGAGAAAATCTACCTTTGTTGTACAGGATGAAAACATTCACACATCACCACCTACTACTTCAACCACACAATCCACACCCATATCTGCCATTCCACTTCCATCATTCTCACCACACACATCACAATTTACATCCCATAGACCACCACCAACCATCACACCATTGGCTGTTCAGTATCCCTTTGAACTTGATCTACTCAAGGGGGAAATGCAATCTTTCTATAATACTGAACAACCATCTGAAAGATCTTTCCCATCTCTTCCACATTTTCCTGTTCTCCTAAACATAGACAAATATCTAAAATACAAGGCTGAACAAGCAGATGCCATCATAAAAGAGAAATGCAAAGAGAAAGATGACAGGACTGCTCAGGGCATCCATTCAGCAGAGCTTAGCAAACTGAGAAGGATTGAAGATTTTGCTAAGACCCTGAGCAACTCTATGTCTACCATGCCTCTCAGCAGTGACATGGAAAGGGAGGTTAGGGAATCACTTCTTGAACAGATCTTGGCAACCATGCCTTATAAAGCAAACAAGAAACAGTTTGCTAGCTGGACCACCCATGCCTTCAGAGAAGAACTCATGAGAATTGAGGAGATGGCCAAGAATCCCCCATCTAAGTTCTCTGCCCCTGATTTTAGTAAAGGCAGAGATCCAGCCAGAGCCTTGAAATTCAAAAGAATGAGACAAGAAATTGTGGCTGCTGACTATGGGGAGATGAAGTCTGTTGCAAGGTGGTCAGAGCTGAGGTTGGTTGAAACCTACAAGAAACTGGAAGAAAACAGGAAGAAAGACCCTAACTTGCCTAGAAAACCTATCTACTCTGATGAACCCCTGATGAAGAGACCTCAACAGGCTTTTACATTAGACAACCTACTTGATACTTCTGATCTATCAGCTGCTGCAAGAAGACAATTCAAGAAGAAGAAAGAAATGTCTGAAGAGGATCAGAAGAAGTTTGCTGATACTTATATAAAGGAGGGCCTCTACAATCAAGTACACTTTTTCTCAGATCCCACTACTGAAAAACTCAGAGAACTCATTGGGAGACCTCCATCACCAAACTCATCCAGAATAAAAGTGCATCTCAGCAAATCCTCTGATTCAAAAATTCTAAAATGGAAGGTCAACAAAGACACCCATGAATTGACTTTGCTCAGATCAGATGGAGAAGCTCAAAAGCTAAGCATGGATGATGCATATAGCCTGTGTGTAGATGACCTCCAAACACTGCTAAACCTTGATCTTGAAAGAGATGCAGAAGACATCTACTCTTTGAACTTTGAGTTACAATTCAAAGGTCAAATCAGAGAAAGTCTGATGCGGAATAAAGATCAAGAATAAAGTCTAGTTTTGGCATCATCTGTTCTAGGGGGGATTGTTGGGTCTACTGACCTGAAGAAGAACAGATGATTGAAAAGCCAAAATATACTAACAGTTGATCCATAGAAATAAACAACATTTACAACGTACTCCTCCTAAAAGACTGTTGACCCTAACAACTGTTCCACCCAAACAACTGCTATGACAACTGCTGCTACAAAGGACTGCTGGATAACAACTGATAGAGAACAACTGCTGACTAAAGGTCTTATAAAGAACAACTTGTAACATCCCTAAATTTAGCGAACTATTTTTGTTAGACAAAAAGACTAACCGGGACTTGTCGAGTGTATATGTTAACGGGTTTTTCCAAGCAAGGTTCCATTAACAGACTTATAGGACCTGATAGTTTGTTTTAAACGAAATGCGCGAGATTGAAACCAAAGGGGGCCATATGCATCCAGAGAAGATTGGAGGGTCTTTAGGAATTATTGTCAAAAGAGACAAGGGACCAATTTGAATGATTTCTAAATAAAAAGGACTAGAGTGAAAGTTTTGATAACAATCTTTGTTTTAAAACCCTACTCTCGCCAACATAATCATCTTCTCAATAAAATTGACGGCAACTGGGGTTCTTATGGAAGCGGCTAACAATGTGGTTTGCGAGTAACCTGATCATTGGTTTGCTTACCAAATGATGGGATCGAGAAAGTGCACGGTAGCTTGCCTATGACTATGAAGGTAAGGGTTGTGGCTATAGACGTGTACGAGACGGTGATGGTTGTTTGGTGATGAACGGTGGTGGTTCCAGGCATTGTGGTTACGTTGTTACGGAGAGGGATTTCTGTTTCGTGGGTGTGCGACGGTAGGGAGAACGAGCGGGAAAGGAAGCGGAAGGCGATGGTTATGGCTCGGTGAAGTCAGCGATCCGGCATACAAATCGCGACAAGGTAACCTCTTTTCCGTTTCTCCTGCGTTAGTTTCTTGGATATCGTATGGTTCGAAACTAGGGTTGGGTGTCGATTCTATTTATGGAAATGATTAAAGATGATGGGGCCGATGAAGATGGTAGCGGTGTACGGAGGTGATGGTAACCTTGGTGAGGGCGTGAAAACGGATTATGAGTATGTTGATGCATTGGTTCATGTGAATTTTAGAGAGTTATATCACTGTTATGGATTCATATTATCGTTGTGATGCATGTGTGCATGAGAACCTCGTGGTTTGAAGATTTTATGGTGTATGTGTATGCATGTTTTGAAGGTGATAACAGGTTGTGGTGAATTAGAAGAAGCAAGCACGCACACTACATAATTAGTTAACCTAGCATGCACCTGGCTCAATTCTTTTTCTAGTTAACATCGAGATTTAGACAAGCAAGCATGCATACACCTCAATTAATTAACCAAGCATACATACACCTTAAATCTCTTTCTTGATTATAATGGTTTTTGTTGACGAATATGGGGCTTGTGAGGTTTTTGCATGAGATGTTGCTGTGTTCATGGAATTTTGATTTAGATCTGGTTCGGGCGATCTATTGAATGATGACTCGACTTTAGAAGTTTTTTTTTTCACTTGAGGACGTAATTCGTGACGTGTTAGCGGGTGGATTTAGAAACTTCTCAACCAGTGAGTTCTTGTGCCCACTCTTTTAGTTATTGTTTTTTTTAAATATTTTGGGCTGACGTGCATGCTAATCTAGCAAGATTATTTTTATGAAGTCACAAAATATTTTTATCAAGTTATAAATATTTTTGTGTACGATCGAAATACATATTAGCTCATACATATTTTTTTGGTATGAAACGTAAGTGGGCGGAATGCGCCTAATGCGTTATTATATGGCTTGAGTTATATGTGTCATTAGAAGTGGGATAGGCCTGCTCTGATTTATGGTATAGTTTTGTCATGGTTCACATAATTTATGGCTTATGTGTTATTAGAAGTGGGATACGCCTGCTCTGATTTGCGGTATTAGTTTTGTGTCATGGTTGTTACATGGTTTATGTTGTATGAGATATTATAAACTGAGCCATGACAGAGGTGGGAGATGTCTGCTGTGATCTCTAGACCTGGTTTAGTTAAATAGACTTGATTGTACTTTGTGTTGATAAGCGGAATGCGCTTATTACAGTTGGAAATTGAAGTCTTGGTTAAATAGGCGGATTGCGCTGATGCTAGACTTTAAATATTGCTTAGGGAACAATTAGGCGGATTGCGCGTATTGTTGACTCTAAGGTTATAGTATTTTGTTATTGTTTATTTTAACAACTTACTTATTATTGAAACTTATAAAACTTGAACTCACTCAGCGTAGCTGACTTTTGCATACACGTTAGATTGATTTCAGGTTGTTGATGAATAAAAGGGACGCCTTGGCATGCAGTGGAGCTACTTGGTTGCAGTTGACATTTCAAATAAGAAGACGTATAAGGGATTTTGCTCGAACGTCATTTATATTATTTCTAACTTTCTAGTTGGTTTTATAATTATTGTTTTGACCCGTTTCGGGAAACCCATTTTGGGAAACTTAAGCACTTATTTGACATTCCGCTGCGAAATTTTCTGAAATAAAATAAGATTTCTTTTTAATTATTAGCATGCTTTTAGTCCTTAAATGCCAACTGTTTGACACCGGTTTTGCGGGTCTTACAAGTTGGTATCAGAGCAATGGTTCGAGGGATTCGGGCAGTTTGTGCTCGAACTCGAATCTGGTATGGGACCAAACTGTTACTAAGAAATGTCAACTGCTGGGTAGCTGCACGCCAAGAGGTAATCCTTAGTTTTGACGTATGTCTATATATATATATATATATATATACACACACACACACACACATTTCACTGGATGCTTAATAGCATGAAGTCATAAATGGGCGGTTAGTGCCCTTACATTTTGATGTAGTATGGGAAATTATTATGTAGTGTATAATGCACAATATGTAGGTTGGAATGCTTCTCGTTGAACACTTAGATACATAAAGTGTCAGAAGGAAATCCAATACCTATATTTGTTTGAGTATGTTATGACGGCTCTTATTGAGTGCTTAAATGCAATAATTCATAAGGGTGTTATGCTCTTTGTGTTTTGAGGTAGGATAGAATTCCCTACTTCAATGGTTAATTGCAAACCTTTAATTTTTAATAGGTAAATGCTATGTGTATTTGTGATGGCGGAATTGTCAATGTGATCATAACATGTTGTGTTTAGGGTGACTAAAGTAATGTAAGCAGCTAATAACACCTGATCAACGTTATTAGAAGTTTACCCTTACTTTACACATCCCAAATATGTCTGGTGACTGATCATGTGACGATTTAGTCATGAATGTCTAGTATGGGTTGAGTCTATCACCTTTTGTATTGGGTTAGATAAGATCCCAACGATACTAGACATTTAATTGAGGACAAGGTTGCAGTAGGAAATTCACTCCTTGTGACCAAGGCTATAGATAATTTTCGGATCGAGTTATCGGTCCATAGTCTTCCTATTCTCTTGTACTTAATGTCATTGGGTTGCTTTGATGTTATTCTTGGGATGGACTGGCTGGCTACTGTAGATGCTTACTTTGTGTGTGGGTGGAGACTCATGCGACTTACAGCTCCTGATGGGAATCGTATTACTGTTCATGGGCACGATGGTTGCTCATTACCTTGGGTTATTTCTATGCTAAAGGCGGGGAAGATGTTTCAGCATTATGTAAGGCGTACCTGGCACAGGTCTTGGATGTAGGGGCTGATATCCCTAAGCTAGGGGATGTCCCCGTAGTGAGGGATTACTCGGATGTATTTCCTGAGGATTTGACGGAATCGCCATCGGACCGCGAGGTTGAGTTCCAAATAGACCTCGTGTCGGAAGCTAAGCCTGTAGCCAGAGACCTTACCTCCTAGCCCCTGCGTAAATGAAATAAATCTCATCTCCGTTGGAGGATTTGCTCGAGAAAGGATTCATTAGACCGAGTATCCCACCGTGGGGTGCGCCGGTTTTAATTGCAAAAAAAAAAGATGGTAGCATACGAATGTCTATCACTTGATGGTGTAGAATAGATATCCTTTACTAAGAATTGGCGGTTTATTTCGATCAACTCCAAGGAGCTAGTTGGCTCTCGAGAATTGATCTTAGCTCGGGTTATCATCAGCTGAAAATACGAGGGCACGACACTTTCCGTACTCGTTATGGACATGATGAGTTTTGGTAATGTCTTTTGGCCTGACTAACGTGCGGCATTCATGGATTTGATGAGCTGGGTGCGTAGGCTGATGCCCAACTGTTTTGTTATTGTTTCCATTAATGACATGCCCATATACTCTGAAAGAGAAGAAGACCATATTCTACATCGCAAGAAGGTTCTTCAAACTCTAAGGAATGATAAGCTTTGCACTAAAATTCTCAAAGGTGCTTTCTGATTTCATAAAGATCAGTACTTCTGGCCCATGTCATCAATTCCGTCAGTACCACGGTAGATTCCACGAAGGTGTAGGCAGTGATGAACTGAGCGACACCAAAATCATCGTCTGATATTAGTAGCTTCTTGGGTTGGCAGGTTGTTATCGAAGGTGCGTACAGGATATCTCTAGGATAGCTCACTGACTAAACTGACCAAGAACGAGGTGAGGTTTGCTTGGGACTTGGACCAAGAGAACGCGTTTCTTGAAACTATAGAAAAGTTTGACACCGGATTTGCGGGTCTTACAAGTTTGACACAAGCACAGATCCTAGCCTTACCAGGTTGGACAGAGGTTGTAGTGTTTTTGTTTTTTTTTTTTGAACGCGTCACTTGGGGGTCTCGGGTGTGTACTTATGCAGCGTGGTAAGGTGATAGCTTATGCCAATCGAAACCCCACGAGTTTATTTACCCGACTCATGATTGAGAGTTGGCAGCTATTGGTTTTGCGCTTAAACTGTGGGAACATCACTTTTATGGGGATCCTTGCACCATCTATACCGACCATAAGAGTTAGAATATTTCTTTGAGCAGAAGGACTTTAGTAGGAAGCATCACAGGTGGTTGGAATTAATCAAGAACTATGATGTGGAGATTGCGTATCACCCAGGAAAGGTTAACGTGGTGGCATATGCGTTGAGCCAAAAGGAGAGGCCTAAACCCATTCGGGTGAAATCTTGTCAGCTTATTTTGAAACCGAATATAGTGAAGAGATCTCTAGTACCCAGATTAAAGCCTTACAGGTGGAGCGAACTATGACAGAGCGTATGTGGGGGCAGCAATGACTTATGGAAAGTAATGGAGACAGGGGTTATGTTCATAAATGACCGGATTTGGGTACCTTGATATAGAGGGTTTAGTGATAAAATCATGGATGAGGCGCACGAAACCGCCATTCTGATCATCCAGGGGCATCAATATGTATCAAGATCTTAAGAAGAACTATTCGTGGCCAGCAATGAAGTATGAAGTAACAACTTATGTAAGCAGGTGTTTGATTTGTTTACAGGTTATAGCAGAACATCAGAAACCATTTGGAAAAAAAATTTTAGAGGTACCGGGTTGGAAGTGGGAGTATCTTACTATGTATTTCATCACTAACCTACCCCGTACGCCCGAGGTGGTTGCACCATTTGGGTGGTGGTGGATTGTTTGACAAAGAGTACTCACTTCTTGCCGATACGGAGGACCTTTAACTCCAAAAGGTTGGCAGAATTATTCCTTCGGGAGATCGTACCAAAGCATGGGTGTCAGTGTCTATTACTTCCAATAGGGACACTCGTTCTACGTGAATGGGTATTGAGTTATACATCAGCGCCGCGTATCATTCGCAGACGGATGGTCAGTCGAAAAGAACCATCCAAACTCTAGAAGATATGCTTCGGGCATGCATTATTGATTTCGGCGGTAACTGGGAGTATCAACTACCCTTGGCGGAGTTTTCATATAACAATAGTCATCACACCGCTATTGGGGTGCCACTGTATGAGAAGTGGGATAGGCCTGCTCTGATCTATACTATTGGTTTTGTTCTGAGTTGTAACCTAAAATAATCATATGAATGTCCTATCCCTTGGAAGATTCCTAATTAAGCATAGGACTCGTGTCAACATAATGGATTCTTAATTTAGGGATTTCTAAACCCACGGTCCGGTAACCTTATGGAATCCCTATTAGCCAAGAAGTACTCTACGCCACAGGATTCGAGGACGAATCCTCTTCTAAGAGGGGTAAACTTGTAACATCCCTAAATTTAGCGAACTATTTTTGTTAGACAAAAAGACTAACCGGGACTTGTCGAGTGTATATGTTAACGGGTTTTTCCAAGCAAGGTTCCATTAACAGACTTATAGGACCTGATAGTTTGTTTTAAACGAAATGCGCGAGATTGAAACCAAAGGGGGCCATATGCATCCAGAGAAGATTGGAGGGTCTTTAGGAATTATTGTCAAAAGAGACAAGGGACCAATTTGAATGATTTCTAAATAAAAAGGACTAGAGTGAAAGTTTTGATAACAATCTTTGTTTTAAAACCCTACTCTCGCCAACATAATCATCTTCTCAATAAAATTGACGGCAACTGGGGTTCTTATGGAAGCGGCTAACAATGTGGTTTGCGAGTAACCTGATCATTGGTTTGCTTACCAAATGATGGGATCGAGAAAGTGCACGGTAGCTTGCCTATGACTATGAAGGTAAGGGTTGTGGCTATAGACGTGTACGAGACGGTGATGGTTGTTTGGTGATGAACGGTGGTGGTTCCAGGCATTGTGGTTACGTTGTTACGGAGAGGGATTTCTGTTTCGTGGGTGTGCGACGGTAGGGAGAACGAGCGGGAAAGGAAGCGGAAGGCGATGGTTATGGCTCGGTGAAGTCAGCGATCCGGCATACAAATCGCGACAAGGTAACCTCTTTTCCGTTTCTCCTGCGTTAGTTTCTTGGATATCGTATGGTTCGAAACTAGGGTTGGGTGTCGATTCTATTTATGGAAATGATTAAAGATGATGGGGCCGATGAAGATGGTAGCGGTGTACGGAGGTGATGGTAACCTTGGTGAGGGCGTGAAAACGGATTATGAGTATGTTGATGCATTGGTTCATGTGAATTTTAGAGAGTTATATCACTGTTATGGATTCATATTATCGTTGTGATGCATGTGTGCATGAGAACCTCGTGGTTTGAAGATTTTATGGTGTATGTGTATGCATGTTTTGAAGGTGATAACAGGTTGTGGTGAATTAGAAGAAGCAAGCACGCACACTACATAATTAGTTAACCTAGCATGCACCTGGCTCAATTCTTTTTCTAGTTAACATCGAGATTTAGACAAGCAAGCATGCATACACCTCAATTAATTAACCAAGCATACATACACCTTAAATCTCTTTCTTGATTATAATGGTTTTTGTTGACGAATATGGGGCTTGTGAGGTTTTTGCATGAGATGTTGCTGTGTTCATGGAATTTTGATTTAGATCTGGTTCGGGCGATCTATTGAATGATGACTCGACTTTAGAAGTTTTTTTTTTCACTTGAGGACGTAATTCGTGACGTGTTAGCGGGTGGATTTAGAAACTTCTCAACCGGTGAGTTCTTGTGCCCATCCTTTTAATTATTATTATTTTTAAATATTTTGGGCTGACGTGCATGCTAATCTAGCAAGATTATTTTTATGAAGTCACAAAATATTTTTATCAAGTTATAAATATTTTTGTGTACGATCGAAATACATATTAGCTCATACATATTTTTTTGGTATGAAACGTAAGTGGGCGGAATGCGCCTAATGCGTTATTATATGGCTTGAGTTATATGTGTCATTAGAAGTGGGATAGGCCTGCTCTGATTTATGGTATAGTTTTGTCATGGTTCACATAATTTATGGCTTATGTGTTATTAGAAGTGGGATACGCCTGCTCTGATTTGCGGTATTAGTTTTGTGTCATGGTTGTTACATGGTTTATGTTGTATGAGATATTATAAACTGAGCCATGACAGAGGTGGGAGATGTCTGCTGTGATCTCTAGACCTGGTTTAGTTAAATAGACTTGATTGTACTTTGTGTTGATAAGCGGAATGCGCTTATTACAGTTGGAAATTGAAGTCTTGGTTAAATAGGCGGATTGCGCTGATGCTAGACTTTAAATATTGCTTAGGGAACAATTAGGCGGATTGCGCGTATTGTTGACTCTAAGGTTATAGTATTTTGTTATTGTTTATTTTAACAACTTACTTATTATTGAAACTTATAAAACTTGAACTCACTCAGCGTAGCTGACTTTTGCATACACGTTAGATTGATTTCAGGTTGTTGATGAATAAAAGGGACGCCTTGGCATGCAGTGGAGCTACTTGGTTGCAGTTGACATTTCAAATAAGAAGACGTATAAGGGATTTTGCTCGAACGTCATTTATATTATTTCTAACTTTCTAGTTGGTTTTATAATTATTGTTTTGACCCGTTTCGGGAAACCCATTTTGGGAAACTTAAGCACTTATTTGACATTCCGCTGCGAAATTTTCTGAAATAAAATAAGATTTCTTTTTAATTATTAGCATGCTTTTAGTCCTTAAATGCCAACTGTTTGACACCGGTTTTGCGGGTCTTACACAACTGCTGATCAAGTGCTGAAGACTAAAGGTCTGTTGGAGCCAACAACACTTAGGCTCCAACAGATGATACAAGACCATCAGAATTTTCCTCAACAGTATTTTACCTTACAGTGTTTTGTAATGTAACAGTAGTTTGTATAGGGCAGATGTTTTATGTTGTTATTCTGTTAGAGGTCACTGTCTTAGGTGACATCAACCCAGGTCACCAGTGGTTTAGATTTGTCTATAAATAGAACAGTGCTTGTACTGTTCTATTGGTCACTCACAACATTCTCTCAGACAAACAATCACAGAGTGACCAGGCTGAGGGGGAGTACTTGTAATTGATTGTAATCTTTCAATATAATGAAAGCATTCGATCAGAAAACATTTACTCTTTTGTTTTGATTACAGTTTATTATTCCGCTGCACTTTACATTTATATTTACTTCATTCATTTCTCATTTTACTTAAAACAAATCAAAACAATCAAACTCAGATCGTAACAGTAATCATTCCTTTAATAAGATTCGTTTGATGATAACTCAAAAAAAAATACGTTTTTTTATAAAAATCTTTACTTTTCAGGTCTGTATGAAGAGTTGTTTTGTTTGAAGATTTATTACGGTGGATGGTTTACTGAATTTCCTGATATGCTGTATGAGAATGGTAAATGTGATTATGTTGATTTGCTTAACAGGGAGGGTTTTAATATAACAGAGTTGAATGAAATTGCACATTCACTTGGGTTTAAAGATGTGGGGCTGCTACACTATCATTATGTAGTTCCTTATCATGATTTAGATTTTGGGTTAAGGCCATTACGTACATATAGTGATGTACAAAGTTTGTTGAGGCATGTGGATGCTCATAAGGAAATAACTGTTTATATTGAAGAAGGGCAGAGCATGGTAGGGATAAAGCCTAAAACACCAGTCAAAAAAACTACTGATAACATAGATGTAAGAGAATCACAAGTTATAGATGTAGTGTTTGAAAGCATTTTTAGTGAAGTTATGAATCCTGAACCTAAGTTACTAACTAATGGAGATGGTAGTGATGAAGTAGATAGGAAAGGAAAAGCAAAGGTTGATGAAATAGTAGTACCTAAGTTCACAAGTCCTGAAGTTGAAATTGATGAAAATGAAATAGTTGATGTTGATAATCAGATGTTTGAGGTTGAAGTTGATATGTCAAACTTTGATGGAAAGAACATACTTGGTGACACACATGAAGCAAATATCCAGTCACATCATAATGATGATGCAGATGAGTCTTTAAGTAATGATTCCTTTGGGACCTCTGAATCAGAAGAAGGTGGTGGGTTTGAAGACATTAGGAATAAGGCAATAAGATGACTAAGGAAAAATGCAGAAAAAGGGAGTCAAAAGTGTTTGTTTTTTGTTGGGCAGAAGTTTGGGGATAATAGTGAAGTGAAGAAGTTAATAAGGAAGCATGCAATAGAAACTAGGAGGGAAATTGGGTTTCAAAGGAATGATCAAGTGAGGGCCAGGGATGTCTGCAATGGGCTAGTTCCATCTTTTGATGATACTGCTGGGTCAAGTAGTCAAATTGTAAAAGCAGAATGTGTAAAACAGGTTAAAGAGCCAAAGAGCCAAAAAGATGGTGGTAGGAAAAAAAAAAGAAGACCCCAGTAAATGTCCATGGTGTGTGTATGTTGCTAAACTTGAGAATCAACCAACTTGGCAGGTTAGGACATATAACCCACAACACAGATGCCTTCAAAGTAGGTCTGTGAGGCCTTTTACTGCTAACTGGCTTTCTAAGGAGGTTATCCAACAACTGGAATCAAATCCTAACATACCTGTCAAGGCTATACAAGATCAAATGCAGAAGAAGTATCAGATGCAAGTATCTAAAATGAAGGCTTTCAGGGCTAAAGCAGAAGCTGTTAGACTGGTTATGGGTGATTACAGTAAACAATACAGGGTGTTAAGGGATTATGCACTAGAGTTGATGAGAACAAATCCTAACACAACAGTGAAAATTGATGTTGAGCCTGAGGTAAATCCATCTTCTGATACTAGAGTATTTAGAAGAATTTATATATGTTTAGCATCTGCAACTACAGTTCAAGAGTTTGAATATGCAACTTCAGTGGAGGGGCAAGGCTTTTAAGGATCAATTGTGGTCTATAGCATCTGCAACTACAGTTCAAGAGTTTGAAGATAAGATGGTGGAACTCCAATTAATGAACCCTGAATGTCACCAATGGTTAAGGCAGATTCCACCTAAGCATTGGGCAAGAAGTCACTTTACTGGTATGTAAAATTAGTTTGTTGATTAGTTTAATTCAAAAAAAATGACATATATGTGGTTTCATGCAGGTAGAGCAAAGACATATGTCCTTTTAAACAATTTATGTGAATGTTTGAATGGGAAGTTGATTGATGGTAGGGATAAGCCTATTATAACAGCTTTAGATTTTGTTAGGGAATACTTGATGAAAAGGATAGTTAATGTCTGCTCCTAAAAAGAAGACAACAACTGCTCCTAAAAAGAAGACAACAACTCCAAAGAAGAAGACAACAACTGCTCCTAAAAAGAAGACACCTGCTCCAAAGGCTGCTGTTAAGAAGACAACTAAGAAGACTACTGCTGCACCACGAAACAAGAAAAGAAAGGCTGCAAATTGAAGATGTTTTGGAACCAGATGGCTGCTGATTGCACATTGTTTTTGACAAACTGCTGTTTAATGTCTTGACTATGTTTTGGTTTAATGTTTTGACTATGTTCTGTTGACTATGTTTTGGTTTAATGTTTTGAACATGTTTTTGGTTGAATGTCATTTGATTTGTTTTGGTTGATATGTTACATATAGTTGATTGCACATTGTTGTCAAATGGGTCAAATATGGCTGCTGATGTAACAGTTTATTGGTGTCAAATGGGTCACCAGATTATTGTATTATGGGGTAACAGTTGATTGCACATTGTTATCAAATGGGTCAAATGTAAACACTACAATACACACAATATATTTGTAATAATATTTTCATTATCAAAATATGTCACAAACATTACAATACCAAAACTAACTCTCAAAACATCATTACATTTACCAAAAGCTGAGAGTTGTTTACATTACAACCTACTACAAAAGACTAGCAAAAGATTAGAGTGAATCTTCATACATTACCACCTGATCAACCACCACAAAAGACTACCTATGTTAACTGATGATCAATCACCACAAAAGACTACCTAAGTTAACTGGTGATCATCCACCACAAAAGACTACCAGACATTCTTCTACATTAACTGATAAACAAACACCACCACAAAGAACATCCAACTCATGATCAACCACAAATCCCTGTTGTTAACATCCCTGGCATGACTTTCTTTGACTTGTTGAACTGATTCTTTCATTTCTTTAAGTGAGTCTTCATACATTACCACCTGACCTTTTCAAATCCCCCACTTGCATCTCAAGAACAGACCTCGAGTTCACCAGCCCTTTAATGATGTTGGTAGTACGATTGCACAATGGAGGCTCAACCCATGCAAAAAAGAAACATCTTGAACGCTGAAACATATAATGTATTACCATTAATACTCATTCGATTATCAAATGGTCAAAATGTCACATTAAAATCGCCTAATTTCTAGGGTTTGAAATACATACCAGAGCAGCACATGTGTAGAACTGACGACCTGGATTCTGTTCAGTCCACGAGGTTTTGATTGCAGCTTGCCTACCACATCTGCAGAACACCATGTTTGTTGGATGATCGTGATTCTGATGATCGATTGGGGTTGATTGGTGATGGTTGATGGCTTTGAAACAGGGGTGAAGATCAGTACTATTAATAAGGAGGATGGTTGATGGTGTATGAACATTGGAGATAAAATGACCATATGACCCTCACGTGCAAATCACGTGAGGGTCAATTCTCAGTTAACTTTAAACGTAGTTAGTGCCTAATACCCTACATTGAAACAAATTAAAAGCCTAATACCCTACATTGAAACAAATTAAAAGCCTAATACCCTAATAAGAAACAATAAAACCTTAATACCTTACATTGAAATTTGGTGTAAACCATAAGGACTAACGACGTAATTTTTTCTAAAATTTTTCCCTCAACCAACGTGGACAATACATGTACATACATGACTATAACAGTTAGACAGAGAATTCCTTAAATACTTTTATCTATATCTATATCTATAATATATTATAAAGTATTTAGGAAGGTTACCCACAAAATTCAAAACAATAATAGGAGATGACAAACTTCTCTTTTTCCAACCTTACACTACTATGTGTTAATCAAAACTTACACACATATCGAAGCTTGGTCATCATGCCAAGCCTTCATGATGAGTCTATGATGTCATTCTTTGTCTCATGTAAGAGGCAACAAGACCATATGACATGTGCCCTATCCTTGTTTACATTTATCATTACATATTTATTTTTATTATTGCTTTGTTTTTTAGTAAATGTTGTGCTTCCGCCGCAACGCTCGGACACACCACTAGTTCCCATAAATATGGTAATCAAGTTATAATTTGACTATACATGTCTAGATATGTTATAAATGGACGAATACATGTCTAAAACATGCAGCCTTTTAATGCTAGATCCTAGGGACGCTACTTTTACATACCGCATGAACTAGCCTACATGAGGCGCCACCCATATGAGAGCGGGTACCTCCTATCTGTCCAGAAACATCGCCGCCGATGTCTTGGGTAGGGAGTTCCGAGTAGTGAAACCGGGTTCTAGGCCACAAGCATTGAAGGTGTGTAGGTATGAGGAACGAGAAAGATAAAGAGATAGGGGTGTAAAAAAGTGGGACCCATAGTTTATGGTAGTGTCGCCTACAAATAAATGTTTTAGGACATAGAATTAGGATAGTGAGGTGACATTGCCGTATTGGATGAGACCATAGTACAACAACGTGGGGCGTAGCACCCTGTCTAGCCTTATATTTCATTTACATTTAGATTTGTGTAAAATCTACAAAATTTACTATTTTATCATTATAATCAAAACGCAAATTTATTAAAGAAAACCATAATATCTAGTAATAATTCCATATGTAATTTTTTTTTTAAATCACTATTCTTGTGTGTGAGGTGGGGGCTTAAAACTTTTTAGTTTTTAGACAAAATAACCCACCGCCCCCTTAAATGTTTGATTAAACCCATATTTGCCTATCAGAAAATAAATTCTGAATTCATCACTAGCCGAGGCCATACGGAGTGGAGTTGGTATGCACATTGGGGTGTCGACGTATCCTCCGTGGCAAAGATGAAACCTCCCCCGGACTGGTCATATGAAATTGATTTGGATTTCTCTTAGCGATTCAACACCACATCTGAACGGTTTTATACAAAAGAAAAACCAATATTGATTTTGGTTCGGTTCGAGCCCAAAACTAACCCCTAACAACCGTAGACCCAGAGTGGTAAAATTACTACATTGATGTGTCAGATATCTGGGCCCTTCTGTTGGACTGCTGATATTGGCTAATGTTTTGCTTGATGGGTTGGTGCAATAAGGTTATTACTGGGCTTCCATTCATTATACAAGATCGGTAGTTTCACGATGTACAATTATTTAAAAGTTGACCACTCAATTGTGGTATTAACTTAGCAAATTTAGCGACCACCAGTTTTCAATGTATACAACAAACTAGATTATATCCCGACGCTTTTTGGGATAGACAAGTGTTAAATAAATATGTGTTATGATGTAACATAGAAATTAATGTAGTAAATTATGAGAAAACAACAAATTTAATCATGTGCATAAAAATGAAAATGTATATTAAAAACAAGATGTACGTTTGGATAAAGAGCAGAGCCAGAAGCAACCGTTGCATGGTGTGATTAAGGCAGTGGTTTTGAAGGTGTGGGTTTTTTTTTTTTTTTTTTTTTTTTTTTTTTTTTTTTTTTTTTTTTTTTTGAAAGGAGTGGTTTTAACTTATTATTGACTTGATTAGTGACTTGCCTAGACTTGATTAATAAATTGTCTGAATACATTGTGTATAAATTTTGTTTTATTTTCCTATTTTTTGTTTTTGTTTTTGTTTTTATTTTTGTTTTAATTTGGAAAGGAGTGGTTTTAACATATTACAAGTAAATATGTGTATAAATTTTGTTTAATTTAAAACAAAGATGAGCTTCCTTGTATGTATTAGGTGAGAGTCTAAGCTATACACGTTAACAAACCTAAATAAATTTGAGAGGTTTTATACTAAAAAACAAACTGAAAGATATGGAAACCAGTTAAACCAAGTAAAAATATGTTTTCATGCATAATTATATATCAATGTAAATAAAATATAACTAGAAATTAATAGAAGATTATAGTACAACACGAAGAATACATTTTGTGTAAATAATTACTAGTAATTATGAAAGTTTTCAAAATGATAATTTAAGATTTATGGTTTTAGATCCGTAATATTCTTTTCATTTGTATATATTGACGTATATATTGACAATTGATAATAATAAAATAATTAACTGTAACTCTGTAGCGAGAAAAAAAATGGGTTCAAACTTCAAAATCCATTTTGATTTGCAATATCACAACCCACAAATTGAAACAGTGAACCTTCTATATCAATCTATTTCCCTTCAGCCATCCTCGACAACTTCATACACGCCACTATCATCGCCACCTTCATCGTCATAATCGCCATACTTGTCTCCACCTCCGTACTGATCCATCTCCTCACCCCTCTTTTTTCTTCTACTCAGTGAAGATCCGTCCGACGTCGTTGTGTGTCACCGATCTAGACTTACATCACATTCAATCACTGCAAACAATCATCATTAGACACCCAAAGCACCACACGAACAACCACAGGGTCACTGCCGCCACTGGATCTAGTTTAGATTAAGACATGCAGTACCGTCATCTGCCGCACCACCAAATGAGAGCCACCGCCAACGACAGTCTTTATCCTTGGTGTTGGTTGCATTGGTAAAACTGATGGATTTTGTTTATTTTTTTCCGGATAATCGTTTAACGGTTGCCAGAAATTGCCACCGCTGGTTACCACTAACGCCGTTAGTAAAAGGTACCATTAACGCCAATAGGAACAGTTTCGATTGAAAGAGACGACGGTTGAAGCGGTAGGCACGATGAGGCAAAGAATGGAGGGAGGATGACGGAAAAAGGACGGTTCAGTATGCCGTTAAAATGCAACGTTAAGTTGCTATTTGTATATATGTATAATGGCAATATGGTGATTAAGGTTTTTGTGGGGGGTGTTTGTTTTATTTTGTGTGTGTGTGTGTGGGGGGGGGGGGTGTATGCATGATTTTGGCTCTTTCTTTCTCTTTTCACAAATGCTCTCACTCTCTCACTACGTTCTTTCTTTCTCTTTTGGATGGCGGTGCCGTCAGTCACCCCCGTTCTTACTTGCTTTTCTCGCCGGCTTAAGCAAACTGCGTGCCTCTTCCTATTTTTTTTATCGGTTTTACCGTTCGTCAACACCATCAACTATTGTGCCTAACCACGTCCTCCACTACTGCTTGTTGTGGTGTTAAATGGTGTTGACGGTGTCTAATATGTCTGTTGTTAACGCCGCATCCGCAACCTATTTACCACAAATAAGGCTATATTTAAGGGTCTTTGTTATGTTCTTAGGTTACGAATAGGTATGAATCATTTCGTCTTTTGAAAAATGCTATTCATGTCTCTTTATGGTCGTATGTAGTATGAATACTAGTTACATGTGTTTTTTTTCCCTGGCTTTTTGGGAGATGGCGACATGTCATGGTAGGTTAGGGTTTTCATTTGTTGTTTGCGTTTGTTGATGATGCGTTTAGGGTGATGACAGATGACTGATGTTGGTGTTGACTGTTAGGTTAGTCTTACGCTGTGTTCCAGAGATTAAATAAAGGAAAGAAAGGAAAGGAATTGGAAGGAAGTTAGGAAAATTGGTGTTTCAGAGTTTTTTTTGAGGAGAGAATGGAAGAGAAGAGGAGGGAAAGTTGGGGGTTTTTATCCTTCATATGTTTCCTTCCAAATTGGAAGGATTGGAAGAGAAAGTATCAAATAAAATTCACGTTTACATATCAATTACATCTTTACCCTTATCAACAACAACAAGATGGCGGGTATATCTCCCACCACCCCGCCATATTGAACCCACATTCCATATCTATCGGTTCTTAACCCTCCATCCCACAGTATATTATCGTCTCCAGCCTTTCACACATATTCACCTACAAATCGACCTGCCAGTTCATCTTTCAGGTACGATCTGTTTATAAAATTGAATGATTTGCTGATGCTTCTATATAGTATGGTATGGTCCTGTTCTGTTATTTAATAGTGATGTTTAGCTTTATCAAAGAGTAATTAGGTAAAGAAATTATCTTGATCAACCAAACAAAACCTTAACAAGACTGATCATGGGTCAATAATATTAGGTTTGTGTTGTTATTAATGTTTCTTTGTTGATACTGAGAATTTGTGTTGTTATCTTTGGTGAAATGTAGGAATGCAAATGAGCCGAGCTACTCGAGCTCGGCTCGAAAAAAGCTCAAAACGAGCCGAGCCTAAACGAGTTTGAGCCGGCTCGCGAGCCTTACAATTTATATAAATTAATTAATAACTAATAATCGAGCCGAGCCCGAGCTTGAAAACCATCCTTCGAGCCGAGCTCGAGCTTTAGGAACAATGCTCGAATTGAGCCGAGCCGAAACGACTCACCTCGTTTGCACCGCTAGGCGCTGTTTTTGTTTTTTGTGATGTCTTTTCTTCGTCTTCCTTGTGTTCTGTTAGTAAAAGTGCTTGTTTTGATAGATCTTTGAAAACATTCTTGAAACTTTGAACTACAAAGTTCATTTCGTGCACAAAAACCTGTGTCTTAGTTGATTTTGTCATGGTTTTAGTTGTACTAGCTAATTCTTTTAAGACGTTTAATGACCTTGAGCTTAGCATCATGCATACTTCTTTCATATGTTTCTTTAGCAAATCAGGTGCCTGTAAGATCATGTAAAAAAATCTGAACTGATTTTATATAATAGATTGAACTGATTTTATATACTAGAATGCATGGTTGTAGAAGGGGGTGTGTGTATATATATAAAGAAAAGATATAGATTTGGGCCGTATATCGAGAAGAATAAATTCGTTTGTGTTGCGGACAAG
Source organism: Ambrosia trifida (assembly GCA_028751855.1). NCBI lineage: Eukaryota > Viridiplantae > Streptophyta > Magnoliopsida > Asterales > Asteraceae > Ambrosia > Ambrosia trifida. Next base: position 23,307,209 of record CM054123.1, on the reverse strand, counting down.
GCTCGAGATCATGGGCTGGGTTGGTCTTGGGAGTGGAAAATAGCGCATTTGTCTGCAACCGAAGCTGCAGACCTGCAGTGTTTTTGCAGCAGCGTTTCGGTGCCTCTACTGGTCGGCGAATCGGATGCCTGGCTGTGGCTTCCTGCTGCAGATGGCTGCTTCTCTGTGGGCAGCCTAAAATCGCGTCTGCATGACCGTTGGTCTGTTCGTGCAGCTTTCGTTATTAAGCGGAATCCATGGGTCAAGGACTGTTTATATACACTAAGTCAGATCTTATATATTTACTAACATGTAGGCATACCTATGATATCATGATCATTGCGTCAAGGACTGTTTATATACACTAAATCCATAACGGGTCAGATTATGTTTTCAATTATTCTTTCGTCATTTTTAAGTTACCTATCACTTAGATGGTTATTACTCATGCTAAAAGACACAAATTTCCTGCATATCAGGTAACTCAAAAACTGTTTCACCTCGCGGCTAAAAATACCAGTTATTAATAACATTGGCCTTCTACAACTATATTATATTTACAACCATAAGTTATTAAGTTATAGATTTGGGCCGTATATTGGTGAGCATGAGCATGAATCTTCTATCATCTCTTTATATCTTTTCTTCATATTAAAACTATATTATATTTACAACCATAAGTTATTAAGTTATAGATTTGGGCCGTATATTGGTGAGCATGAATGTGAAGTGTTAAGTAACAATTTCCTAATCTAAATAACAATTTTCAACAGCAAGTTGAGCTACAATGGATAATCAGATACGCAAGGTTATTCAAATTGTGCGAGCCAGACAATTGCAAGCAGTTAATCTGATTTGCTTATTGGTGGCTTTCATTGCAATACGTAGACTATCAGCCAAAAACTGTGCTAATTTACCTAGTAGAGATGAAATTTTACAGCGACGATATGTACGAGAAGAGATGTTACACAACCTTTTAAACAGTGGTAAATGTCGTGACCTTATCCGCATGAGTGAGAAAGCTTTTATGACATTGTGCAATATCTTAAAGCGTGATGGTGGACTTCGACCTACTCAACGCATATCTGTTGAAGAGCATGTTGCAACTTTTTTGCATATTGTAGGTAATGATTTTAGAAATCGATTTACCTCTTGGCTATACCGTCGTTCTGGATCAACAACTAGTAGGTGCCTATATAGAGTTTTGCGAGCAATTATATCTTTAGAAGGTCGTTATATTAAACAACCTAAAGGTGATATTGTCCCGAAAGAAATTCAGGAAAAAAAGAGATTTTATCCTTTCTTTAAGGATTGTATCGGGGCAATTGATGGAACACATGTTCGCATCAAAGTACCTAATAAGGATGCCCCTAGGTATCGTGGTCGCAAGGGATACCCAACAATAAATGTATTGGCTGCTTGCACAATTTAAAGTTTACATATGTGCTAACCGGATGGGAGGGTACCGCATCAGACTCAAGAATTATAAAGAATGCATTTACCAGAGATGATAAACTAGTAATTCCAACGGGTAGTTTCTTAAACCGAATTTCCTTAATTGTATAAAAATTTATTATGAAACTAATTACAACCTGTTTATAGGTAGATATTGTTTAGTAGACGCGGATTTGCCTCATACGAGTACCTTAATGACACCATATAGAGGTGTTAGGTATCATTTGAAAGAGTACTCCACTCGCTCCCCTGAGAACGCAAAGGAGTTGTTTAACCTCCGCCATGCATCATTGCGCAACGCAATTGAACGAGCATTTGGTGTACTGAAAAAGAGGTTTCCTATTATTAGAAGTACAACAGAACCATTTTACTCGTGTGAAACACAATCAGACATCTTTCTGGCATGCTGCATTTTACACAACTTTTTACTAGAGGAAGATCGTGATAAAGATCTTGAAGATGAGGTTTTACAAGAGGTGTTAGCCGGACCACAAGAGGAAGAACGTCAAAATACAGAAGATACAGGAGACACACAAGAGGGAAGTACCAGGTCCGAACGACTAAGGAACTCAATTGCAAATGCAATGTGGACGAACTATTTGATGTATCCAAACAATGAAATAGATATGTCAAAGTAGTTCTAGATTAGCACATTATCGTATTTAATTTTGATTTTGTATTGACTATTATGGTTACAATTAATTGGTGAATTTGTTCTTTTTTATTTGCATTGCATATACTTCTTCTATTTATTATAAGAAACCATTTACATATTTATATATGCGCATTTTATTTATGCACCATGCAGATTTTTATCATGAGCAAACACGAAGCAACCGGAAAAAGTTTACAACTAAAGTGGACGGATCAAATGGATAGTATATTTATACAATCCATGATAACGCAACAGGATAACGGCAATAGGATCAATGGTACTTTTACTACACAAGCATACATCAATATGGTTGAGGAGCTACGCATAAAGCTTGGAATGGATTTTTCCAAAAACCATTTGAAGAATCGGTTAAAATCGTTGAAATCTGGTTTTTTGCAATGGTATGATATGTTTCGCGGAACGTCACTGAGTGGGTTCTCATGGAATTCAAACACTCAATTAATTGAAGCTGAGGATGATGTCTGGGATAAATTAATAGCTGTAAGTGCTTTAAGTATTTACTAGAGTATTTAGATTATAATTCATATTACTAGCTATCTTCATTTTGTTTAATAGTCAAAGCCTGATGCTGCAATATTAAAGACGAAGAAAATATCAAACTACAACGAAATGCTAGAACTATTTGCAAGGGATAGGGCATCTGGTGCACAAGCTGAAACTGCAAAGGAAAGAAATGCCAGATTGCAGAAGACTGATAACATTAACATAGAAAGCGCTCCAGAAGTGGATGACTTTTTAGCTGCCAATGATGTAACAATGGAGAGTCAAAACATTATCGATGATGATATTCAAGTGGTGTATCCTTCGTCTTCTCAACTTGAGCAGTCTTCAAGTGCTAAGAAATGTAAGAGTAGAAAAAGAAAAGTTGAGCAACAAGATGAAGGTTTAGCCTCTGTGATTATGAATAGCGTTGGAAGCGTGGCTAATGCAATTAGAGATGGCAATAAAATTATTCAGGAGAGTAATAATATACTAGATAGAGTTTATCATCGCGAGTACACGGGTGAGGAAATCTATAATGAATTGGAGCCGATGGGTTTGGAAATTCATGAACTACAGTTGGCTTTCAATTATTTGTCAGAGAATCAAGCTAAAGCAAGATCATTATTCACTTGTCCTCCTCAAATACGGTTGACTATGCTGAAAGGTATGATTGGTTTAAATAATTAAGCGAGATAAAGATGCATTTATCTAGTAAAGTTTTCCTTGTTTGACAACTTAGTACATTTATGACTTTTTTATTTCTTTCTTGAGTATTTGACTTTTTGTTCATGGATCTTGAATGCAATTGTTTGTTTAAGGATTGCTTTTATAAGGATTGTTTGTGCTTATTGGGATCTATTGTCTACTTTGATACTGTGCTTTTTCATGTTTGATATAATCTTGTATGGTTGTATCCTTAACGAATTTGACTTCCCGAGTAGGCGTTAAAAGGCTCAAGGCGCACAAAGGATGAGCTTGTCGCCTACGCACAAAGCACTTAAAAAGCACATGCCCAAGACAAGCCATTTAGCTGTTTTAGAGTGGTTTAGTTTGTGTTTTTGGGCTTGTTTTAAAACTGATTTTGACCCGTTCAGGCTGGTTTCGCATTGCTGCACAAACCAAATATGAAATCTGTTGGGTTCGGCAGGACCGGACAGTTTTAGCAACAAACACTGCAGCGAATAGATTACACTGCAGCGAATAGATACAGTCTAAAAACACAAGCTGCAACCTCATTTGACAGTTTATGGTTGACGCAATGATCATGATATCATAGGTATGCCTACATGTTAGTAAATATATAAGATATGTTTTATGTTCGTTATATGCTGAAAACATGGCTGCAATAAAGATTATGCATGTGAATATGCCAGATAATAACAAAATAATGCTGTAAGAAATTTCAGTTACATTCAACAGGCCATAACTTAGTCAAAACCAAAGCTTTTTACATGATTTTTGAGGCTATCATATAGTACTCTGAGTTTTACATGTTCCTACCAAATTTCATAAATTTTGAATGTGTTTTGATACCCCAAAAACCATCTGCAAGGAACACTGCACAATCTGTCCAGAAAATTAAATATCTTTCAAAAGCTATAAGTTGCAAACCATTCGCTCAAATGACCTGATTTATCATGTGGGATTATTTTAAGATATGCATAATAAAGTTCTTAAAAGTTTACAACGTGAATGTGTAGTTAAAACCTGAAACAAAGGCCATGTTTACAACTTGAATGATAAGTTTAAGTAATTAAGCGAGGTAAGGATGCATTTATTAATGTCCGCAACAATGTCGGCCACACTCGAATTCTTGCCCGACAAAACCTTCTCGTTCCTGGCCCTCCAAATCCTCCAACTAGCGATTATAAAGATGCCTGGCAGCAACATCTTCATGTGCGCACAGAACTCGTGCAGTACCACCAGGTCAGCAATGCTGAAAACAAACACTTCAGGAATGCGACACTAAGTTGGAATGCAATGCCAAACTGTTCAGCGCTGCAAGCCGCTCCACGCATCCATTTTTTTAGTTCCCGATACCGTGAACTCAATGTTACTGCTATCATTCCATTCCCATTTATCTTCTCGGTCCTCCAGCGAACACCCGGCCAGCAATACTTCTAGTTCTGTCCTTTGATGCAGCTCATAATCCGAACCCAGTGCTGCTTTCCAGTTCCACGTGATCTTTACACCAACTTTTGAATAGGCTCAACGATCTGCAACTGGGCCAGCGATCTGCAACAACACGATGTTTATTTTTTTCCAACCAATATAGCTTATACGTTTCCCATTTGCAGAAAGCACTAGATCGACTTTTTCTTATGAATCTTGATGTATCATGGGAATCATAATTCTTTGGACTTGGGTGTTAACTGTTAAAGGATGTTTTGATGATTAATGTGAACCGTAGTATTGTTCTTGTAGTTGGAAGGAAAAGAAATGAACCAAGGGTATAGTAGTAAAATAACAACTTTCTCTTCTTTTCCTTCCAACTCGGGAACACATAAAATTTTAATTTCCCCTCTTTTCCTTTCCTTTCTATTAAACTCGGGAACACGAAATAAAATCACATTTTTTCGTTTCTTTTCTCTCCTAATTCCACTTCCTTTCTCTTCTTTCCTTTAATGAATCTCTGGAACACAGCGTTAAGGTTTTAGTCTTTGGATGACAGAATTGGTGGCGTCACTACAATAGCCTACCTCTTTGCCTCAGTAGTCCATATCTCAAACCTAAACTAAGTATAATGTCTCAGCACCCTCCTCTCTAGTGGGACTGCCACTGCACCTGGTGTTGGTCTCTGCTCTCGATCTGAGTACTTGTTCCTCCGCAGTATCATACGCGCAGGGACCCTTTCAGATCTTGGGGTACCCTTGTGACACGGGACTGGACCACTACAACGGTTATCGCCCTCGGTGACATGACTCGTACGTTCACCTGACATTTCTGCAAAATAACAACAATCAAAGTTAGTCAGACGAATGTAAAACAATTATTTTGGTAGTTTTTATGTAATTAAAGGAAAACGACAAAAAAAAATTACGACCGTATAGCAATTTGGTTGCGACCGCAACTCAAATTAATAATGAAAACTAAAATAAAAATTTTTGAAAAAAAAATGAAAAATTTGGGATACCCGTTATATGCGTTATATATCTCATCTAGATCATCCTCGCCCGAATGGGATTGCGTACGGGTGAGGCGATCTAAACCTGCAAATCAATTCTGGACAAGTAATCCCTAAACGACTCCCTAAAACTCTAAAACTACTACATACGACTTAATTACACTGCGATTCAACTACTTTAATCATCCATCAATTTCATTCCTAACATCCGACTATCCAACTCCAAAAGCCCCCGTACCCCGCGCCATACTCAAGATCAATTGCCCCCAATTGCACTAGTAAACGCTTAGCCCCAAACCAAGGCCTAGTAAGAACGATACAAAAAGCAATAACTTATTCAACTAAAACCATATTAAAGTTTATCTAAAGCCGAGACCTTAAGCACGGCATGATTATGACATAAATCAACCTGAAGTATCTATACATAAGCTACTACCACCACTTAACCTACTTAAGGAACAAATATACAAGCATATTGAAAATTTATGACCCTAATAATCAACTAAAAAAACCATGGCTCTTAACCCACTAGACTACACGCCTAAGTAATAGAAAAAAATACCAAACAATGCAACACTAGACAAACACTGTCAAAAATCTAATGACAAAACGTAATAAAATAAAACAAATGAACTACAATTTTAGGATACGTACCAGATCGTCGACAGAACTAACCAGCAAATCAAAATAACAGTGAGAGGAATTGAAGTGATGTTCAACATTGATGGTTAGTTGATTTATTGGGTGATGGAAGTGGGTGAGGGTGATGGTGAACGTCGGTGGTGGTTAATCGGTGGTTAACGAGGGTGGTTTTGAAGAATAGTTGAGGTTTGTTGATGATAGTGGGTGTTGGGTTAGTAGGGTTGTGGTCGTGATGTTTTGTAGCCAATAATAGGTGGTGGTGGGTGGTTGATTGGAAGGTTTAGAAGCAGTGGTGTTGTATGGTGTGAAGGATATGGAAGATAGTGAAATATTTTAGGTTTATATTTTTTTCATTGATATGAAGTGTTCGCGGTATGCTGCATCTTTGTTACTTAATTAGGGTTTTCATAATTTTTGTTATATGTTGAGGGTTACTTATATAACCTTCGTGTACTGCGAACACTTGGTTGACTCACCCTGTTTGACCAGCTCTTGGCGCTATGCGGAGAGTTTAGAGAAACTCTCTACGTGGCTCGAAGAGAACTTTTTTATAGAAAGTTTTTTACTGTACTTAGCCAAAAATTTGCCATTTTCACCCAAATCACTTCCCAACATCGCCAAAACCTTGTTCTAATGACCAAAATGCATATGAACTTACCCCGAATCCAATTCTTGATGATTTCCAGCATCAAAATAGTTACGAATCCCTGAAAAACTTCAAAAGACAAAAAAAAAAAAAAAAAAAACACAATGAAAACATCAAAAACACACACATAATGTATAAACTCTACAATTTAACTATACCCGATTGGTTTTAAAGTCTCCCTTGCATCCAGAGTGCTCAAGAACAAACACTTTGACTGCTTATCAGGTCCATTGATATTATTAACATCAAGATAAGGCTTCAAACGATGTCTATTCATCGTTTTCTTCAAATGATCATCAAATCCTCAATGTCAACGTCCCCGTACTTACCAACTCGCGTAATTAGATATGGCCTTATCCACTAAGTTCCTATTGTCTAGAAACCTAAAGGGTCAATCATTAGCGTAGTTTCTAGTGTGGACACAACAAGTTCTTGTTGCCGGGAAACTTAAGATGGCATAGGGTGTCGCTCAAAAGATGGCACTAAGGAAGTAAGCACCTTCTAGTTTCCTTTTCTTTTATTCCTTAGAGACAGCTAACTACCTATATCGAGACCATGGTCATATGGTTGGTTTCTTCATGGAATACTTCCCACCGCTGTTGATTGCTTGAGTAGTTTGCTTAATGATAAATGTTTTAGGAATGAGTTGGTAGTAAGGTGGTGGATTGTTTATGGCTGGGTTCTCCATATATCACCTTTTTGCTATAGTTGCCTTATCGCTGTATCAAGCAAGGTCTAGAACTCCATGGATGACAAGCGGATAGTTAAAGTTGCCAAATATCTTGGGAGCATGGGTTTGGAATTGAAAGTCGATCTTAATTTTGATAAAATTTTTGCCAAATGCCTTGGTGATCAAGTACATGATAATATGAGGGTTGAAAAAAATTGTTTCTAGAAGTGTCTAGAGCATTGCTAATTAACAAAGTCTTAAAACATGTAATTAGATGTGTTAAACTATAATTATCTCCGAAGCCCATGGGCCAAGAATTGAACTTGTAATGTGACTTGATCATAGGATTCGATTTTCATTGAGAAGGATTGTAAAATTACGAGGAGCACCAATTTTCAAGGCGAGTCAATATGATCATCTTAATAGTACCTTTAAAAATTGGACCCTTCATGACCCGTGTTCAAAATCGATTGAATGACATCAGTTTAGAGATAAAATATGTACCATACAAAGCAAAGATGAAACTTGATTTTGTCCTAATTTATTAAGAGGTTGTAATCATCTGCTAAGGATCCAATGAGCACAACCTTATCATTGACCATCAAGGGTTAGGATGTTGCCCAAAATTGATGAAGAATATTTGTGTGGATTGTAACTAACAATGATGAAGAACATTGATTATGGATGATACTTCTTGTGGTCAGGTAATTTCACAAGCATGTTACAAGGAAAATATTTGGAGTTAGGGTTGAAAGAATGTGGGTTTAAAGGGTTAGGGAGATACATACATATGTTTCTAAAACTAGACGTGGTTAACACGTATATCCATGTTTATCGAGATGTTAACTAAAAGCCAATATTTGATGTACATTTTAGGTATTTAAAGATCCTTTGATAACAAAGTTAGTTGACAGCTTGGTATTTGCTTGAAATCTTGCACTCACACAAGTTTAGGACATGATACTATGTCTTCTTGTAGTGAAATATATTACAACACGTATAATACCCTATACATGGTTTGGATCAACCTCTCCCTCTCTAGGTCATGATAGACTAAACCGGTTGTGTTAATGGGTGTAGCTATAAGCTTGCGCTCTTTAAAGTTAAATTTGACAATGAGATCCTTTATGCATTTAGATATATTTACAAAATTTCCTTTGTTAGTTTCTTTGATGCAATGTTTTAAAATTTGTTGACTTGAAGTGATATCATCCATATAAACCCTATGTTTAAGACAAAAGAAAAATGTCTTTATACAAAGGTCCATACCACAAAAGTCCATACAAAGCTCCTTTTGTATATCTTCTTGTCTAGAACAAAAATAACTCATACAAATTAAATTAAAAGTTATGCAACAAAAATGAATTGTATTATTGTTTAAATTGTTCGATATGGATCACAAAAAATGATCCAAAGTTCTTAAATATTGTTTATTATACGTTAGACAATTACAATGAAAACTAACTAAAAGCCATGCCTAATTTTGGGTAAGGGCGGGCCGGGTGGGTGACGACACAAGGCCTAAACTTTCAGTAGGCTTGAGATTGTAAAATTTTTAAATATACATTATATATAAATTGTATTTAAATTATTTTAGTGTGAAAAATAATAACAAAGCCAAGGTGGATGAATTGGTTAGTGAATTATATTTCAAAATGGTGAACTTGGGTACAAGTCTCACTTCTTGCATTTAACGTTAAAACTTGAAAATTGAAAGTTAAAACTTGAATTTGACATATGCTTGAATTTTTTATTCGCCCAAGGCCCAAAACATTTTAGAGATTCCAAGATACAGCCCTGCTAAAAGCCATAATAATTTTTCCAAACCCTAGAACATTATAAGATAATACAAAATACTTAAAAGATCCTATCTCTAATCTCTAAGTTATTACATTTAAATTGTTGTCTAACAAACTTTCTTTAATGTTGTTTGGTTACATTAGCATTGATAGAAACCTGTGAAACCTTAGCACAAGAGTAAGAGGAGTGGGAAAGTTACAAAACAGTAGTAATTAACTTTTCTTACACTATAATAAATTTGAGTAATAACAACGATCCCTTTAGCAGAGACACGAAGAAAGTTGCCATTATTGCTCCAATCGGCGTCTACCCTTTAAAACACGTGATCTGGCCATTGAATGTGAAGAAGATATGACGGTTAGGGTTTAATCATACCAAGAGTTATAGCGTAACATCCTTAGCGACGACATGCCGCCACTATTTCTCTTTAAGCAAGAATAATTCCCCTACACAACTTTTTCCCCCATTATACCCTCTTCTCTCCTCTTAATTTGCATGTGACTACCACCTCTTTTCGGCACACACCCGACTCCATCCACCCTATCTCCGGCCACCAACACCAAGAACACCCACACCACCGAGATCCTTGTTGCATTCGGATAGATTTGTAAAAATTCCTTTGTTAGTTTCTTTGATTTGAAACCTTAAAAAAAGTTGAACTCACCCCCTTGAGGTCTTGAACTCAAGGAAATTTCAAAATGCATTTGGTTAATGTTGATGTTATTGCAGGAGTATTTTTGCGGGTTTGTTCCAAAACCCAAATTTTAGAGGTGACTTCGCAATAATGATGGATTGGATTGCAAAGGGATCAAATTTGGACGGCAAAAATGATGAAGAGGATGATGGTGATGATGATATGATGTAGACAATGTGAAAAAAATTATGTTTAATTCATTTGTGACGTTTTGTAACTTAAACGACCCTAATTGTAACGTTTGTGATGTACTTATATAATGTATATATTTTTGTAGTTTGTGTGTCCCAAACTCACAATTGGTAGATTTTGTATATTAAAATAGGGATAAAATTGGAAAATGCATGATTTTTTTTAAAAAAAGCAATAGCAGCGACATGTAACCTATTAGCGGCAACATGCATGCCGTGGTAACAGCGACAACAATCGCATCTAAAGGCCAGATTCGCTGTAGAGTTAGTAGAAGGTTTGTTTAATAGAAAACTCTGATCAACACTAACCATGATCAATGTTAGCCATGAGCAAAATAAACTATTCTTCGTTATATAATTTCTTTATCAATGTTCAAACCTAAGTTGAAACATCAAATAGTTCAAAGTTAATGTTTAGTAACAACTCCACTTGACAACAAACTTCAACCAAGCACAATCAAAACTCATTCGTCAATAGTAATTACCTTCATTAGTAATATAAAGAATGTATCATCACATAAAAGCATTGACTAACATCTTAAAGATATTGACCAAGACTTGACTAAGACTTGTCCAAGACTTGACCAAGACTTTGCATAATCTTAGCTTAGTCAATTATAATTGTAATTATGTAATTAAGTGTATCCCTTAGTATTAGCATTTTCCTTATTGTAAATCCTCTATATAAGAGTCTTGTAATTCCCCATTAAAAAACACAACTTTCATAATACAAAAACACACAACATTGTTCATTACTTTATATGGTATCAAGAGCCTAAAAGCTCCCTTGAGCCATCTTCGATCCAAACCTATTCGACATACACATTCTGTCCGCATTTTGCATTTTTTTCGATTCATCATGGCCAAACAAATCACCCACATTACCGCCGCTACAACCAGAAACCAAGGGCCACCACTGTGACAACCGGCAAATTTCGTACAACGATTAACGTGATTCTAATCATGTTTTAGAAATAATTAACATGGGTTAAGGTTAATTATGGTTAGTTGAGCTAATATGAGTCCTACGATGTCCTTTTGAAAGTTCGTTGAAGTCTTGATACCTTTAAAGAAAGACTTCGCGTGTTTAACGTAACGAACTGACATCAGCAAAAATTTGTCAAACTGGAATAACATAAGCTTATTCTATGAAAATACGACACGTATTTACTATCGATGCGAACGGATGTGAAATCGGCGTGGTAAACGGCCAAAAACGCAGCGTTTTGGAGAACGCGGAGAGGAACTGACGTGGGATTCGAACGTCGAAACGCGTGGTTTTAACCGCTACCGAACTTCCGGAATAATTATTTATTATAAATAATGTTATCGGTTGAATTTCGAAAGTTATCGGATCATTTAAATGAAGGATAACACAACCGAACCGATTAACGCGATTTTAACGCGTGTGCCGTCTTCACGCGTCGGGTGACGAAAATAATTATTGAATTGCTCGGCCTGGTATTATTTGTAACTACGAACAAAAACCGAGTCCAGAAGCGATAACGGGCTAAAACGGAGCAGTTGGTACGTGACGTTGGGCTTGAAGCCCAATCCAAAAGCCCACCTATATAAGCTTATAACACTTCCAATTCTTCTCATTTCTCACATCACTTCCTCTCTCTAAAAACCAAACTCTCTCCACTCTCTCTCTCTCTAGGAATTCCGGCGACCGGAGGCGGCCGGCCGGCAGCATTCCGGCGGCGTTCCGGCGGCGTCCGGCGGCGTCCGGCGATTTCCGGCGAGTTTTCGGCGACCTTCCGGCGACTTTTTCCGGCGCGTGACACCCCCACCCCCACTAATTTCGACGCCCCGAACGCGATGGTGAAGGCCGTTTTCCCTAAAACGAAGCGGTTTGAACGTTGGTACCATTCCGGCGACTTTTCCGGTAAGCTCGTTTTTGAGTTTTCTTTGTACAAACGTTTAGATCGGGTCCTTGGGGGACTCCTCACAAGTTTTCACGAAATTTCGTTCTCCGGCCATATTCCGGCGAGCTATTTCCGATTGGTTGCGAGTTCAGGAGGGGCCGGAGTGGGTTTTGGTTGGGTTCCGGTGGCGCGCGGGTGGTCAGAACGGGGTTTTCTTTTGGTGGCGTGGGATGGCGGTGGTGGTCCGGCCACGGTGGTGGTGGTCCGGCCACGGCAGTGGCGGTCCGGCCACGGCACCGGTGGTCCGGCCACGGTAGTGGCGTCCGGCGGTTCGGGTCCGGTCAGTTTTGGGTTCGGGACTCGGGGCTCGGGTCAAGATTATGCTTCCGGGTCAGATTCAGATCTGGCTCGGTTTGCGTGCCGTCTTCAAGTTTTAGTCGTGGGTCAAGTATGGTGCTCTCGGGTAGATCCGGTCAGATTCGGGTTGGTCAACCCGGTCAACTCAGTAAACTTCGGTCAAGCGTTACGGTATAATTAACTAGCAATTATTTCGTTATATTATTATTTACACATATATTTCTAAAATATATAAATATGAACGACTAACTCGCTAACGAACCGATAAAAATATTAACGAAAAGCATTATGAGCTAATATTTGTGTATTAGTCGTGACTTGCGTTGTTGTTGGACTAAATTGATGGACTATACGTATATATATATTTATATAAACAGGATGATTTATATAATAGTCACAACGTATAAAGTCTCGCGGATTAGAATGCGGATAAATATAATGTCGTCTTTGTTAGGAGTTGATTTTGGGAATTTGTAGACAACTTGTGTTGTCTGGTTTATACCAAAAACAGAGGAAACTCTGCCGAAATTTTTATAAATCCGAAGCGCGACAAGTGTGACTTTATTGTTCGTTCTTATAAATAACTTTCCAAGCGCTTGACAAATGTAGTCATGTACAATCACGACGTTTTGACAAATATTATTTGTAACAATAATAGTCCATTCCGGGAAATATTTCAAACAAATATATAGTCTTTTGCTACCAAGCGTAAAGGATTGACGAGTTTTTAAAGGTTACCTGGTAACTCAAATATGTTTGTTGTTCGGATTAAAAGATGTATAAACGTTCGGATTTATTTGGAAAACCTTTTTATAAAAAGCAAAGTCTTGAGATTTGTAAGATACTTGGATTCGGGAAAAGAAATAACAAATGTTATTAAAAAGGATTTTAATAACTATATTATATTTCAGCAAGGTATATTTTCCGAAAATAACTATACAAGGCGATTACATTTATCCGATTTACGAGACAAGCTATGGCTCGGGATGAGTTATACGATTCGTGATATTAGTCCGACATAGTTTGCACACGAATAGTAACAAGTGCGCGACTTGGGTACTATTTCGTATGTGAACACAGGAGCTATGATAAGTCACGATCGGTTCGTCGAGTTAAAACACTTAAAGACTCGGGTTACTACACACGAGTCAGGATAGTTGAATAAACTATCTTTTAACCGGAAATTAAGCTAGGTTTATATATGATAGACTTTAAGGTGTCCTTTATTGGTAATTAGGGCACGAGGAAGTCGGTCAAAGCTTTGGGCTTTATTTGCTAGCTAAGCATGGAAATTAAGGTGAGTTTCACGGCCCCATTTTACTGTTTTAACTGGGGGAAAGATATGTTTGTCAAAAGTTATCACATATTGAAATGTTTTCAAAGGTTAAAATGTGGTAAGTGGCATGATGAGTACTTGAGTTTTTGGTCGCCACTCGGGGTTGGGTCCTCGCTACTGTAACCATTAATTCAGGTAAATGAAACTGAAGGAATATTTGGATAGTACTATTGGTGCCTGACAAGGCCCACCCCTAATCGATAGCGTCGATTATGCATCGGCGTATGCCTGGGGTGCACGTATTCTGAACTTAAGTCGTTGGGTTCCGAGAAACGACTTGGAGCGGGGCATATTTATTAGTCTTGGTTTGGTTATGGGACTCAGGGGATTGCTCATCATCATAATTTGTAGGAGCTAGCTACTCCATACAAAGGCCACAAAATGTGCTGGATTTGCACAGGATATAAAAATGTGCTGGAATTGCACAGGATATAAAAATGTGCTGGATTTGCACAGGATGTAAAAATGTGCTGGATTTGCACAGGATGTAAAAATGTCGTATTTACGAAACTAAAACCTGTGAACTCACCAATATTTTATATATTGACGTCCTTTTAAACATATCTTTCAGGTAACTAAGTGCTGAACAGGTATGCGGCTAGTACGGTGGAATTTGGGATGTCGGACAATGGTTGGGGGTTTCACCTATTGTTACCTTCGGGTTGGGACATAAACGGAAACACCCCACTTTAAAACTTAATGTTTGTGGTTTTAAGTAATGTTTGAAACCAGGTACTCCTTCCCGACATCTTAATATAATGATCTTTTCTAATTAAATATAGTTTGTGTTAATCTTGACTTTGATATGCTTTCGAGCGTCGCGCCACGTGTTTCCGCCATTGGCGTGGTGTGACAACCACGAACTACCAATACCAACACTCGCCCGACTCGCAACAATAACACCTATTGCTACTATTGTAACATTCCCGGACATGACACTAAAGATTGTCGCAAACTTAGTCGCTTCCTAAGAGAACACAATGTTTCGCCTTAAAATACCAACACCCCGGTGGTTAACTACACCACCCCTCACCCAATGGCTACATCCTCATCTTGGATGTGGGACACCGGTGCGTCCAACAACACCGCGAACAACAACCAACAATTTTCCGTTCTATCCGAATACGGAGGACCCGATAAGATCGTGCTAGGTGATGGTAAAACTCTCCCTATAACTCATATTGCTCAAACAACTATTCCAACAAATTCTCGCCCACTTCTTTTAAATAACATTTTAATTGCTCCTAATCTTCGAAATAATCTTATTTCCGTTGCCAAAGTTTGTCGTACTAATCGTGTTTCCGTTGATTTTTTTCCTTATCATTTTTTTGTAAAGGATCTACGCACGGGGGCGCGCCTCAGGCGGGGAGTGAACGTAAATGATGTCTACTATGGACCAATCTCATTGTCTCCTCAAGTCAACAACACCCAAACAAACTCTCTTCTCATGTGGCACCACATACTTGGACATCCATCGCTTCAAGTGTTCAAGTCTTTAATTTCTAGATTAGGACTTCGTTTTAATAAGGTGACCCATGAGTCTTTTCATTGTACTTCATGTTCCCCAAATAAAAGCCACAAACTACCTTTTGGCAAAAATTCTTTTGTTACCAATCAACCTCTACAACTTCTCTACTCCGACGTTTGGGGTCCCGTAAAAACGTCAATCGATGGCTTTAAATACTATGTCATTTTTGTTGACTATTTTTCCAAATACATTTGGTTATACCCAATCAAACGAAAATCTGATGTCAAAATTCTTTTTCCACAATTCAAATCTCTTGAAATTTTTTTCAAAACCAACATTGTTGCGTTCTTCACTGATAATGGGGGTGAATATGTAGGTCTTTCACCTTATCTTGCCTCTCAAGGTATCTCCCATTACACGACACCACCTCACACACCGGAACAAAACGGTATTGCCGAACGACGTCACCGACACGTTGTGGAAACCGGCCTCGCCTTACTCCACTACTCCCACTTACCACAACATTTTTGGTCCCATGCCTTTCAAACCGCAACCCACCTAATCAATCGTTTGCCTACACCCATCCTTAACAACAAATCTCCCTACGATATGTTGTTCAAAACCGCTCCTACTTATTCCAAACTCAAACCGTTTGGTTGTCTTTGTTACCCATGGTTACGACCCTATGCAACTTCAAAACTCCACTCCCGTTCAACGGCGTGCATATTTCTTGGGTACTCATCCTCCAAATCGGCATTCAAATGCTATGACCCTACTAGTCACAAACTATACCACTCTCGCCACGTTGAATTTATCCCACATATTTTTCCATCTCAAAACACCAACCCCCAACCCAAACACATGTCATTTGACTCCTTCCTATCCACATACCAATCTGCCCAATCAACCTCCCCTTCTAACCAACCCACTTCAGACCCAAACATCTTGCATCATCCAACCCCTACTCCACAACCCATATCACCCGAAGCCCAAACCCCTATCCCTACACAAACAAACGGCCCACCCCCTCTACCCCCTGCACACAGCCAACCCTCCCACACAATAGGTCCAAACAGCCCAACCTCCCACACAACAGGCCCTACACCCCAGCCCACCGAGATACCCTCACCAACCGGCCCACCGACTCCACCTGATAGCACCACCTCTACCCCAACCGATTCCCACTCTACCAACACCACTTCACCAATGTCTTCATCCAACACATCCGATGATCCCACGAACTCACCTCCATATAACCCTCAACCACCTCGTCGACAACCAAAACCCAACTCAAAGTATTAAAACCCTAACTTTGTCAACTCTACCACCATTCACCCTCTACCCGTTTCTCTTGAAACATTCACTTATACTCAAGCCTTGAAAGATCCGGATTGGCGCCATGCCATGGATCTTGAGTATAATGCTCTCCTTCATAACAACACTTGGGAACTTGTCCCTCACACAACCCAAACTCCCATTGGTTGCAAATAGGTATTCTGAATCAAACGCAAACCCGACGGCACGATTGTCAAGTACAAAGCCCGTCTAGTTGCCAAAGGGTTTCACCAACAATATGGAAAAGACTATCATGAAACATTTAGTCCCGTTACTAAACCCGTTACCATTCGCACCGTTCTCTCCATTGCTCTTTCAAAAGGATGGTCTTTACGTCAACTAGACGTTAATAATGCATTTCTTCATGGGACTCTTCACGAAGATGTCTTTATGGTGCAACCTCTCGGGTTTACTAATACGGAATTCCCACGTCACATTTGCAAACTCAAAAAATCCCTCTATGGACTTAAGCAAGCACCGCGTGCTTGGTACATCGAACTAACCAACTTTCTCACTCGTTTTGGCTTTAAAAAATGCATTTCTGACCCCTCTCTCTTTGTATACAATCTCAACAACATCACTTGCTACCTCCTTGTGTACGTTGACGATATTGTCCTCACCGGAAATCACAATCCATTTATGGATTCCTTTGTTCAAGCCCTAAGCAACCAATTCTCTATCAAAAACTTAGGCCCTCTCCATCATTTTCTAGGAATTGAAGTCATTCCTACGCCTCATGGTCTATTTCTTTCCCAACGTCGTCACATTCAAGATATTCTTACCACCTTCAAAATGGATGGTGCAAAAGAGGTTCTCACTCCTTTAAGCACTTCCGACTCTCTTTCTTCCTTTGACTCCACTCCCCCAGTCGATCCCACTCCCTACCGCCAACTTGTAGGCACTTTGCAATATCTTGCCTTCACACGTCCCGACATCTCCTTTGCCGTCAATAAATTATCTCAATTCATGCACTCACCTAAACAATCACACTGGCAAACTCTCAAACGGGTACTCCGCTATTTGAAAGGAACGATCCATCATGGGTTATTCTTGAAACGCAATACTAACCTAAACTTGCAGGCTTTTTCGGACTCGGACTGGGGCGGTATTAATGATGGGGGACGGTCCACTACATCATATCTTATATATCTTGGGTCTAATATCATCTCTTGGAAATCTGCTAGACAAAAAACTGTCTCTAGATAATCTACCGAAGCTGAATACAAAGCACTCGCTAATGTTGCGACTGAACTCTCATGGGTTAAAAATTTACTTGGTGAACTCGGGCTCCCAATTAAGAGCACCCCATCTCTTTACTATGACAACACCGGATCTACTTATGTATGTGCAAATCCTGTTTACCATTCCCGCATGAAACACATCGCTCTGGACTATCACTTTGTGCGGGAACAGGTCAATTCCGGGCAACTCAAAGTTCTTCATGTCAGCTCCAAGGATCAACTCGCGGATGTGCTCAACAAACCGCTTACACGTGCACCCTTCCTATATTTTCGGTCCAAGATTGGAGTCTCCAATGGATCCTCCATCTTGAGGGGGCGTATAAAGAATGTATCATCACATAAAAGCATTGACCATCATCTTAAAGATATTGACCAAGACTTGACCAAGACTTTGTCCAAGACTTTGTCCAAGACTTTGCATAATCTTAGTTTAGTCAATTATAATTGTGATTATGTAATTAAGTGTATCCCTTAGTATTAGCCTTTTCCTTATTGTAAATCCTCTATATAAGAGTCTTGTAATTCCCTATTGAAAAACACAACTTTCATAATACAAAAACACACAACATTGTTCATTACTTTATAAGTAATTACTACAACTTTGCATCATTAGTATTCAAGAGACTTTTTTTTTTAATCCCAACATAATAGTGTCAAATTCTTTGCTTAGTAATTACAACAACAAAATCTATTTGAATTTCAATTAGGTCTTCCCTAGATGCATCCTACTAACGCTTCAGGCTAATATACTAATATTTTAATCGGGCTCTATTTATCTAGTTGTAGTGGTGAGTTTTCATCCTATAATTACTTTACATGCATGAACCCTTTATGTTGACTTTAAACCACTAAGAAACAAACTAAAGGGTGGACCAAAGTCATTATGGCCGACCATGAGGAGAAGAAAAGAACTTCCTCTCACCTCCAAAAAGTAATCAAAAGTATTAACATACATACATACAAGCACTGGTATAAAGTTGATATACATACAAATACTAGCATGGTGTTTTTCACTTTTACATATGTTTAATATGCAAATTCATGCAAAGTTTCATTCCAATATTGAATGGTGAATGTTTTCACAAGTGTCATTTTGCAAAACTTACAATACTTACATATTAAAAAAATAAAATAAAATTAGTTTTAAATATAATTACTTTGAAACTACAACATGAATGAAATCTTTTAATTGTAACCCAAACAGCATCAAGTAGATAATTATTTAACAAGTGGTTATTTTGATGAATCATCTAACATTAATATAAGACAGCCCGTACTGGTAACCAATTTGGGCGTGAAATGCCTCAAAAACGTCCCATCCACGCCCCTGTGGGCATTTTTTTTGGCTTTGGCATGGAATTTTTAACACCATTTTTGGCGTGACGATGGTTTCTGTTTTGGGAGCCAATCAACACTCTCAAAATGGAAGGGGAGTGGAATTTTTTCTGTACCACTACAGGTGGTTTAAGTTTGCTTAATGTCTATATCGATCCACTTGTATTTTATTCACAAATCTTATTATATATCGCACGTTGCACGTATAAAACCAACAACATAATATATCGAACCTAACCCAACGTTGGAAATTTAAACCTTGATGGTTTCGAAAGTCTATGAAGTTGTATAGTGGAACTATGGAACCTATAACAAAAGTTTTTATTTTATTTTTTTAAACAAGAAACTAACTTACTTCTAAATACTCACATATCTGTAGTTTGGAGAATTTAAACCATCAACCTCTTGGGTAGAAGTTACAACCAAACCATGTCTCTTGGAGACAAAATCTTTAACAAGATAGCACGGCACATCTCAACCCTTCTCTAACCTTCCCTAATATATATATATATATATATATATATATATATATATATATATATCCCAAATATCCATTATCCATCACATGGAATTTCGGCATAATCTTTGACAAGATAGCATGGCACATCTTAAACAAAAAGACCTCGAAATCTTAACACATTAGTTGGATTGCAACTTTTATAAGAATATCATTACACTCTTTTGCCAAAAAGAACTCATTAAGAGAAAGGATGAGATTCTAAAATTCTATACTATATCTTGAGAAAGGATGGAATAATTTTGTCCCACTAAAAACTCCAGTTTTAGATTAACATAAAGATAAATGCAGGTCAATTGAAGGTGGATTATAACAACGTAAAGCCTTTATCAGTAATTTGCTTTAGTTACTTACGTTAGTTAACACTACTAGAAAAGACCCTATTTCCCTATGAATTTTTTTTTTTTTTTGCAAATTTCCTATTAACATAACTTTCGACAGTTCTTAGTGAAACTGGTATAGGAAACATATAAGTTTTCTAGTGGTGGTTAATCCAAAAAAAAAAAAAAAACCAAAACAGTGGTTAAAAAAATACAGATTTGTATAAAGTGAAAGCTGGTTTGTTCACCATCTATGAGTAGCATGCACTAGGTACTACTATATATATATATATATTATTATAGAGTCAATCATGTTTTAACTTTGTAACAACACTTTTCGTCAAAGGAATCACCTTTCCTCCAAAAATTCTTGTTTTTACCTTTTTATCAACACTTTACAGTGAGGTCGCGTGAGTGAGAATGGAAGGGCACGTGTAAAGGGGTTTCTGCATTTGCATTTATGCATTCAGATATTGCATTTTCTTCTTCATCATCATTATGCTTAAAGAGAAAAAGATGTTGATGATATATAAAATAATGACTGATTTTCTTTGTTTTTCTCTCATGTGGTGGGGATGTGTTTTGGTTAATTTCCTCTGCCTCTTTGCTTTGTTGTGGGCTCAGTTTCATGTCATGTGATTGGATTATACCCCACTCCCTTCTATCCTTCTCCATCTAATCTTAAACCCCACATTCATGTACTATATCATCTCTCTCTCTCTCTCACACACACACACATACACATAGTGTTACAATCTTTATATAGAAGACTTAACTTAACCTTACCTGCTCAAGGTGGGGGGTCAATGAGGGAAAAAGCAAAGAAAGCTCATTTAAAAAGCTAAAAGGTTTTAAAGCTCAAAAGAAACCTGATTTCACAAAGTAAATTACTTTTTAGGTTAATGTATTGAAGCAAGCAAGCAAGCAACCAAAGTATGGTGAGTTCTTGTACAGAATAAAAAGGATTCTTCATGATATATCATAGATTATTATTAACAACTTCATTTGTAAGACATCCACAAAAGGTCACTACATAAATCTACCCACATGTTAGACAACCACCACCACCACCACTTTGCTTCAGCATCCGGTCCCGGCCCGGGCCCTTCGTCTTCGGCTGATCTCTTCTCTTCTCCGGATAATGGCCTTCCTAGCAAAAGAAAAAGACGCCCTGCCGGTACTCCAGGTATCCGGAGTGACATCGCAATTCTAGATCAATCATGATACTAAAATTGCAGATTTCAGTGTTTTGACACAATATCTATGATCTCCGTGCCCATAGATATTGTGTCAAATTTGTACTTAATGATATCTGTGTTTTGACACAATATCTATGATATTTGTGACACAGATATCATAGCTATTGTGTGAAATTCGCACTTGTCGATCAAACATGATACTAATATCATATATATCTGTGATTTGATACGGATATCTATAAATAAGTATCTGTATCGATAAACTTTTGTTCATATTTTAGAAAGTTAAATCCTAAACATGTTAACAACCGCAGATCCAGATGCGGAAGTCGTGTCGTTATCACCGAAGACTTTACTCGAGTCGGATCAATACGTATGCGAGATCTGTAACCAAGGCTTCCAAAGGGATCAAAACCTACAGATGCACCGAAGACGACACAAGGTACCATGGAAGCTGTTAAAAAGGGAAACCCCGGAGATAAAAAAGAGGGTTTTCGTGTGCCCCGAACCAAGCTGCTTGCATCATGACCCGTGTCATGCTCTAGGTGATTTAGTTGGGATCAAGAAGCACTTTAGAAGGAAACACAGCAATAATAAACAATGGGTTTGTGACAAATGCTCAAAGGGTTATGCTGTTCAATCAGATTACAAAGCTCATCTTAAAACATGTGGTACAAGAGGCCATTCTTGTGACTGTGGTCGAGTGTTTTCCAGGTTATGTTTTTATGCTATCTTTCTTTCATGTTATTGATTTGATGTTTTCTGGGCATCTTATTGCTTTCTCTCTCTTTCTTTCTCGATCAGACTAAAAGATGTGACCTTTCATCATGACCATTTATGTTTCCTGCTCATACATAAATTTCAGCACCATTCAGTCAGATACATAAAATTCCATAATGTTTTTCTCTGAATGTATTCAATTATTCTGTTTTATTTGTGTAATTTCATATTCTTTTCAAGTTTCAAGGTTATCTGCAGTATATAGTATCTATGAATTTTTACTAATTATTAATATCAATGGATACATTCATTAGAAGTTTTTGTTTGATTGGGAGATTGTTTCTCTAATCTTGGAAGACAAAGATCTAGCACATCATAATAAAAAATTAATCCTTAAATATATTATTATTGTTTGATTGTTGTTAGCATAACACAAGGAAGTACCTCAATTAGATTTATTCTTTGTCTTTGCGTTATCTCATAGTAAACAATCTTTGTCTTTGAGGCTTCATTTTATTTCTTTTGTTAAACTTGAAAGGATAGTCTTATATGCCATAAGAGACTTTATTAGATAGAATATATTAGTTAGGATGTATTGTAGTAACTGTATTAGGTAGAATATAAATTAGTTAGGATTTATTTTAGTTATCTCGTATGCACATTAATTAATATTCTATCTAATATACATGTGTGTCATTTTAATTTTTTGCTAGAATATATAATATACTAAAATTTTACAACTTTGATTTGCTCATGTGTGTTATATATTCTAGAGTTGAGAGTTTCATAGAGCATCAAGATGCATGTATGGTTCGGCGAATCCATGCAGATGTTCCGGCCTTCCCACAAGCGTGTTCATCGCGTACTGCATCAAGTACAAGTCCATCGAACGACATGAATTTTGGCTCGGTCCAAACAATGTCAAGATTACCACATCTCCAACCTCCATCCCAATTTTCACAAACTCAATTAGACATTCAAAACAACTTGGAACTTCAGCTATTACCATCACTCTCACTTTATGAACAAAGCAACAATCATCAAACACATTTGAATCTCTCTATTGGAAGTGGACATAGCTCGCAACGACAAGAAGAAATGAAGATGGCTATGGCAGACAAGGCAC
This sequence comes from Ambrosia trifida, assembly GCA_028751855.1. Taxonomy (NCBI): domain Eukaryota; kingdom Viridiplantae; phylum Streptophyta; class Magnoliopsida; order Asterales; family Asteraceae; genus Ambrosia; species Ambrosia trifida. The sequence goes on along the minus strand of CM054123.1, from coordinate 23,284,027 downwards.
TTGCAGAAGATGCAAGACAACAAGCAAAGAGGCATATCGAAATAGCAGAGATGGAGTATGAGAATGCAAAGAGGATTAGACAACAAGCTCAGGCGGAACTAGAAAGAGCTAAGGTTCTTAGAGAACAAGCAACCAAAAAGATTGAGTCCACCATGTTAGAGATCACTTGTTATTCTTGTAGGCAAAGGTTTGAATCCATTAGAAATAATGGAGTAGCCATAGCAGCAGATGAGACCTCTATTGCCCCAAGTTACATGTCTTCAGCTTTAACTGAAGGTGAAGGATATTAGTAGTATTTTCAAGAAAAACAGTCTTTCTGTTTCATCAATGTATGAGTGTTTGTAAGTGATTTCATTCAAGTTTTTTTGAATTTACTTTGGAAAGCAATAAAAGAAAGGGTTGAACTTGGTGTATTCCTGACTATATACTTCATCTCAATATAATGTGTTAGTTTTCTGCCAGGAACTAATTGGCTCCGGATATCACTTGAATATAATATATGGTTAGTTTAAGTTCTAATAATTTTATGCATTTTTAAAGGCACATATAATATTAATCAATGTATTATGTGTATATGTATGGGTAAGGTTTGTTTGGAAATCGTTATCAAAGACAAGACTATTAAGCCAAAAACTTTGTATAATGACTTGATTATATGTAGGGCTGTAAACAAACCAAACGCTCAACGAACAGTTCGTGAAATGTTTGGCGGGAAGTTCGTTTGTGTTCGTTTGTTTAATAAATGAACGAACACAAACAAGAAATTATGTTCGTTTAGTTAAACAAACAAATATGAACAGAGCTCACGTTCGTTCATTTATGTTCGCGCGTGAACGTTCAGTAACATGTTCGTTTATGTTTGTTTGTGTTCGATAGTTCATTAGTGTTTTTAACTTTTTATTTTTAATTTAATTACTTCGGATTTCCCAATGGTAGATTATTTAATACATATTAGTATATCACATATTAATATTACTTTAACTATTTTTATTAACTATTATTTTAGGTAGATTAAATGATGATTTCAAGTTTAATATGATAATTTTGTGTTTTTATGAGACATTATATGATCAAGATTATGTCAAGTATATGTGAGTAATTAGATTAGTATATGTTGGGTGGACAATGTTCGTGATGTTTGGAATTTAATATGTATTAGTTTGTGTTTGGTTTTGTTCATTAATGCCTATTGGTGTTCGTTTACGTTCATTGGTGTTTTTTTTTGTGTTTGCTTTTGTCCGATAACTAACTTTAACAAATCATGACAAACGAACACGAACAAAAATCTCGTTCAGTAATTGTTCATGAACAGTTTGTGAACACGCTATTTCCTTAACAAACAAACACAAACAAAAGATCCCGTTTGGTAAGTGTTCGTGAACAGTTCGCAAACACGTTATTTCCTTAACAAACAAACACGAACAAGGCCATGTTCGTGTTCATTTGGTTCGTTTACAGCCCTAATTATATGATTTACAATAGTTCTATTTATAAGCCACAATTTATTGACCAACAAGGTACTATATATCTATCCAATACTAATGTTTATCAAATAAGAAACTTTTGAGTTATACTAGGAAATCTATCTCTAAAACATAGTTTACAAGATTGACAACTAAGTCCTTTTAGTTACCTAACCTTGTATTACAAGATTAAACTTTCATTCACCCCCGTAATCTTGTAATGCCGGATTGTCCATCGTCTCGATAAATTTTATTCTTGGTAATGCCTTCGTGAGAATATCCACCTTTTGTAAATTCCCACTCACATGCTCAACATGTATTTGATCACGTCCAATGCATTCACTAATAAAATAATATAGAGTGTGGATATGTTTACTTATACCGAAAAACACCGGGTTCTTCATTAGTTCAATTGCTGACGAGTTATCAACATTGATAGTCACTTTTCTTTCTTCGTCACCCGTTATTTCTGATATCAAACCTCTAAGCCATAGTGCATGACAAGCTCTTTCTGTTGCTTCTATGAACTCTGCCTTGCAAGACGATAATGCCACTATACCTTGTTTTTGAGACACCCAAGTAACCGGCGCATCATTAAAGTAGAACACGAGTCCTGTTGTGCTCTTTCCATTGTCCATGTCCATTGAAAAGCTACTATCACTCTACTCTAGTAGCAATCGGATTCCCCCTTTCGGATATAATATTCCAAAATCAGGACTTCCTTTCACATATCTTATAACTTGTTTCATTGCTCGTTCATGCGTCTTAGTTGGTCTTTGCATGAACCTACTAACCAAACCCACAGAAAAATTTAGATCCGGTCGGGTATGAGTGAGGTACCGAAGGCTTCCAACTATTCTTCAATATTTGGTTGGATCTATTTCTTTACCTTCATCGGCCTTGGATAGCTTCAATCCAAGATATAAAGGAAATTGAGTTGGATTGCAACCCCACATTCCAAATTGCTTCAAGACTTTTGTAGCATAACCTGTTTGACTTATCACAATTCCTTCGGCCTTCTGAAAAACCTCTATCCCAAGATAATAGCATAATTCACCAAGGTCGCTCATCTCAAATCTTGCCTCCATTTGTTTTTTTAAAACATGGAATTCCTCCACCGTTGATCCCGTGACTATCAAATCATCAATATATGTGCCGATAATTAGTAGTTTGCGATTTACATTCCTTTGATAAATCGCCTGTTCTCTTTTACACCGAATGAAACCAAGTTCCTTTAGTGCCATATCGAGTTTGGTGTTCCAAGCTCTTGGGGCTTGACGTAAACCGTACAAAGCCTTGATAAGTTTGTAAACATACTGCTCACGTTCCTTTTTTATAAAACCTTCTGGCTAAGTAACAAACACGTCTTCCATTAATTCGCCATGCAAGAACGCCGACTTGACATCCAAATGGTGAACCTCACACCCATAGCTTGTGGCTAATGCAATCAACAATCGAATAATTTCAATTCTAGCCAACGGAGTAAACACGTCCTCGTAGTCAATCCCGTATTTTTAAACATACCCTTTTGCAACGAGGCGAGCTTTGAATTTAGACACATGTCCTTGTGCGTCCTTCTTGATCTTGAAAACCCATTTGACTCCAATCGGCTTTGTCTTCGGTGGTGGTTTAACGAGTTTCCACATGTTGTTTTTCTCAATCGATTTTATTTCATCATCCATCGATCATCTTTAATGGTTTCTTTAAAAATGATTAGTTCGTCGTCTACCGATGATTGTAGCAAGTGATCGTCTTCTGTCAACATGTGTGTGAGCTTCGGCAAATTATCAACCTCAAAATCAGCGTATCGTTTTGGAACAACCGAGTTTCTTGTTCATCTTTTTAACGTAGCAGCTCCGTCTTGACTTACTTCGGCATTCATAGCATCACTTGCTTTGGCATTCGACATGCCTTCTTGATTACTTGTACCTGCACTAAACACAACAGATTCGTTACTGGGCCTATTAAGCCCACCTTCTTGTGCCTCATTTACAATCAGCTCACTCCCTTCCTCTGTGTTCGGGCCTGATCCACCAGACTCCATTCGGTTTGGATCAGTATGGGTCGAAGCCTCTTGACCTTCGAAATAACAAACTCAGTCCATATTTCGTTTGTTAAGTCATGGTTTGATCGGAACTTTTCCCAGGCAAATTTTTCGCTTTCTTTGAACTTGACATCACCATCTTTGGCCACGTATATATGACCTTTAAGGGGATCATACACATGATGGGTGTTGTCTTCGGTTTCGAGTTGAGATCCGAAGTACACTATCAACACTCCACTATCGTCAAGTTTCTTTTGTGCTGGTAGAAGGCTTTTCACGAAACCCACACATCCGAATACTCTTATCTTGGATAAATCCGGTTTCTTTCCTTTGAGTCTTCCGAATGGTGTCGCTCCCTTTTAACGCTTTTGTAGGTGAGCGATTTAATAAAAAACACCGAGTGCATCACAACATCACCCCAAAACAATTGTGGTACATTCATTTCTTTTAGTACACTTCTAGTGGTTCCAATCACCGTTCGGTTTCGACGCTCTACAACCCTGTTTTGTTGAGGGGTGTAGGGAGTTGTGAACTGTCGAGATATCCCTCGTTCCTCGCAGAAATTTCCCACCACTTGTGAAGTGAACTCTCCTCCGTTATCCGTTCGTAACGATTTCACTTTGGCTTCAAGTTTATTCTCGATCATTGTAATAAACTCCTTGAGAATTTCGGGGAGTTGATCCTTTGTCTTAACGAGGAAAGCCCACATATACCTACTAAAATCAACCACCGTTAGTAGTATTATTTGTTACCTACTTGTGTTGTCGGGGTTATAGGTCCACATAAGTCCGCATACAGTAGTTCAAGCAGCTTAGTTGCATGATATTTCACCTCCTTTGGAAAGGGACCTCTTGTTTGTTTATCGACAACACATGCGTCGCATATTTCGGACGTGTGTTTCACAAGTGGGAGACCCGTTGCGTCATTTGACAGCAACTTTAGTGCATCGAAATTCAAGTGTCCGAGCCTTTCGTGCCACAACCAACTTTCGTCTTGTAGATTAACCTGTAAACAAACTGGCATAACAACACTCAAGTTTATTTTGTAAACTCGATTACTCGATCTTCTCATAGACATGAGGATTGAACCGTTTGGTTCATACATCTGACCAACACTTATAATATTGTTAGTAAGAGCAGGAATGAAGTAAACATCATTCAAGATTCGCCTTTTATCTGATCTACCTTCGAGAGTTATTGTTCCTCGCCCTTTTATTTCGACACACGACCCGTCTCTGAAACGAACTCTTCACTTGATTCGCTTGTCTAACCTTGAGAACCATCCTTCGTTCCCCGTCATATGATTACTTGCCCCATTATCGCAAAACCAAGTGTTGTTTTGTCGAGGACATTTATCATAGTTTGAAAGATCTACCTTACTTTCATTAAGGAAAACAACATTATCAGTGGTAGCCATGTATAAGACCGGTTCCTCTTCTACAGCCAAATTGTTTTCGTCCGGTTTTTTTCGAGTAGGACAATCACTAGAGAAGTGTCTCAACTCGCCGCACCAAAAGCATTTTAATTTTGACCGATCCTTTTGTTGCTCTTGAAAGATTCTTTCCCCTTCCCTTGATTGGAATTCTTTCCACCATGCTATTTTCCTTCATATTCAGTGCTTCGAACTCGGACATCAACGATTGTAGCTGGGCTTCCTTTAGTCTTTCGGCTCCTTGGGTTTGGACTTTCACAGCTCCCCACATATCTTTCGCCGTGTCAAGATTCCCAATTTGCAGAACGAGCTCTTCGAGAATGGCTTGAAACAGAAGCGCTATGGCTATGTTGTTTTTTTTTTTTGCGTCAGTGACGGTTCCAAATTCGTTTGTCTCCCACACATTGTTAACATTAAGAATAACCTTCATCTTCATTGCCCAAACCGTATAGTTGGTGGATGTTAAGAGTGGTACTTGGAGAGGCATGGTATTGTGGTCCTTCATTGTAACAATTTGCCGATTGGTGTTATCCCCTGTTCCTTCCTGATGGATGCTACCTTCTGCTTAGCTTCCTGTTCTTCAGCTGAATCCGTCGCAAGCCAAAAGATAAGGTCTCGTTTTATCTTCAAGAAGCTGCCGGACTTGAAGACTACTTATTTTACGAACGTACACAATTGAAAACCCGATGCTCTGATACCAACTGTTGGAAATCAGTATCAAAGAAGAGACTATTAAGCCAAAAACCTTTGTTTCTAATTAATGACTTGATTATATGACTTACAATACTTCCTTGACCAACAAGGAATTATAATATCTATCCAATACTAATGTTTATCAAATAAGACACAATAAGACCTGTTAACTAAAAAGTACACTATGTGATTTTTTCCTTTTTTTATATAATTAGAATTAAGAGACTAAGATCCTCCATTTCTCTTTATTGGTACATAAAACATAAAACTGTGTTTTAAACATGAGATATAAAGTAGTTAAACGAGTCGTATTCATGTTTAGAACTTGATTTGTTCGCGTCGCCAGAGACCTGTTAAACCTGTTAAACCAGTCCATGCCTAAAAACTCTTTTCATATTGCGCATTCAAATCAGAACCAAGAATATGTTGAGACTTGTGAAAAGTGCATAACGCAACTATACCTAATACTTTATATGTGGTACACCTGAATGTTATGTAATTGCTTACATTTATCTCTCCCACAACCTCTAACTAAATTTATGCATGCATGATGTAAAAGTGAATTATATGGTTCTCATTATTCTTATTATGCTGGTTCTAAAAAATGCGATAAGCTAATTAGTTTGATCCCTTATGATCGGTTTCTTGTTTGTAACACTTTTTTCCGTAATCATCAAATGAACCTATTTTAACAAATTACAATTACCCAAATAGCATATGGAATTCTAGATAAGTTGTCTTGTAAAAATTAATCAACTAATAACTTAAACCAATATATCATTACCTAGGCATTATGGGCTAGCCAATTCGGTGGAGTCTTTTACTCTCTTAGCTAGAGGGCAGTCTTAAATTCAAATCTAGATAATAATGAATTTGGTGAAAACATATAGTGGGCATAACAATATCCGTTAAAAAATATAATTACACCGACGTTATATATTAAGAATAATTACAATGTATTTAATTTTAATGTTATATACATATAGTTATTGGGAAGGGCTTCAAAAGTTTATTAGTCGCTTGTAGAAACAAATTCAATTAACTACGAACTCTAATAAACATGAATTACATAATACAAAATCTATTACAAAGGTTTTGTCAAAAGAAAATGCAAAACTTTTAATTTCATATTCATGCTAAAAGCGAAGGTTTAGTAGCTAAGGAGAGTTGTTGGACCAGTGCCACAAATCTTTCCTTGGTCAAGCCCTGCTGTTAATGTACCAACACTTCTTATATGACAATGAAAGAAACTAAGGGGGACGGGGCGCCTATCGAATTGTCTTAGGGTATCAATTACCAGCACGGTAACACCGTTGCCACCCACGCTGGTAGTGGTCCCGTGGACCGTTTTGCTGGTTATGTTTACCGTGCTGGTACCAATTTACCCCGTGTGTTTTAGTGTTATTTAATTTTACCGTTTATTTCATATGTTTACAATTTAAATAAATAAAAAACATAAATAAAAGACATTTCAATAAAACATAAAAATTAAAAATACATAAAACAAAAAAAATAAACTTAAGGTAGGCGCAACAAGCGCCATGCCTCAACATTGTCGAATTGTTGGCCGTATCGAGCCTCATACTCATAGTTTGTGAAGCCGATAGCCAACTCGTCATCGAGGTCCGGATCGTCCCTCATCGTTTGCTCATAGAGGGTGGTCCACTTCGCACACTTGATATTGAGATCCTCCCACTTGACTTGGAGGTCTCGGATGGTCTTGATGGTGTTGGTGCCGACGTGTTGGATGAAGTCGCTAAACACGTGAGCCCAAAACACATCCGTGGGTACTCTTCGCCTTCGTACCCCGTAGTTCTTGGATTTCGGGGTCGTTTGTGGCGTCCTTGTGGCAAACCACAAGGGCCATTTCTTCCTCTTCGGTTCACGGATTCATTTTTTGTGTGTTTGATTTTTTAAACCGTGGTAAATTGTTGCTTTTAACCCCACGGTTTGATCACTTTATATATAAAGACGGTGGCATTGTTAAATTTAATTCACTGACCGTTTAGTTGAGTCAATTCAAATTAGTCGACGGTTTCTAAGATAAACAATTAATTTTGACTGACCGTTTGGTGGGACGGTTGAAATAGTAGAAATAAATGTAAAAAACCGTGTAAAAATGTAAAAAATAAAAAGTGTGGGTATTTAATTGGAAATAAATAAAAGATTCAGTGAAGTGTTGCCTATAAAAACGTGTTTCAGTGAAGTAAATCACTGAAGTGATGTGACAAAGCAAGATTGGTTAAAATCAGTTAAGTGAAAAAAAAAAAAGATTCATTGAGTGCCCCTTCCCCCCTAAGAGTATGTTTGCAATAAACTTTTTATGAGTTTCAAACTTGAAAAAACTCATACTCAATAAAAAGACTTGTTTGTTGAAAGAGTTAGAAACTTTTAGCTTAGAAGAAAAATCTTTATATTGAAAAGGTACTAGTAGTAGCGTTTAAGAAAAAATTCCTAATAGCTACAAGCTTTTAATAAGTAAATGACACAAATACTTATTCTATCATAAAAAAGATAAAAAAAAACATACAAGTTTTTAGTTAATGACTATTTTGGTCATTTTATACATTTTATTAAAAGCTCAAATTACTCTGCCAAACACCAAAATATATTTAAAAAGCTACAGCTTTTAGCCACCAACTAGTTTTGCCTGGTGACTTTATTTTAGGACTTATTATATATATATATATATATATATACACACACATTTACTAAATTCTTTGCAATAGTACTTTAACGACGCCGTTAAAGTTGACGGTCACTTAAGTTCTTTGCTAGTTTGTAATTTCTTTAGGCTACAAGGGTGTTTTGGTCACTTCGTTGCTTTGATTTTATTTTTTCTTCTGCCACTAGGGGTGTTCAAATTCGGATAGTCAATATTGAGATTCGAATCCGGATCCGAAATTTCGGATTCGGATCATCCAAAGGATAATCCGAAACTTAAAAAAAATAATAATAAAAAAACGTTCTCCTTTATGTCTAAAATGTGAACTTGTTAAAAAACAAAAATCGAAGTTAGATAAACGAAAGTGGAACAAAAAAATTGGAAAAAAACTTACCGTTTGGTGGAAGGAGGCTGTGGAGGTCAAAGACGAGGTGGACGGGGGTTGTTATAGAGAAGAGAAGAGGGAGCGGTTGCTATGGATTGAAGTAGTATGGACTTAGGGTTAGAAGGATTACGGATTTAGGATTGTGTATTGTGTTATGTAGTGTATATAATATTATATATTTTTAATATTCGGATTCGGATAATCCGATTATCCGAAAATTTTCAAAATCAGGATCCGAATCCGAATTCGAAATTTCGGATTATCCGATTTTCGGATTATTATCCAAAATTTCGGATAATTTGGATTCGGATTATCGGATTTTTCGGATTCGAATTCGGATTCGGATTTTTTTAACACCCCTATCTGCCACGTTGCTAAGATGTTAAATGTCTGCTCCTTTTCTTGGTTCATCACATCTCACCCTTCGTTCTTCCTCCTCTGAACCACCGCTCGCATCACAATACTAAATCGGCGACAACTGAATATGTTTTCGAGCAAAGCTTACATGATCTGCAATTGATTTTCATCACCGATTTGTTATTTTTTTTGCCTCGCAGGAAGGTCAATTATTTTGCTTTACGTCTTTCGCGTTGATTTGGTTATAATTTGGATGATGAATCTTTGTTAAAGATAATAATTGTTTAGATTTCAGTGACTACGGTTATATATGATAAGATCGGGGTAATTGACGGAGATACAACTGTACAAAAGGCGGCGGCGATGATTTCATGGTTGGCAGTGACGGTGGTTTGGATTCGCTATGATACGACCTCCGGATGATCAGCCGTGGCTAGGGCCAAGATGGTTGTCGTGATAGGTCAAGGAATTATCTTATTTTGATACATGGTCGATGACAATAAATCGGTTACGAAGACTCCTACGCTTATACGCTCTGAAACGGTGCGGCGGAGATTGTAGATTGACATTAAATCTGTGACGACGACTCTAAGCTGGCCGATGACGATGGTGTGTAGTGGTTATACGCTTATCGAGGCGTGAGAGAGCTGAGTTTTTTGGTTTGGGAACGGTGGTGTTGGATACGTCTCGGTGCGTAGCGCGGGGTAAGAAAATAGTTTAGTTAAAAGCCTAATGACGTATCAGCAGGCAATTCAATTTTCTCTCTTTGTACATTCTTTGGTCCTCTTTCTGGTGACCCGAGCGTTATAATTTAATATATTTTTCGTTCATACTTAAGTATCATGTATATAGGGCTGCAAACGAACTAAACTTTCAGCAAACAGTTCATGAACCGTTCGGCGGGAAGCTCGTTTGTGTTCGTTCGTTTAATAAATGAACGAACACAAACAAAAAATTCCGTTCGTTTAGTTAAACGAACGAACATGAACAGTGTTCGCGTCTGTTCATTTATGTTTGTAAACGTTCGGTAACGTGTTCGTTTGTTTTCGATAGTTTATTAAGGTTTTTAATTTTTATATATGTTTTATATTTTTTTATCACCAAATAAATAAATAATATATATGAGGTAAATGTATGACTATATTAGATCAATAAACCTACCTTTTGTATCCAATATATGTTTCCACGTTCTAGTGTTGATGCCCTTCACCTTCAACACCCTCTTCAGTACAAAGTATGTTTAGACAATTAAGTTATATTTTGGGTGGATGCTATTCAAAAGTAATATATGTTCGTTTGTGTTTTTTTCCGATCATGAACACTTATTTTGTTCATTAATGACGGTTTGTGTTTGTGAACAAAATTAACAAACGAACATGAACATGAGTGTTTTCTCAACAAATGAACACGAACATAAAATCTCGTTAGGTAGGTGTTCATTAACTGTTTGTATACACATAATTTTGTTAACAAACGAACATGAACAAGACCTTGTTCGTGTTCGTTCGATTCGTTTGCAGCCCTGCGTGTAGATGATGACGAGAAAACCATTATTTGATGCAATAACACTGCAATAAATCAACGGATTTCATATGTTCTTTATGACACATTATCCTGCGCAACTTTGATAGGAAGAACAATATGTGTAAAATATATGTATGGTGAAATTTTATTATTATTTTTAACTATCTATATCTATATTACATTATAAAGGAGGTATGGGTAAATATATTCAAATTGTCTAAAGTTAAGATGGTATATCAAGGGTTTTTTATAATTTTCTAAATTTTACCACTTTTCTTCCCTAAATGTCCTTAGAAGATAATCACTTATATTAAAAATTAACTCCTTATCTTTACAAGGTTTTTCTTCCAACCATTGACATGTACGACTACTTTTTTTTTTATGTGATGGTCATAAGAAAACGTAAAAAGATAAACGAAGCAACTTTGCCGAGCGTTAATAGTGGTACGAAGTGACGCACATGCAATGCCAAGTAGTACGGTACGTTTTGATTTGCAAAGCGCTAATGGTGGTACGAAGTGACGCACACACAACGCCAAGTAGTATGGTAAGTTTTGATTTTCTGTTGATAAGTTTTTTTTAATTATTTAATAAGAACGACAAGGTGCGGCCGAGGACGCTGAAAAGAGTAATCGTGTTGTAACGAATCTGGCAAAACGTCGACACAATCCGAAAGTGGACTGTATCTGCAAGTTCATCTTCCAGGTTAAACTTGATTTGTTTATTAAAATAAATATCTTGTTGATACTTCTTTACTTCTATGTTTACTTAATTATACTGATATCGAATGGTTATGTTTTGGTTTATCTGCTCTGTTTTGGTTTTGTTAGGACAAAGAGGATTGGTGAAACCACTTTTGTAAACCTTAGTCTAATTCACTTCTGTCATTTTGGCTAAGTATAGAAGTACTGAAGAGAAGACAAGAAACTGCTGATTAGAAGATATGAGAAGTGCTGAAGAAGCAGAAGTTCTGAAGTCCAAACCAGACAAGTTCACTTCAGAAGTACTGAAGACAAAACTACTCTTCAGTAGTTTGTCCTTCATCAGCACTTAGCATCAGATATTTCCCACCGCCTTTTGCATCAGTAGTTTATTGTTTATTATTACTTTTTAGCTGTATTTGTTTCTTTCAATGTTGCAACTTGTGCAACTTGTTTCTGTTGTTTCTGTACTTGCTTTTTGAGCAAGATACATGCATGTAAACGTCTATAAATAGGAGGCTTCAACCTTCTATTTTAGACATTGATTTTAATAGAAAAATCCTTCAAACACTCTCATTGTTCTATTCCATTTCTGTATTTATTGTGAATCTCTCTAAGTATCTAATTCTCATTTACAACTTAGATTCATAATAAATACTCTGTCATTTATTAGTTTCAAACATCAAGGGGGAGTTATAACTCTGCCTTAGTGTAAAAAGTGTTGCTTTAACTTATAACATTCCGCTGTGCTTATAATCTGATTTACAAGGACTTGCTAAACACTTAAGTGTCAAGATAGCAAGTTCTTACTTAGCAAAAAGAGCAAACTGATCCAACAATTGGTATCAGAGCATTGGTTTATCTGATCACATATCAATCTAACAAATTGAGAATCAGACACAAAGCTCTTATTGATATTCAATAAAAAGATCAAAAGTTCACTTTTTATCAATATCCATCACTTAAAAGAGTCATCTGACAAATCTATACTCTTTAAAAATGGATCCACATAATACTGGTTCTGCCACCAAACCTGCCATGCTTGTGAGAAATGAGTACAACATATGGCAAAAGAGAATGGCACATACCTTGTCACAAACCAACACAGGTTGTTGGAGATCTGTGATATATGGTCCTCACAAACCAGTAAATATAAATCTTGAAACTAAAGAAGGGATTCCAAAGGAACCCAAAGACTATACAGATGAGGATTTCCTAAAACTTGAGCTAGATGCAAAAGCATTCTCTATGTTGGCAATGGCTCTCCCAAATGAAATATACTCTGGCCTTTTACATTGTGAAAGTGCCAAAGAACTTTGGGACTGTCTTAAAGAACAGTTTGGAGGAACTGAAGAGGTGATTGCCAACACCAGAGAGATTTTAGCTCAACAATATGAAACATTTGCTTATATTAATGGGGAAACTTTGACTCAACAATTTGAAAGATTCTCCTCATTAATATCTGAGCTAAAGTTAAATGGTCAGACCTATACAACAGTGTCTATGCTACATAGATTTTTAAGGTCTTTACCTGACAAATGGGAAACTTACTCCATTGTTTTAAGATCCTCACCAGATTTTAGCTCCCTCACTCTTACAAAACTCCATGGGAGATTACTTACTTTTGAGAGAGAAATTGATCAAAAGAAGAAATTACAAACTTCTGGTAAAACTGCTGATGACTACCTACCAGGTAGTACAGCACTTTTGGGACAAGATTCACCAACTTGTTCCTATGGATCTTATGACAATATTGACATAACCACTGGGATCTCATCAGAAAGATCTTTCCCAGGTTATGACAGTGATGACCAAAGTCAAACTGCTGATAATCTATGCTTTATCATGGATGATTTGAAAAATTTTAGCAGTGATGACTTAGAAGAAATGGACATATTACACCAACTGGCCATGCTAAGCATTAAAACTAACAAGTTTTATAAAAGGTCAGGAAGGAAATTTCGAGGATTAACCAGTAATACAAAAATTGGTTTTGACAAATCTAAATTGAGATGTCACAAGTGTCAGAAGTTGGGACACTTTGCTAGAGAGTGTAGAAGCTCTAGTTTTAACCAATCACAATCTGGAAATAACTATAACCCCAATTATAATAGGAATAATGGAACTCAAGGGAGTGCTCATTTTGTACAGGCACAAGCTCCTCAACAGCAATATATGCCTCAAGTACAATATGTTCAAGTGCCTGCTCAACAGATGCAGAGCCAACAATCAATCCCTCCCTTTCCAGCTGCTCAACTTCCTCCACAGCCTCAACAACCCTCACAACAAAGTCTTTTTACCTCAGGGTATGTTGACTGGAGCAGTCTCCCTTATGACACCACAGAGTGCAATCCTGATGCAGACAACAAAGTGTTTGACATCAACTGGGGAGAACCAGACAATGGCAGAAAGAACTTTGCCTTAATGGCATTTGAAGGCTGTACTTCAAAATCTGCATTGTCACAGGTATCAAAAGAATCTTTGACAAAACTTTGCTCAAATTCTTGCAAAGAAACTTTTGCTCTCATATGAGAGACAAACCTGCACTTACAAGGCAAAGCCAATGATTTAGAAAGAAAATACACACAGATAAAATGTGATTTAGAAAGAAAACTGTGTGCTAAAACAAAAGAAGTTTCTAAATTAACTGACTCTGCTATTGAAACCCAAGCACAAATCAAAATCATGCTAAATGACCTGGGAGATGTCAGACAAGAGCTTGCTGACACCAGGATCACTTGTGAAAAATGGGTGGAATCTTGTAAGGGGTATCAATTATTGCTAAACAAACAAAGTGCTTCAAATGTTAAGTTTGGCATAGGATACCATCATGTTGAAACACCAACAGATATTTCTCCCAAAACTACTAAAGATGGGAGAAGAATTGTTTCAAATGAAACTTCTGAAGGGAAAGAATGCACATCTTTCCATGAAAACTTTCTAAACAGAAATCCTGGCATTTTTAAAGAAAGTACTTCAGAAGTATTTACAAAATCTGACAACAAGCCATCAGTAGTTTCATCTACATCAGGAGTTGAGACCCTGAAAACTACTGATGAGCAAAATCTTTTCACAAATGTCAGAAATTTGCCTTTAGATCAAAAACAAAAGGCAAAAGAATGTGAAATTTGTGGCCTGTTCAACCACAAAACTGAATTTTGTAGATACAGAAAAGGAATTCAGTTCAATCAAAAATTTAAACAACAGGTTGTGGGAAATCAAATCAGAAATGACTATGAAAGAGTCTTTAAACCCAAGAAACAACAACCTGAAAACACCTTTTCTCAGAAAAAGATAAAATCTCAACCAAAATCTTTTTCTCAAAATTCCTTGTCAGTAGTTAGACCAGAATCATCAGCAGTTTCACAAACTGCTGAAATTCAAAATCTAAAGAACATGGTAGAACTACTGATGACCAAGGTTGATGGTGGTCCTAAAAAGGATACCACCATGGTTCTTAATGAAAAATCCATTGCCAAAAAGACATGGATTTCTCAACCTGGTCAAGAACAAACTGTAACTGTTCTCAAGAGCAAACCCAAAGCCAAACAGGCTTGGGTTCCCAAATCTGACTAATTTGCTTTTATGTGCAGAGAGTTTCCAGGGGCTTAAACAGCATATGGTATGTTGACAGTGGAGGCTCTATGCACATGACTGGATACAGATACCTGATAAACAACTTTATCAGCCAAAGTGAAGGATCTGTATCCTTTGGGAACAATGCTAAGGGATATGTGCTAGGACATGGCAATGTCTCCTCTGGCAAAATACAGTTTGACAAGGTCAATCTGGTGGAAAACCTTGAATACAACTTGCTGAGCGTGTCACAAATGTGTAATAAAGGATATTCTTCCTTTTTCACAAAGACAGCTTGCAAGATCATCTCACCAGAAGGCCAGAAGTTGATAGAGAAGATTATAGAAGATCATACTTTGCTGATTGCCAAAAGATGTGGCAATGTCTATGCAGTGGACATTGAGAAAGACAAAGTATTGAACAACACTGCCTGTTTCTTCTCAAGGGCATCAACTTCAGAAATAGATCTCTGGCACAGGAGACTTGGCCATGTGAACTTTAAAACCATAAATAAAGTCACAAAAATGGGCTTGGTCAGAGGTCTACCATTAAAAGTATACCAGTGTCAAGAACACTGTGTATCCTGTTTAAAGGGAAAACAGCATAAGTCCTCCTATAAGTCTATTGAAGAATCAAAAACAACTGCATGTCTTCAACTACTCCATATGGACTTATTTGGACCTGTCAAGATTATGAGCCTTGGTAAAAAGAAGTACTGCTTAGTCATCATTGATGACTACTCAAGATTTACATGGGTATTCTTCTTATTTTCCAAGGATGAGGCTGCTGAAATCATCAAGTTCTTCATTCTACAAGTAGAGAAACAATATTCTCTATCTGTCAAAACCATTAGAAGTGACAATGGGACAGAGTTCAGGAACAAAACTCTGGATGAATTCTGTTTGTCTAAAGGGATTATTAGACAATACAGTGTTCCCAGAACTCCTGAACAAAATGGTGTAGTAGAAAGGAAGAACAGAACATTGATAGAAGGAGCAAGAACAATGTTAGCTGATTCTGGACTGCCATTGTACTTTTGGGCAGAAGCAGTTAACACATCATGTTATGTTCAGAATAGAGTTCTTGTGGTCAAGAGACATTCCAAGACTGCCTATGAAGTTCTTCATGGCATGAAGCCCTTTATCTCCTTTTTCAGGGCTTTTGGGTGTCAATGTTTTATCTTGAACATCAAGGAATCTATTTCAAAGTTTGCTGCCAAAGTTGACTCAGGTTACTTTCTTGGTTACTCTTCAACTAGAAAAGCCTACAAGGTTTTTAATTCTCACACCAGGATAGTAGAAGAAACATTGAATGTCAAGTTCAATGAGTCAAAACACACTCTTGTTCCAGCACATCCTGCTGAACTCTTTGACCTTGACAACTTTCACTTTGGACCTGAAAAGACTGTTACTTCTTCCAAACCTACTTATTATGGTGATCAAAGGTTTGAAGATGAGGATCCTACACCATGGACTCCTCAAACAGTCATTAAGTCAACTACAACACCATCAGAAGTTTTTCAAACTTCTGATCAAACAAATACTGAAGGCCAAACTCAAACATCTGCTTCAGCACCTGCAACTACTGAAGAAGCTGAAACTGCTGAACCAGATATTATAGACCTCAGTAGTTTGTTTGAAGAACAAGAGCCACCTACACCTGTCAGTGGTTTACAACAACTGATTGAACACAGAGATCATCCACTTGATCAAATCATGGGTGATATAGCTTCAGGTGTTCTTACCAGAAACCAGCTCTCCAACTTTTGCCTATTCTCAGCATTTATTTCACAGTTGGAACCAAAGAAGTACCAGGAAGCCCTCAAAGACAATAATTGGGTGCAAGCTATGCAAGATGAACTGCTTCAGTTCAACAAGCAACAGGTCTGGGAAATCTGTCCTTTACCTCAAAACAAGCAACCAATTGGTACAAGATGGGTTTTCAGGAACAAACAAGATGAAGCTGGTATGATAATCAAGAACAAGGCAAGACTGGTAGTTCAAGGGTACTCTCAAGAAGAGGGAATTGACTATGATGAAACCTTTGCTCCAGTTGCAAGGCTTGAGGCCATCAGGTTATTTCTGGCCTATGCCATTTCCAACAAAATTAAAGTTTATCAAATGGATGTGAAAAGTGCATTTTTGTATGGAAAAATCAAAGAGGAGGTGTATGTCTGTCAGCCACCTGGGTTTGAGGATCCTTCTCATCCTGAGTGGGTGTACAGATTGGACAAAGCTCTTTATGGGCTTAAACAGGCTCCAAGAGCCTGGTATGATACACTCTCCACCTTTTTACTCAAAAATAACTTTACAAGAGGTGCCATTGATAAAACACTTTTCATTAAACATGTTGGAAATCATGTCTTACTTGTTCAAATTTATGTTGATGATATCATTTTTGGTTCAACAAACACAAAACTGTGTGATGATTTTAAGAAACTCATGCAATCAAAATTTGAGATGAGTACCATGGGAGAACTGCAGTACTTTCTAGGACTGCAGATCAAACAACAAACAAATGGAACTTTTATACATCAATCAAAATATGTTAAAGAGTTATTGAACAAATTTTCTTTAAATGACTGTAAATCATGTTCCACTCCCATGACACCAATCACACAAGTTGAACCTGATGATCAAGGAAAACAGGTTGATCAAACCATGTACAGATGTATGATAGGTTCCCTTTTATATTTAACTGCTTCTAGACCAGATATTATGTTTTCAACATGTGTTTGTGCCAGATATCAATCAGCACCAAGGGAATCACACCTTATAGCAGTCAATAGAATTTTCAGATATCTAAAAGGAACTCCAACACTGGGAATTTGGTATCCTGCTTCAAGCAATACCAAGTTATCAGCTTTTTCAGATAGTGACTATGCAGGGTGTAAGATGACAAGAAAGTCAACATCTGGTGGTTGTCAATTCCTGGGTAACTGTCTAGTGTCATGGCAATCAAAGAAGCAAACATCTGTTGCAACTTCAACTGCTGAAGCTGAATACATTGCAGCTGCAAGTTGTACATCACAGATACAATGGCTCCAATATCAACTTCTTGATTATGGAATCAAAGAGACCAAGACACCTTTGTTTGTAGATAGCAAATCTGCCATTAGCATCATTCAAAATCCGGTACAGTTCTCAAAAACCAAACATATTGAGATCAGGTACCATTTCATAAGAGATTGCTATGAAAAAGGCAAGATTGAGGTGAAGCATGTAGCAACAGCTAATCAAATAGCTGACATCTTCACTAAGCCCTTTGACACATCAACATTTCAGAAGTTAGTATCCATGCTTGGAATGCTAAATTTGTAAGTGTTTACTTTATTTTTATTTTTTTTTAAAAACTTGTATGCATATCAGTTAGAATCCAAGTTAACACTTGATTCTACCCAACTCTACATCAAACTTCTACATCAATCACTACTGTTATGCATAAAAACATCAAAATTTTCTTTTTCCTTTTTCCATCCTTGATTCCATCCTGTTTACCTTGGTGGAATCCAAGTTAACCTTTTCCTTCTTTTTTCTTGTTTTCACTTACAAAAGACAAAAGTCTGAAACAAAACTTCTGAAAAATAAAACTACTGATTAAACAAAAATCAGTATGAGAGAAACTACTGATGAACAAAAATCATCAGTATGGGGGCAATTTTCTGAAAAAGTGTGTAACTTCTGATAAAATAACCTTCAGAAGTTATGAATAAAGTATTTATAAAAACATTTCTCATCAGATGTTAAAACTACTGAAGAGAAAATGGGAACTACTGATGAAGTAATCCTTCATCAGCAGTTTAAGTCAAAAGGGCAAATCTGACCTTTCCCATCATCAGAGGTTTGACCTAATCAGTTTAAAACCTCTGATAAAGAAATTTTTAACCAAAGGCGGTTTTAAAACTTCTAATAAAGAAGATTCAAGCGGTTAAAACTTCTAATAAATACCTTTTCTACACACTTATCCTTTCAAACTCAAAATATCCCTCCTTCTCTCTCAAAACTCTCTCAATAACCTATACCTGCAAATCCACTGTTCGATCAAAAACCCAAACCACATGGCTCTAGTTCTAAAACAGGGACACAATCAAAGGGCCTTTCTTGAAAAACAAGAAGGCTGGTCCCAATACGATGAGATCATTGATCTTGTCGTCAAATCCCAATATTTTACTGCTCTCACAATAAACCCACCAATTCACACTGAAACTCTGAATGAGTTCTGGGCAAATGCTGAGACGGTTACAATGGGTGATGAGGTCATTTCCCTCAACTCAAGAATAAAAGGGAAACAACTGACCATCACACCGGCCACACTAGCAACAAGACTGGGTCTGGATGATGTAACTGCCCCTGACCATGTTGCTAACACTGATATTCATCTAACCATGACTGAGTGTGGTTATCAAGGTACTCTCTCCCATGCTACAATATTCAAAAAATATTTTGAACCAAAATACAAGCTTTTGTTTCATTATATTATTATGTGTTTGAGTCCAAAAACAGGGTCTTATGACCAGATGCCCTCCACTTTTCAACCAATATTTCATTCCATTGTGAATGAAACTAAATTCAGGGCATCAAAACTATTTTTCAATGAGTTGGTGTTACATCACAATAATACCAAGAAAAAGTTTTTGTTATACCCAAGGTTCATTATGCAATGCATAATAGGGGAACTGGGTAATGAGGTGCTTGTGGGAAAAATTTCAACTTTAAATCCTTTAACATCACAAGCATACTCAAGGCATAACAAACCGGCTGCCTGGCCAGAAGATGATCAGGGAGAACAAAAACAAGTCCCCCTGAAGCCCACATCTTCCAAACTCACACCACCAAAAGCCAAAAAGCCCAAGCCAACAAAAACTGCACCCCACCAACCCAAAAGAAAAGCTGTTTAGGAGGTTGAGATGCCTGAACATGCTCATGAGCATTCTGCTCTTCAAATAGATGAGACTGAAACACCCTCTCAGTCTCATCCATCTCAAACCCCACCAAGAGCACCCATAACCATTTTATTCAAAAGAAAAAGACTTAGAAAAATATATGAAACACACTCTTCTTTTGAAACTGCTGAACAACAACTTTCACCACCTATTGCCCAAACTACTGAACCAACCCGACAAATTTCTGAACAAGAGGCAATAGAAATTGCCAAACTTCTCTCTGGGCTAAAAGAGAATGTCCCATCTGATCATGTCAGTCCCCTACAACCACAACAAACAGGGGACATAACTACTACATCAGTCATGGATGTGGACATCTCTAGCTCTATCCCAAGAGATGAGGGTGGACCAGAGTCTTTAAGCCCAATTTTAGAGACTCTTGGGGCATCTGAGGCTGCTACTACTCAGTTACCACCCAGTGGTGGATCTGAGGATAGAAGTAACATAGCTAAGACCTCAGATGTGGCAACTACTGATGAAGGCTTAATGCCTGAAGTAGGAAATCCTCAGTACCAAGAAAAAGAGGTTCATGAGAGAACTGAGTTGGGCTCAGCTCATGATTTAACTGAGACAGTCCTCATTGAGGGCAACATCAGGGATTCAGATGATTCCATTAGTTTGGATGATGTTTCACACACTCAAACTACTGAATTGACGGCACTTTCTGAAGGTCCTGTTTCAGGGGTATCCAGGCTCAAGAAGCCAGTCACCTCTGCACAGGTTAAAGCCCACTCAATCCCTAAAACCCCTAGAGTGGCATCCTCTGTACAACATGAGGATCTCCCAAAAACACCCCCTTCACAACAAATGCCTACCCAATTCCCTGGGCAAACAAGCATAGACCTGAACCAGCTATGCAGCCCAGATGGTCCCCTGTACCACATGATGAATACACTCATCAGAAATCACTTCCAAACATATACAGCTGACTTGGAGCTGTCCATCAACAACCAATTTGGAGTGATCAAGACCAAGATGAACGATCTGTCCAACAAAATAGACTTCAACAGCAAACAGATTGCCCATCTTCAAGGACAATTCTCCCAACCCTCTGCTTCAAGGGTTAAAATTGATGAATCCAAAAAGGGGGAGAAGATCAGGGAACCTAAGGAGTCATTCCAAGCCAGGATAAAGGCAAGAGTGGCACTCCTTGAAAGAGATCAAAAAGATCAGGCCAGGAAAGAAAAATTGGCCAAACAGTTTGGTGTCTCAATAGAAGAAATTGAAGCAGCAGAGAAAGAAGATGAGACCCAAACATCTGAAGAATCCCTAAGGCACAATGAAGAAACTTCTGATGACAAAACTTCTGATGAAGAATCAGAAAGTACTGAAGACAATCCTTCAGTAGTTGACAAACCATCAGCAGTTGTCAGCACATCAGAAGTTAACACTTCCAAACCTCAAACAACTGAACCTTCCAGAACCACTGCTCCCATTCAACCAACATCTGATCCCATCAGGCCTACAACTGTTACTACAATGACTGTATTAAACCCTTCTCCTATCTCTCAATCAGCTGAACTATTAGAGAAGAGCTTAATTGCAGCCAACAAGAAGGCCAGAGAAGATCAGATTTGGAAATCTCTGGAAGAAAGGGATGATTTGGATTTAAGCCATGAAGAAAAACTTCAGGCTTATGCAGCTGAACTACAAAGGCAGGCTAGCCTTGATGAGATTGCTGAACAAGATAAAAGACAACAACTGGTGTCTTATATTACCAAGAACAGCAAGACTAAAGCCTTTACACTCAAAGGACTCTCTATGCAAGAGCTGACAAGAAGAGCACAACTGCTTGCAGACAAAGTGGCCACAAGCAAAGATGGAAAGGCCAAGAGAGCCCAGATAATAGAAGAGTTAGTAGCAGAAGGATATGGTTCAAAAGCCTCAGTATCCAGATGGAAAGAAGAAAGACTGATGGATACTTATAGAAAATACTTGGCTGCCAAGGCTGCAAATCCTGAGAAGTTTCAAACTGCTGATCCTTCAAGATCAGTAGTTAGAACTTCTAGTGCATCTAGAAGAACTGCTACTCAGAAGAAGAAGGCAGAGGACAATGTCAAAACTGACTTCAAAATGGTACTACTTGAAGGAAGTTCAATAGTCCATTCAGATTTTGACATTGAGGAAAAACCTCTGTTAACACAATTCAGGGATCCTTCCACTTTTGCTTATCAAATACAAAAGACCATCAAAGAAAAGCTGCATACCAGAGTAGTGACTGAACACCATCTCCCAACTGTTCAGATGCCTGATATGCAACAACAACAAGGAAGAGAATCCCACCTGAGGCTATCTGAAACTGAAGACATCCAGCACTCAGGACCATCAACCCAAGGGACAAGTCTGGTTCCCTATTCTTCTGACTTTAACAAGTCAAAGATCCCTATCATCAGATGGTCACTTACTGATAACAACTCAGTACTGTTGACAAGAAGAGACCTCTCAAGCAGGGCTTACAAGAAGATCAGTGATCTGAAGAAACTGTCAACACAAGACCTGCTCACAATTCAACATCTAGAACCACAGAGAGGATCTCTATCTGATGGACAGTTAAACCAACTCAAGAACACCATGTACAAAGAGATATGGAAGATTGTTCAAGACAGAAGAAACACATAAGGAATTAGTAAGGTTTTGGCTTCATCAATCCAGGGGAGATTGTTAGGACAAAGAGGATTGGTGAAACCACTTTTGTAAACCTTAGTCTAATTCACTTCTGTCATTTTGGCTAAGTATAGAAGTACTGAAGAGAAGACAAGAAACTGCTGATTAGAAGATATGAGAAGTGCTGAAGAAGCAGAAGTTCTGAAGTCCAAACCAGACAAGTTCACTTCAGAAGTACTAAAGACAAAACTACTCTTCAGTAGTTTGTCCTTCATCAGCACTTAGCATCAGATATTTCCCACCGCCTTTTACATCAGTAGTTTATTGTTTATTATTACTTTTTAGCTGTATTTGTTTCTTTCAATGTTGCAACTTGTGCAACTTGTTTCTGTTGTTTCTGTACTTGCTTTTTGAGCAAGATACATGCATGTAAACGTCTATAAATAGGAGGCTTCAACCTTCTATTTTAGACATTGATTTTAATAGAAAAATCCTTCAAACACTCTCATTGTTCTATTCCATTTCTGTATTTATTGTGAATCTCTCTAAGTATCTAATTCTCATTTACAACTTAGATTCATAATAAATACTTTGTCATTTATTAGTTTCAAACATCAAGGGGGAGTTATAACTCTGCCTTAGTGTAAAAAGTGTTGCTTTAACTTATAACATTCCGCTGTGCTTATAATCTGATTTACAAGGACTTGCTAAACACTTAAGTGTCAAGATAGCAAGTTCTTACTTAGCAAAAAGAGCAAACTGATCCAACAGGTTTCTATGCTCATATTTGGTTTTGACTTCATGCTTGACAATACGTATCCATATGATGGTTTGGTCTAAATTTGTGAAAAATTATATAGAAAGATTTGGGAATAAAAACTATCTGTGCTCATATTTGGTTTTGAAAACAGTGTTGATGACTGAATTTGTATGGTCAAACAAGTTCATTTTCATATATAATGGAATCTTTTTTATACTTGGGTGTTCTGTGTACATATCATCCCTTAGATGTTGGAAGTTTAGGACATATGGGTGGACAATTTAAATAGTTTGGCATGAAAAGTTATAAGAATTTATATGTTGGATCTTAAAAAAAAATAAAGAGTCTTTTCAAAGTTAAAACAATGAAGAGAAATGGTTTAATTTCATATACATCGTTTTACATTCAAAGACAATGGAAGGAAGACAATATGTTTTTACACTTTTCCTACAACTTGGTGGGCTAACACGGTTACGCTTGTGCATTGTTCAGTAAAATATATTATCTTAACTGTCCCGCAGCAACGCGCGGGTTTCCCACTAGTATGCATTAATAAGTAAAGAAAGCAGCTAAATTGCAGATATGTAACTGTTAATAAATTGTTTAAATTTCATCCCTTTTTTTAACGAAAATTAGGATCACTGATAGACCACTGAAGTATCATCGTGTCACCATCAATTTAGAAGGAAACCCAATAAATTTAAGAAAAACCTTATTGTGAAAATAGAACTCATGACCAATTGATTTATAAGTCTTATCCTATTTAAGATGTCACTAAGCTGTAATACCATGGGTAAATTTCAACCCCTTTTAAGTATGAAAAAAATTAAAAATATCAACGTTTTACAACTTTTTAAAATTTACATACATGTGTTATCATATTCAGTTTTAATTATTATGGATGTTATTATTATATTTTTAAGTCAAGATATAAGTTTAAACCATTTACATACGTAGTTATAAATTAGTTGACATATATTTATATTTTTGTATATTTGTATATGTATATATCGTAAGTAAACATTATGATATTTGTAGAATGACCAATCATAAGAATCTATGTCCAACTAAATGAATTCAAAAGTTAGCATAGTACTGCTTAATTATCCACCAGAGAAAATCTTGACGGAGATAAAAGGGAAAAAGTAGAACATATGATAAAGTACTATGTTATCTTTTAAAAGAATAGCATCAACTCAAAATACTTTCACGCAACTGTACATATCATACTTTTATGAAAATTTACTCAATCAATTTACCCTATACTATATGTGTTAAATAATAGTGCTTCGGTCAAAAAAGGCCAACCTTTTTTGAAGGGGGCATATTAGTCCTTTAGCTTACTGTTTAATTTTCTGTTAAGCTTGTCTGGATTAGTTTTAACGGCATGTTTAATTTGTATACCTGATTTTAATGCATTTTATTTAAACTCAGTATCTCATACATATGAAGAGAGGGGTAAGTTGTTTGGTTTATGGTTTAATGGTATCGGTTAGTCCTGTTAGTGTACTATGTGCCTTGTACGGAGAATAAGACCGGTACGAAATATCTTGATAGGTGATGTGTTATCATTTACACATATTTAACATGCATAAATAGTCTTATAATATGGCCTATTTGGGCTAAAATTGTTAACAAATGCTATATAATAGTTCGTATTTGTGCTTACCAGGAAAATGAAGCTCTAACCCGAAAAGAAGCAATTCTAGGGCAAAAACAACAAGAAACGAAGATTCCTGAAGACACGAGACTTGAAGCATGTCCCAAGAATGTGTAAAGACTCCCCGAGGCAAAATATATGACAAAATCATTCTGGGATCGAGCATGCACAACCACGCACATTGGTACGAGGGCCTGCACACTAGAAAACAAATCAGCCAGTTTGGGAGACAAGAAAACATTAGCATTGTCTGGTGCACAACCGTGCACACCTTAGTGCACGGGCGTGCAGCCCTCAACGTACACACAGACTATCCCTTGCAGCAACATAACGTACGTAGAGCAGCATGCACGGGTGTGCACACCCGATGCACGGCTGTGTGGCTCCTGAATTCTGCCTATAAATAACAGCTTCAACTCAGCCATTTGTGTGCCGATTTTTACCTTTCCCGAGCCTTCTTAGGGTCCTGTTGGGAGGCCTTAAGGCCTACCAAAACCTCTCCAAGGTTAGGAACTTTCCTAACTTGGGTTTTCAATCAAGAAATGGCACCGTAGGAGTAGTTTACATGCAATAAAGTCCAGGGTTAAGAGAATCACATCATACGCATATGATCAAGGCAGTTGGAAGCTTGTCTATGAGTGGAAGATCTTCATTTTTCTTATGTTGTTATCTTTAGATGGTTGTATCCATCCAGTATTCTCCAAACTGTTCGATTTGTTAAACTTTTTATATTATTAGTAATTTATTTTTAGTTACTTAATATGTTTTTCTTCTTAACTAATTCTTGTTTGTTTATCTTTTGTATCAGGTTCAATTAGTGGTTAACTTAACAATCTTATAAACAACCAAAAACTTAACTTTTCTAAAAACTATCATAGCTAGGGTTCGTACGGCTTCTCATAGTCTAAAACTAGATCCAAGGTGAGGATTCTGGTTGCAAGTCAAATCCTTTGGGTTTCTAATATCCAAACAAGATTCTAAACAATGGCTTATGAAGCGGACTAGATCCGGGTGACAAGTTTTTGGTATCACACCAGATGTGTGAGTGGTGTTCTTAGTAAAAAGGGTGGCTTCTCTACGGGTGCACCAGTGGTCTTCAGGCTACACACCTTTAGGATTATGTTCCACCTTTGTTAAGTTTTCATTCACAAGTCTTGGGGGTTAAGGGTTGAAATTGTTAAGTCATTTAATAATCACTAAACTAAACTTATATTTAATTGAAAACTAAATATTTAAGTAGACCTTCTGAAATAGCCCAGTTGGTCATGGAATGATGGTGAAGGGCTTAGGTGACCCTTTGATCTCAGGTTCGACCTTACCACACCTGAGTTTTATATTATGATTCGTTTATTCTAGAGAGTCCTTAAATTTTGTGGAGGGTGCAACGCTCTGTTCTTACATGGTAGGCGGCCATAAATTTTCTAGGGGAGAGCCAAGCCAAACTCTAATGCCAAGCGTGGGTCCGGTTAAGACAACATAGTCTTGGCCAAAGTGGGTTGGAGGGCCTGCCGATGAGGTGGGTGCGGTGCCTATCGCCTGTTGTAGAATATCGTCGTTCAAAAACAAAAGCCAAATATCTAAGTTGTCAATAGTGTTTATGGAGTAGTGTCTTTAACAATCGTTGAAATTCAAAAGATAAGTATTTATTTTATATTATAAACCATTATAAGTTTACACACGTGTCATTCATAAGAGCCATCTATTTATTGGTTTTTCTACTTAATTATGAATATAACTAGATTATATATAATAACCGTTATAATATAATTAATGTGTGTTATGATGTAACATTGAAATTAATGTACGAGAAAACAACAATTTTAATCGTGTGAATAAGAATTAAAATGTATATTAAGAAGAAAATGTACGTACGTTTGGATGAGTAGCAGAGGCAAAAGCAACCATTGTAGGACGTGATTGAGGCGGTAGTCTTGAAAGTGTGGCTTTTTTTTTTTTTTTTTTGAAAAGGGTTGGTTATAACCTATTCTGCTCTGGATGAAAATAGAATTCCTATTTATTGGTTTTAAAATGATTAGTGACCTGCCTAAACATGATTAATGAATTAACAAAACACATTGTGTTTTTTCCCTTCTAAACAAAAACCCATTACAAAAAGTCATTTTTTTTTTCTTTTTTTTTTGTATAGCACTATGGTACTCCTTGTAAAGATAATAAAATGCTCGTTAATTTGATGTAATTGTTTTTAAAAGACACGAGAGAGAAAAAGACTTTTGGAGGGAAATAAAGGGAAGGAAAGCCTCACCTAATGCCATGTGTCACTCAAAAGATGTGAAAGCCTAACCTATTGCTATGTGTCATTCAAGGGGTGAGCGAGCCTGATCTAATATTATGTCACACAGCATGCTTTCGTTTATTATATATATGTATATGTATATATATATATATATATGAAGATAGATTATAGATTAGCAAGCTAGGTGTGTATAATGGGTTATAGTACCTGCTCTAGTGTGTTGTATCCACGTTTTGGTGTTTTTTGTTTAACCCAATAGTTTTACATCTTGTATAATTTAACCTCATCATTTTTAAACTTTCAACTTAGGTCTCCTATCTTTTCCCTATTTACAAATATTTCGTTTTACCTTTCGGTATAAATTTTGTGACTTAACATGCCGCACTTTGCGTATGTTGTTCAGTGTTTTTACGCTTGTTTTTACCGTTTAAGGGTCTCGGGTCAATGTGTGGGTTTACATCAACTTAATTACTATTTTCTAGGTTTATGTTCTAAGTGTGTACTTCAACGTTTTCTTATCTACTCTTCATTCGGTTTTATTTTTCAATTTTATTTTCAACACGAGTTTATCTGGTGTTAATAGTTGCTGATGGTGGTATGACATTAGTGCTGCTTTACTTATTAAAAAAATGTTTTCATAATAAAAAACCCACCTAACCCCAACTCTCACTCCTTTATATTTTCTCTCTCACCAACCCCACTCACACCCACCACATGTAACCATTTTCCACCCCTTCCCCATCACAGTCGAGTCACCCAACTTCCCTTCCTCATCTGAGTTCATCACCCACCTTTTGGATCTGATGTTTGTTTCGGTATGCGATGATGATGATGGTGGTGGTGTCGTTTACATTAGAGTTTGTACCAAGCTATAATATGTTATACATTAGTTACAATGATTAAAATTGCCCCTGACGTGACGTACTGACATCCGTATGGAAGTAGTTAGTGTGTTGTATTAAGGAACATACTAAAGTCACTCCTATAAATTAGTCATTTTCCATTTGTATATTTAGGAAAGTTTGAAGTGGTTATTGACCACCATTAGTCTAGCCATAATAGTCTCATCCACATTAATCGGGGTTGTTGTAATTGGTCTATATAAGTCTTGTATTCCTTGTACATTGTAATTTATTTTTCAATAAACAATTCACATTGATATGGTATCAATAGCATTACTACAACTCCAACGAGTTTGATCCACTGCTATTTTTTTTCCATCCTTCTTCTCTTCTGGCGTCCTTTTCATCTCCTACCATGGCTCCAAAACAAGTTATTCAAATCACAGCCTCCGCCAACTTCAACATCCTTCTCACAACAGATAACTTCTCCATTTGGCACAAACATGTCCGATCTACACTCATCGGACTAGATCTGGTCCAATTTATTACCGGCAACACACCGGTACCACCGGAATTTCTCGATGCAGAAAACTCGAAACCCAATCCCGACTTTTTCACTTTGTTCCGACAAGACCAAGTCATTTTAGCGGCCCTTCTTGGCAGTTGCTCACCATCTATTCAGCTGCTAATCGCCTCTGCCGACACATCCCGACAAGCTTGGGAACAACTCATCACCAGTTTTGCCAACTCTTCCCAATCTAGAATCATTTCCTTGAAGT
The DNA here is from genome assembly GCA_028751855.1 of Ambrosia trifida. NCBI lineage: Eukaryota > Viridiplantae > Streptophyta > Magnoliopsida > Asterales > Asteraceae > Ambrosia > Ambrosia trifida. Next base: position 23,255,347 of record CM054123.1, on the reverse strand, counting down.
CTAAGCTTTCCTCTAACCCGCGAAATGAAGTCCATCACCGACGAACTAGCATTGGTCCAAAGCCCGGTCACCGATGAAGATCTCATGGTTCATATACTCGGACAATTGGGTGATTAGTTTAAGACCATTGCAACGTCTCTTCGGCTTCTTGGGTCCAACATTACATTCCCCGAATTGTTTGAGAAGCTCATTGATTTTGAAAGAGATCTTAATCTAAACACCAATCCTGCATAAATCATGACTACTGTCAACTCTACTCAATGCCAACCACGCTCTGGACGCCGCGGATCTTATGCAAACTTCAACATTAAGCCCCGTAACCAGTGGTTCAACAACTCCACTAGTAGTTCTCATGACAATCGTAATACTATTTATTGCCAAATTTGCCATTTTGCAGGTCATGAAGCTAAAGAGTGTCTGAAGCTTGCCCGGTTTCTTCGAGAAAACCAAGTTAATACAGAAACTTCTACGGCCCAGAATAAGGCATCCCCTACTGCTATTGTCGCTACCTCATTACACATGTTTGACACCGGGGCGTCTAACCATGTCGACCCTGATCGTGCTTCTTTCCACTCCGTATCCGAGTACGGGGGACCCGATGAAATTGTTCTCGAAAACGGTAATACTCTAACCATTACTCATATTGGTCAATCATCCATTCCTATACCAAATGGTTCTCTGTCTTTAAAAGATGTTTTGTGCGTTCCTACTTTCAAAAATAAACTCATTTCGGTTGCTAAATTGTGTAAGACTAACCATGTTTCTGTTGAATTCTTTCCTACTCATTTTTTTGTCAAGGATCTTTGAACGGGGGCACGGTTAATGTGGGGCGAGGACTACCTTGATGTTTATTATGCATTCCTTCCTACTTCACCCCAAATAAATGTAGTGTCTACCACATCGCCTCTTGACTCGCACCATAAGCTTGGCCACCCATCCACACGGATTTTAAAAGAAATAGCCAAATGTTTAGGTTTTAATTTCAATCTCCTCAATTTTCATTGTAATTTATGTTCAATCAATAAAAGCCATAAAGATTCCTTCGGTATGAACTCGTTTACTACCACCAATCCTCTACAATTATTATACTCGGATGTTTGGGGACCGGTTGACAAATCAATCGATGGATTCTCTTATTATGTGCTTTTTGTTGATTTTCACACTAAATACATTTGGCTATACCCAATGAAACGTAAATCCGATGTGTGTATCTTGTCTCCACAATTTAAGTTGCTAGTTGAAAATTTTTTCCAAACTCCTTTGATATCTCTATTTAGCGATAATGGTGGGGAATATATTGGTTTAACCAAATATCTTCAATCTCAAGGTATTTCTCATTTTACAACCCCCCGCACACCCCAGAACAAAATGGCTTTGCCGAAAGGTGTCACCGCCATATTGTGGAGACCGGCTTGTCTCTACTTCACTATGCTCAACTTCCACTTAGCTTTTGGAGGCATGCCTTTCAAACCGCTGTGTACCTCATCAACCGTCTACCCACCCTAACTCTAAATTTCAAAACTCCATATACCCTTCTCTATAAAAAAGATCCAACTTACACAAAACTCAAACCTTTGGGTTGTCTATGCTATCCGTGGCTTCGCCATTATGCAAAATCCAAGCTTCACCCACGCTCGGAAAAATGCATTTTTCTTGGCTACTCATCCTCTAAATCGGACTTTAAATGTTATGATCCTATTACCCGTCGTCTTTTTCACTCCCGCCATGTGGAGTTTGTGGAGTCAAAATTCCCATTCCACTCACCACCCCATTCTCGTCCAACCATTCCCACTGTCGATACATTTTTGGGCATCCACTTGAATACCCACATTCCCATGACTCCGCCCCATATTCCACCCACTTCTCCCTCTCATTCTATACCATCAATACCAATAAACACTGCCCCTGCCCAATCCGCTAGCTCCACACCTAGTGGGCCTCTCAACCCACAATGTTGTTCCCAATCAAACCAACAACCTAACCTCTCTTCACCTACACCCTCTTCCGAGCCTCCTCCTAGCCCAATACCGTCTGACCCACACTCCTCTTCTGAGTCCAATCCATCTCCTACTACCACCAAACCCTCATCCATTCACACCGACTCACCAGTACACTCTAATGGCCCATCCCACTTCTCCACCATTCCCACTCAAGCCTCCACCCAACCTATTCGAACACAAAAACCAAACTCCAAATACTTCAACCAGAAGTTTGTAAATCATACCACACTTCATCCGATTCCATCTACAATCGAACCCACTACTTACAACCGAGCAATGAAAGATCCTGAATGGCATAAGGAAATGGACAATGAATACAATGCCCTCCTTAAAAACGCCACATGGGATCTTGTTCCTCCATCAAACCATAAACCAATCGGATGCAAGTGGGTATATTTTCGGGTTAAGCGTCACCCTAACGATTCCATTGAAAAATATAAAGCTCGTTTAGTCGCTAAAGGGTTCTCACAAGAATATGGCAAAAACTATTTTGAAACATTCAGCCCAGTTACTAAACCCGTTACCCCCTTATCCCGCCATTGGTCACTTTGACAATTAGATGTCAATAATGCGTTCTTACACGGCACCTTCCATGAAGACGTGTATATGTCTCAACCCCCCGGTTATGTTAACTCCGATCTACCATACCATCTTTGTCGACTCCGGAAATCTCTCTATGGGCTCAAACAAGCCCCCCGGGCATGGTATTTAGAACTTGCTAACTTCCTGTTTCAACATGGCTTTCGTAAGTCCTTGGCCGATCCATCCTTGTTTATATATAATCACGGGGGCAATGTTTGCTATACTTTGATCTATGTTGAGGATATCATAATTACTGGCAACAACAACCCTTTTGTTCACAAAGTCATTCGTGCATTATCTAACAAGTTCTCCGTCAAAGATCTTGGTCCACTGCACCACTTTCTTGGGATAGAAGTTATTCCCACCACCAATGGCATGTTCCTGTCTCAACATGCGCACATTCAGAAACTACTCACCAAATTTCATATGGATTGCGCTAAATGTGTTACTACCCCACTCAGTTCTACCGAGCCACTCTCCCTCGTTGATGGCTCCTCCAAGATTGATCCTACACCGTATCGCCAACTTGTAGGCTCCCTACAATACCTTGCCTTCACATGCCCTGACGTCTCCTTTGCTGTCAATAAACTCTCTCAATACATGCATGCACCTACTGACCTCCATTTGCAAGCGTTGAAACATCTTCTTCGGTACCTCAAAGGCACCATCCATCATGGCCTATTTCTTAACCGAGGGTCTCCTCTTGATCTTCGGGCCTTTACCGATTCGGATTGGGGTGGCATCACTGATGGGGGGGGGGGGGGGGGGGCTCTACCAATGCCTATCTTATATACCTCGGTTTGAATATCATTTATTGGCGCTCAACACGTCAAAAATCCGTCTCTCGTTCCTCTACCGAAGCTGAGTATAAGGCGTTAGCAAATGGGGCGGCTGAACTTTCATAGGTCCAGAACTTACTGTTTGAACTTGGTCTATCGTTTTCAAACCCTCCTACATTATTTTGTAACAACGCGAGAGCTACTTATTTGTGTGCAAATCCAGTATATCATTCACGTATGAAGCATGTGGCTCTCGATTACCACTTTGTTCGCGAGAAGATTGCAGATGGTTCCTTACGTGTGCAACAAGTCCATTCGGAAGATCAACTTGCTGATGCCCTTACCAAACCACTATGGCGTGGACCATTTCTTCGTCTTCGATCCAAGATTGGAGTCTCCGATGGATCCTCCATCTTACGGGGGCATATTAAGGAACATACTAAAGTTACTCCTATAAATTAGTCATTTTCCATTTGTATGTTTAGGAAAGTTAGAAGTGGTTATTGACCACCATTAGTCTAGCCATAATAGTCTCCTCCACATTAATCGTGGTTGTTGTATTTGGTCTATATAAGTCTTGTATTCCTTGTACATTGTAATTTATTTTTCAATAAACAATTCACATTGATATGTTGGATGAGGAAAAATGCAAACATTAAGGACTCTAATGAGATAAAAAAGCTTTTTTTGAACTGAAGTTATAAATTTCTTTAAACTTACTCTTTCCATTTAACTTTATGTGGCCTGACGCATGTTTCCGTGCTCTTCCGAGGAATCTCTCGGACCATTGCCCACTGTTGTTAACGTTAATTCATTCCAATTATGGGTATAAACCCTTTAGGTGGTATAATTCATGGTTATTTCGTGAAGGTTGCGAAGACTTGGTTTCAAGAACTCTCACAGATTTTACTTCGGAAGGTCCTCCAGATTTAGTGCTGTCAGGGAAACTGAGATATCTTCGGGTTATTTTGAAAGATTGGAAAAAACATGTGGATGCAAAAGAAGGGGCTGAGCTCGTGGAGATGAATAAAGAAAAAGAGAATATTGAAGAGATTATGGAGTATAGAGAGTTATCTGAGGAGGAAGACTGGATTTGGACTGAATGCAACAAGGGGATTAAGCAACTTGAATATTTTCGAATGAGGGATTTATGTTAAAAATCACGTGTTAGGTGGGCTATGCATGGTAATGACAATACAGCTTTTTTTCATGGTGTGATTAATGGTAGGAGGGCCTCTAATTCTATTCAGGGCCTCATGGTTAATGATGTTTGGGTTTCAAAGCCGAATGAAGTTAAGAGGGAGGTTCTTAGATTTTTCAGAAATCACTTTACTGAAAAAGTTAAGAATCGGCCTCCTCTTGTGTGTGACGGCCTTAAAAAAGTTCCCGTGAATATGGTTGATTCTCTTATTTCCCCGTTTACCAAAGAAGAAATTAAAGAGGCGGTTTTTGATTCTGGGATGGATAAAGCTCCCGGCCCTGATGGTTTTAATTTCAGGTTTGTGAGGAAGTTTTGGAGTCATCTAGAAGAAGATTTCGGTAACATTCTTGGGGCTTTTTACAAGACTGGGTCCATTAGTCGTGGGTGCGCCTCCTCCTATATCACCTTAGTCCCTAAAATTAAAAATCCTTTGGGTTTAAAGGATTTTAGACCTATTACCTTGGTGGGATTGATTAGCAAGGTGATATCTAAAGTTTTGGCTTCTCGGCTCAAAAGGGTGATTAGCTCTATCATTTCGGAATCCCAATCGTGGTTTCTAAGTGATAGGTACATTCTTGATGGGCCACTTATGGTGAACGAGATTCTGGCTTGGTGTAATAGGCGGGGGAAAAAATCGTTTTTCTTAAAGATAGACTTTGAAAAGGCATATGATAACGTCAATTGGGGTTTTTTACTATCTTTATTAGATCAAATGGGTTTTCCCGAGAGATGGAGATTATGGGTAAAGGGTATTTTAGAATCTGCCAAATCAGCAATACTTGTTAATGGCTCCCCAACTTTCGAATTCCAGTGTGAGAAAGGTCTTCGACAAGGTGACCCTTTATCCCCGTTCTTATTTTTAATTGTGATGGAAGCGTTGTCTTGTCATTTCTCTAAAGCGGTTCAAGAAGGGGAGTTTAAGGGTATAGCGATTTTGAAGAAAGGCCCTATGGTTTCTCACTTATTATATGCGGATGACGCTCTTATTATGAGGGATTGGTCTTGTGATAATGTTTATAAGACGGCTAGAATCCTTAGAAGCTTCTTCTTATGTTCGGGGCTCAAAATAAATATTCACAAGTCTAGCTAGGGGTGTTCAAAATCGGATAATCCGAAATTTTGGATAGTCAATATTGAGATCCGAATCCGAATCCGAAATTTCGGATATTTTCGGATATCCGAAATTTCGGATTCGGATCATCCAACCGATAATCCGAAACTTAAAAAAATTAAAAAAATAATAAAAAATAATAAAAAAACTATAAAAAAACGTTCTCCTTTATGCCTAAAACGTGAACATATTAAAAAAACAAAAATCGAAGTTATATAAACGAAATTTGAACAAAAAATATATAAAAAAAACTTATTATTTTGATGGAAGGGGGCTGTGGAGGTCGGATACGAGGTGGACGGGGGCTGTTATAGAGGAGAGAAGAGGGAGCAACAGCTATGGATTAGAAGAGTATGGACTTAGAGTTAGAAGGATTAAGGATTTAGGATTGTGTATTGTGTTATGTAGTGTATATAATATTATATATTTATATATATATTTTTAATATTCGGATTCGGATAATCCGAGTATCCGAAAATTTTCAAAATCAGGATCCGAATCCGAATCCGAAATTTTGGATAATCCGATTTTCGGATATCCGAAAATTGGATTATCCAAAATTTAAGATAATTCGGATTCAGATTTTCTGATTTTTCGGATTCGAATTTCGGATTATCCGATTTTGAACAGCCCTAAGTCTAGCTTATACGGTATTGGTACTTCTAAGGAGGAGCTAGCCGAGATGGCTACCGTGCTTGGTTGTCGTGAAGGGTCTACTCCTTTTGATTATCTAGGCATTTTGGTGGGCGCCAATATGAACAGAATTAATAATTGGAGAAAAATCATTGACATTTTCATTACTAGATTGTCTTCTTGGAAGGCAAAAATTCTTTCTATTGGTGGTAGAGTTACGCTTATGAAATCAGTCTTGGAGAGTCTTCCGGTGTATTACTTTTCTTTATATAAGGCTCCGGTGGGTGTGATAGATAAACTGGAGGGTCTTATGAAAAGGTTTATGTGGTCGGGCTCGAGTGATGTTAAGAAACTTCATTGGGTTTCTTGGGAAAGAATTACTAGTCCTAAAAGTGAGGGTGGATTGGGTATCTCTAGATTGAAGGATGTTAATAATGCGCTTTTGGCGAAATGGGTCTGGCGATTCTGTGTGGAGGATAAAGCTCTGTGGAAACAGGTGGTAGAATCTTGTCACAAAGGTAGAAAACGCTGGTCTAGTATTCCTATTGTTTCTGGAGCTTCGGGGTGCTGGGCTGCTATAGTTAAAAATTGCGAAAGATTCAAATGTGGTGATCATATGTTCTTTGATTTATTTTGAGCTTCTTTAGGTAGCGGCACTTCCATTCGATTCTGGTTGGACAATTGGTTGCTTGACAGACCACTCTTCCAAGTCTTCCCTAAGTTGTTTGCTAAGTCCAACTTTAAACATGGCTGGGTTAGCGATTTCTGGAGCAGAGAGGGATGGGGTCCAGTAGATTATTCAAAACCTTTCACAGCCGAAGAAGCCCAAGAATGGTGTACTTTGTCCGATCTGCTGGGACAAGTTCAGCTTACTAACACGGTGGACAGATGGGAGTGGAACGGCTCTGCATATTTCACGGTTGCTGAAGTCAAGAAAAAGCTGCAGCTTAACCGAGCAGCAGGCTGTAATTTCAAGTTTAAATGGATATCGTGGGTTCCCCTGAAGTGTAATATTCTTGCTTGGCGAGCGGAGATGGGAAGAATCCCGACAGTGGACGCTCTGGCTAATAGAAACATCGTGATTGAAAATAAACTGTGCAAACTTTGCGAGTTGATCCCGAAACTGCAGCTCATATTTTCTCTGTTTGTGGCTTTGCGTCTGTGGTCTGGGAAGGCGTGTGGAAATGGTGCAGAAGTCCTCCGCTTTACTGTCCTAGTACTCGTGAACTGCTTCTACATTACAAGCTCAAAGGAAATGGTAAATGGGCTAAGAGGATATATCATGGCATAGTTGTGGTAACTCTTTGGGCTATTTGGAAAGCTAGAAATGAAAAGACGCTCAATGGTTCCAAAGCCAAGATTTCCATGGTGTTAGGGAGTGTGAAGTCGTTATCTTTTTTATGGTTAAAGCATAGGGCTAATTTTAAAGATCTCCTTTGGGAGGATTGGTGTAACTATCCAATGTACATGTTATAGTCTACGGGTTGGCGGTCCTTGCTTTGAGGGTGCCCCCCTGTGTTGTTTTTAATGAAAATCAATTTTCAAAAAAAAAAAAAATCTGGTGCATGTGTTGGTTGATTAGTTACCTGACTACTTAATGCTGTAGCTTATATATAACGTTTGCATATTACATAATTACTTGAACAACCATGTATATATGTTAATTAGTTATATTATGTTGTTGCATTGCGATTTAACTTGTTAGAACGTATTCGTTATTGATGATATAAGAATACATCATCGTCAATTCATGTTTATTATATAAATATATAAGCAAAAGAGTTAATTAAATTCGGTACTTTTTGCTGCGCGGAGATTTGATTAAAATCATGATTCTCCTTCAATATGGATTTACCTCCAAAAGTTTATCATCTATTTCATTTTTCCTAGACCCTTGACATCTATTTACTGCGTTAAATTCATCACATGTGCCAGTCATGTGATAAACTTAACGATGTAAATGAAAAGTGTATTTTTTTCTCAAAATGAACGAACAAATAAATGAACATGGGTGAGATTTGGATTGTGTAGAGTTTCTTGAGTTTAGTCAACGAGAGAGAAAATGACTAACATGAATGAAGAAACAACGGGTATAACTTATTTGGGAAGATAGATAGGTTTGGTTTAATACTCGTGTTTGCTCACACTAATGACGAAACCGAACCCAGGGAGATGAAAAAGAGTGTGTCATGTGTGGTGAAAATGAATACACAACAATATAAGTGGTTCGACCGAGAATGGCCTACGTCCACTGTGAAGAGAGATGTATATTATTGCTCGAAAATATTACAAGATGTATATTATCTGCGCAGGGATCGAGTACTCTATCCCTTCAAGTCCCCCAATCTAGTGCTTCTCATGGTCTTGATGAAGAGCATATGGAGTACTAGACTATATTAGTTGTAGATCGCGGATGACAGCTCATCCAGTTTGTGCTTCGGAGAGGAGGATGCACTTAACGTCTTTTGTGAGATGATGTGAAGTTTGCGCTCAGAGTTACGTGTGACGCCTGATTCTGATAAGGAGTCAGGCGAAGAACGTCTTTTGAAATTTACGACAACCGTCCGCCAGAGATGACGTCGAACGCCTGACCCTAAGAGAAAACCATCGGAGAGGAGGACGACGTGGCACGCATGATTCTGAGAAGGAGTCAGGCAGATAACGTCCTTGAAAATTTACGTCAACCTTCCGCCAGAGATGACGTGGCATGCCTAATTCTGAAAGGGAGTCAGCGGAGAACATCCTTGTGAATTTACATCAACCGTCCGTCGAGGATGACGTGGCACACCTGATTCTGGGAAGTAGTTATGCGGAGAACGTCTCGTTGACGTAAAATTAGCGTGTGAGCTGTGGCAGCGGGGTTGGTTGTTAAAATTAATGGGAGTGGATGACGTGTCTTCCTTCTTGACGTAGTTAATGCGCTGCCAATGTTGTATTAAATTTGGAATGATTGGAATTAAATATGTTTCAAATCATTCGAAGTAAATGCACCGAGAATTCAAAAAGTTGCATTAATTTCGGAGGTACAGTTTGGTGGAAACCGAGGAGACTGCAGTGTCAGACGACAGTGGAGCGTCGTCATGATGTCTGTCACATCTGACGTGTGGTAGACGAAAAATTTGTCTGTGTCAGGCGCGTGTGAACCACACACGCAAGTGGAGTAAACGAAGCATCTGGATGTTGCCACGTGGTGATTACCACGTGGGTTGTCAGGGGCGCGTGTGACCACGCGTTTTGAAGCAGCTGGCATTGCCTAGATGCTTGACACGTGTCGTGTCCAGGTGACTTCTGTCAGGTGCGTGGGTGGCCACGCGCATGAGTGTAACTTCTTTGTGGCGAGTGAGACACGTGTCGATCATGAGCGTCCAGATGAGAAGAGAGGCGGTTTGTTTCCTCCTGGTTGGGCTCATCACCATTAATGCGATGGGTATAAATAGCTGGATCCCCTCTCTCTCTTTTCACTTTTCCAAAAGTATCCATTTGCTCATTTGAATTCTCTCTCGTTTTTCACTTTTTCCGAGCAAACCGTTGAAGATTCTGGCGAGCCTTCATCTTTTCCGGCGGATATTCATCTTTTCCGACCGGATTTTCCAGATTTTTCCATAAAGTTTCCTTTTCCTTTTCTTCTTCCCGTTCATTTTTTCCTTTCAAAATGTCAGAAGCCTCAGTTTCTAGCTCCCATTTGTCGGGACATAACCCAGATAACCCGTTGTGTAGGAGAAGGTGAGGGAGAAGAAGCTTATATTCAACACTCATGTGAAGTGGAAGAAGGAAAATTTTGAAGAGTTTTGTGCTGGTCTAGAGATCTTACCGGAGTGGGAACCGGAGCTCCCCGGTTCTGGTCAAATGGTTTTGACCCCACTGAAAGCATGATTGCCTTGTATGAAGCCCACTTCGTCAAGTGTGGGTTTGTCTTCCAGCCACCCAGATTGACTCTCTGGTGACGTACGGTGTGGCTGTCACCTAGCTCAGCGCCTTCAGGAGGCTATGATTGGTACACTTCGAGGCGTGCTCCCGCGCCATGGATATTGAACTGACCGTTGACCAGTTCAATGTTTTTACTACATGGCGAAGGATAAGACGTGGTTTACTTTCAAGTCGCGGCCTAAGGTGACCCCGCTCGTGTCATCTCTCCCTAAATCCATTCACGATTGGAAGAAAAAGTTTTTCTAGGTGAAGAGGGGTGTTATTCCAGTGGTGATGCCCTGGAAAATGTTGGGTAAGCGCGAGAGAGTGAAGGACCACGTGGTGATGTCCAATTACAAGGAGGAGCCGTGGTTTATCGCGCCGACCACGAATGCATCTCCCCTTAAGGTGGTAACCTACAAGGAGGCGTTGTTTGCGCTCCTAGGGATGAGCCGCATAAGCTTGTGGTAAGGTGTATCCAAGTTAGATGCCTTTGTGGCACGTGGAAATGCGAAGATGAAGTGGAGGCCGGTGCCAGAGGGTGAGGCCTCTGTTCTTGTTGAGCTGGCGGGAAGATTTTACTATTCGTAGTTGGACGATGCATCTCTACACTACAACCTTACACGTGAGTACCCTAACCCTGATCCCCTTAATTCTGTGGCGCCAGGCGGTATCTCGTGCGTCAATATCTTCGACTCAGATTCCACTGGCTCATATGGAGGGTTGCGACATTGTTCGCAGACTTCCAGGGGTCGCGGGCGCTGGAAGACAGTTCCGCGGACCCATACTTGGGCTTCTAAGTCTAAGTTAGAAGTATCTGATTCTGAGTCTACAAGTGCAGGGGGTGAAGGTGTGAAGGGCAGGGAGAATAGGAAGGAGGCCCCCTCTTCCGGTGATGAGGCGTCTGATGATAAACTGGTGCACCGTTAAAGGCACAGTGAAGAGATGTCCTCGCGGAGCGAAGGGTGCTCCAAGACAAGAAAGGGAGGCGGCAAGGGAACTGGGGAGCCTAGCCCCACCAGGTTGATCCGAAAGATAAGGAGACTTTCCCCAGTTCTCCTTCACTATTACCGCCCCTCCAAATCACGTGCCTATTTTTCAGAAGACCCTGAGGAAGACTCCTCGTAAGTAGCGCCTTCTTTCTTAAGTTTCCTTGTTTTTACACTTGCCTATTTATTTTGCCTCGTTTTCTTCGCAGTGGTGGCTCCCAAGATTATTCCATCTTTCTCTCCTCCAACTCCTACCAAGGAGGAGATTGTTGAGGCGGAGAGGAAGAAGGAGGAGGCTGAGGCCAAGGTAAAGGCCGATGATGCCTTGAAGGCTCAGGAGAAGAAGGCTGAGGCGGAGCGGATCCGCCTGGAAGAACAAAAGATCCAGGCAGAGAAGCTCCGCCTTGAGAAGGAGAGGGCAGAGGCGGAGGCCAAGAAGCGGGTCGATGATGCCGCATGAAATAAAGAAGTGATGAAAACCACTCCAGCGGGAGGCGCTGGGGGTGGTAAGGGTGTATTAGGACGGCCAGGCAGTGCGCCACCCGGTCCACAGGGTAGCGGACCTCTGCGTCCACAATAGTAAAGGACTCCGCCAGGCGGTTGGCGAGGACAACTAGTGAGGGGGCTACCTCGAGTTGGGACAAGGGCGATGCAATTTGGCTCTAACGCTGGGCCCTGAGGGAAAGCTCTCGCTTCTCCAATCCTTTGGAAGTAGAGGAGTTTATGGTGGAGGCGGTCCCACCCCACGAGAGGGCCTATCAAGACAGTTTGGACCGTCCCTTTATGATCTCGGATATATGTGTCGCCCAGGCTTTGCAGCTGGCAGTCATAGCCTCCTTAAGGAGACGCGATGTTGCTATCCAGCCCAGCATCGCTGAGTTGGAAGCTGAGAAGGCCACCCAGGCTGAGAGGGAGGCCAAGTTCATGGCCGAAAGTGAAGGGTACCGCCGCTGCGTGTATGATGCCAAAGATAAAGTAAAGCTCTTAGAGCAAGAGCAGGTGGCGGCGCAAAAGCGGTGGTCCGAGTCATGCAACCGCACAAACGAAGAAACTATCAAACTGAAGGAGCGAACCTCCAGGTATGCGGAGGTGCGGTTAGAGCTCCAATTAAAGGATAAGAAACTTATGACTGCGACCTCTCGCGTATCTGTGTTGGAGGATGAGAAGAGCTCCATTTTGAGGGTGAAGGAAGATTTGGAGGAAGAACGGGACTCCATGGAAGAGATCCGCAGGAATCGATGGGGTATGTAACTTGTAATTCACCCTATGTGTTTTGTTTGTGATCATGCTCTAACACACGTGATGTGTTTTGTAGATCTTCAAGCGGTTTTGGAATGAGCCGAAGCTCAAAGATCAGGTCGATGCGATTGCTACTGCGGCATATGCATATGGGTTCGGGGACGGTTATGATGAAGGCTTCCATCATTACCTGAACTGCGGGCGTATCGATGAGGCAAAGCATTACGGCCAACCCCTGAAGGAGTATGATGTGGAACTCGTCATGTTTGAAAAGGTCGAGTTCCCTATTCTTCAGGTGGTGGCGGATAGCAACCGCCATGCCGACCCTGCGCATTCCCTTCGATACTTCATTGAGGAATCCAATCGTTTGGGTGAAGTGGCAAAAAAAATGAGCGGAACAGGCTGAAGCTGTGCATCTAGAGAGGGAGCTCCACGCCATCGTTGGGGAAGGTACGTCTAGAACCCAGCATTATGCTAAGGATGATGTGCAGTAGGTCGACTTTAGCGGCTTTGAATAGGTTTAGCTCTATGTAATCTTTTTGTTTCCTTGTAAATGTCCAAGGCCTTTGGCGCCTTGTTTTTTGAAATGAAATGAACTTTGTGCTGTTTACTTGTAATTCTCTATTGAATGACTGAATATGTAATTCGGCGCTGGGCGGTTAATGCGTCCGCGCCTTAACAAATGAAATACTAAGTACTGAACAAAGTAGGTAGCGAAACTTTCATTGATCATTAATAATAAATGGGCATGTGTAGCCCATGTACAACAAGTTTAGATAAAGCAAGTACGAAGCTGCGATGCGTTCCAAGATCTTGGGACTGGCGTGCCATCAAGCTTTTCTAGCGCGTATGCGCATTTCCTCAAGAGTTCTTGAATTTTGTATGGCCCTTCCCAGTTAGGCGCTAGTTTTCCTTTTTGTTCTGAGTTAGAAGCTTCATTTTTGTGGAAGATGTAATCTCCGACATTAAACTTGCATTCTTTGACACGCTGGTTGTAGTAGCGCTCCGGTTGTGTCTTGTACTTCGCTTCTTTGATTGCCGCAAGTTTGCGACGCTCTTCGAGCAAGTCAAGGTTTAACCGGAATTCTTCGTCATTGTTGCCTTTGTCTGCCATGAGGACTTTTGCGAAAGGGCAACCAATTTCGGTGGGTATGACTGCCTCGGAACCGTATATTAAGCTTGACGGGTTTCACCGTTGCTTATTTTGGTTAGGGTGCGGTGAGCCCACAGAACATGCGGGAGTTCATCCACCCAGCCTATGCGCCTGGTTTCGAGTCGCGCTTTGATCCCTTCCATAATGCTTCTATTTGCTCTTTCGACTTGACCGTGGCCTTGCGGATGCGCGATTGATGTATAGATTAGTTGGACGCCAAGTTGTGCCAGCAATTCTTGTAAGGGTTGGTCCGCGAATTGCATACCATTGTCGCTCACAAGTTGTAACGGGAGTCCGGATCCGCAAATAATAAACTCCCAAATGAATTTCTTGACATGCACCCCATCGATTTTGGCTAGGGGTTTTGACTCAACCCATTTGGTGAAGTAAATGGCAACAATAAGGAACTTGACATTTCCTAGCTCCGTTGGAAATGGACCGACCAGGTCGATTGCCCAATTTTGGAAAGGCCAGGCTGCCGTAATGTGACATCCGTCACTTTTATCACTATTATTATTATATATATATATATATACATTTTTTTTATTTCGCACCTCCTATCTTGTACGCCACATTTTATCCTCATAATAATAATAATAATAATAATAATAATAATAATAAAGTTAGTCATTATATTTTACCACCTCTAAACCATAACCAAACTTATACCCAAAACACCAAAGCCTAACCATAACCCAAAAACCTTGTCTTTTTTTTTCGGAACCCAGACCCGACCCGAAGACTGTGGTCAACACCCAGTCACTTTCCACAATTACGAGCCTTGTTTTTGGTAGAATTTTAACTCCCTTTGACCGACTAACATACCCTCATAAATATAATCCATGATTTCAGCTTGAATTAATCATCCTTGACTCGGTTTTGACCGACTTTGGTCAAGACTTCAAAACCTTCCATTTCACCAACCCGAGCCACATAGTATAAATTGAGGTATCCACAACCAACTAAATGTGCCAAAAAAATCATTTCCCTTCTCTCAAATCTTTCTGTCCAAGCTTTAATTCACGATTTCAAGACTCGTTGACTTTTTGTTTGACCGAGCATCATACACGAATTAGTGTTTGTAAGTTGTTTATTTTTTTATGGGTTTTATTATTCATGATCAATCGATCAATAGCCCTAACATTACTGAAGCTATTGACCGTTAATTGATTCGATTCAAGAAACTAGGGTTCTTAATTATCATTCAAATTGGGGAAGATGACCAATTCACGCATGTGATAAATATTTTCAAAACTGAAACATTTACAAATCTGAGGTACAGACCAGTTGGTTGGGGTGTTTGGCTAAAGACATTGAACCGGGTCTGACCCAGGTTCGACCCCCACCATAAACAACCTTTTATTTTATTTTTATTTTTTTGTGTTATCCTTTACACTTATATTACCTTTATTCTTTTGAAAATCGTTTTAAAATACTAAAATTATTTTATAAATTCTACAAAATTTATTTTATGTTATTTCAATGATAAACTTTGCTGTCCAATTTTTAGTTTTTCAAAAATAATTTATTTAATATATATTATAAATATTACAAATTTATTCATTTAAAATTATAAAATTCAATAAAAGTATCTAAACGATTTTATAAAATTCCACAAAAATTATACTAAACTTGTATAACAATATACATTTCAGAATTTATTTTTAATTCAGAAAAACCGTGCATTTCATATTTTTAATTAATTTTTGTTATTTTTAATCATAAATAATTCATAATAAATTCATTTTTCAATATTTTTGTACCAAAATTTTACATAAATTATTTCTTTTCATTTGGAACAAAAATACAATTTTTAATTCAATAATTCTTTAATTTTAATATTTTTAGATATTAAAGTCATATTTTGACAATTTGAAATAAATAGATTAAATATTCTATTTTCAATAAAATAATTTTATGAAAATTATTTTCATACTAAGAACTTTATTTTGTGACCATCTTTAACTTAAAATTTACAAAAAGACTTTTATTCATTTATTTATTAAATTTCTTATATCTAATAAACAATTTGACTATTAATCAGATAAATACTTATCCCCAGTTCGAAGCCCTAGAAAATACTTATAGACTAGATAGACTTAGACTTATTTGTTACCTTATACATAGGGTGATACTCGACAAACGTTGGATTACACTTAATCAATTACACAAGACTTACCACCTTGCTAAAGGTGAGTATTACTTATCCCCTTTTTCACTTTTACAACTTTTGGGGTGATTCATGCACAAGTATACAAAATCTTCATATTCATTTACACATACATTTTATTCATTTACAATTCATATACGTGTCTTGTTTATCTTTGTGCTTATGTTTTAACATGAACGTAGCTTACATACAAAATCATACATACAGACATAACTTATGTTATGGTGCTCTTTACATACAGACGTAACTTATGTTACGGTGCTCATTTAGACATAACTTTGTGTTATGGTGCTCTTTTAGACTCACACGTGTTGAGGTGCTCATTATCAATTTCATTGTACAACTTTACATATGATCTTTGTCTTGTTTGGTTACTTGCGTGTTTACATAATGCCTTAGTGATGCTAGACACATGAATTGTACTACCTTTTCAAACTTATATTATATGTACAAAGCTAAGTAGTACTCACCAACATCATATGTTGACAAAATTATTTTCGTGCATGTTTCAGGATAAGCTGCTTGACGCTTCACATAGGACTTTGGACTTAGATTAAATCAATCAACTATCTTTATCTTGTTGTCTTGTATTTAATTTCACATGTTGTAAAACAATATTCAATAATCATATATTTACATTTTAGTACCATGAGCTTTTGAACAATCGTCACTACGTGGCACCTCGATGATTCCGCCATCGGTTGGGGTGTTAAACGTAACAGGCACCAGATCATTTTTGGGACGTAGGGTGTTTGGCGTGTGACCCTGACAGTTGCTGCATTTGGGGAGCCCTTTGACACGTCCAGGTGCATTTTTGGCCAGTAATACCCTGCGTTCATCAGCTTTGCGACTACCATTCTGGCCCCATGTGCAAGCCACAGATTCCTTCGTGTATATCTCGAATGTGGAAGGATGCATCACGGAATCAACGTAGTGGAGTAACGACCCAAGGTAAGATCGGCGGTAGAGTACTTCGTCGGTCAGCTGATAGTGGAGAGCCTTGTACTGGATCTTTCAGACCTCTGATTTGTTATCAGGCAGGGTTCCAGAAGACATATAGGCTTTGATTGGCATCATCCAGGACGAGTTGCCTGTGTGGATGACGTTTACTTGTTTGAGCGGGACAGAAGATTGACTTAGCACTTCGACGCAAACCTCTTTAGCCATATGTTTAAAAACTGTCGAAGTCATTTTGCTTAGTGCATCCGCCGGCTTATTTTCACTTCGCCTAATATGAACAACAATGTATGAGTCAAACCGACGCATGAGTTGTTTGGCTTGCTCTAGATAGAGGGCCATAGTTTCAACTCGTGCGTGCGTCGTATGTCCCGTTAATTTGTCCCGCGACAAGTAGTGAGTCCACATGTGCTTCAACATGTCTGGCCTCCATTTTTTCCGCAATGCGGAGGCCTGCCAATAGCGCTACGTATTCCGCTTCATTGTTTGTACATTTGAAGTCCAAGCGGATAGCGTATGTGAACTCATGTTTGGGCTGATAAGACGAAGGCCCGCGTCGAAACCGTTGTCGTTAGAGGCCCCGTCGGTGAATACGAAGCGCCAACGCTTGTTCCGCGAGGCAGTCTTGAATTTTGACGGCGGGTATTTCTGCGGCGAAATTAGCGAGCACTTGGCCTTTTATTGCGGGTCTAGGTTTGTAATAAATCGTGTGCTCCCCGAGCTCGATAGCCCATTTTGCGAGTCGACCCGACAATTCCAGCTTGAAAAGGACATCGCTAATTTTGTAGTCCGTTAGGACATTGATTGGATGGCCTTGGAAATACCGCCGCAATCCTCTAGACGCGTGGAAGTACGCGAGGACCAGCTTTTCCATTGTGGAGTATCTTGTTTCCGCGTGACGTGCTATGTACGGTCTAAAAACAATAAACTAACCTAGACACCTAGTAATATAAAACAGACTCAACTAAACTAGACCACATGACAGGAAAGTGCACCTCTCAATGCAGTACAGACTAAGTAAGTCCGAGTATTGAACCCACATGACACTAATAGAAAACAAAACTAGACTCAACTAAGACTTAACAAAATTGCTTTATAAATGATTTTTGGGTTTTTAAATAATTAAATAAAATAAATAAATAAATAAGATAAACAGACAGCATGGATAACTGAGGAAAATATCAGGATAGGAAGGCAACTACATAGGTCAAAAATCCTACATGCAAACTCACAACTCTCGGTAATAGAAAAATGAATGGATACCAGATTCTAAAGATAACTTAAGAAACCTTAAGACGTGCTAGATCTCCTCCCGGTCTCACCAACACACCCCAAAGAATCCTAAAGAATAAAACAGTGGCTATCTAGCTCGGATCACCTCTCGGTCTCACCTCACTAAGAATGTAAAGGTACTCTAATGACTCGATCACCTCCCGGTCTCTCTAATCACAATACACCTGAAGATGTAAAGGAGTAATTTAGTTGGGTTAACTATGACTTGGAATTGCAAGAAACTAAAGACAACTAGGATAGGATCACCTCCCGGTCTCACCTAAAACCTAACACCGAAAGCTCTAGACAACCCAACATTCCATCACCTCCAGGTCTCAAGAATGGAAGAATACCTAAGTCCTCTAAATTCTCTTATCAAGTTCCTATATATTTCGGATCTAAAACCACAAACTAAGCTAGAAGCACTAAGTAGGTAACCCTAATAATCATCCAAACATGAAAGACATTCACTAAGACGATTATGGAACTATCAAATATAATAAATTAGACTTAAGTACGCACACACATCATAATAAACACCAACCAAATCATTACCAAAACATTAACCAATCAAAAATAAATCCAACACCGAGAACTATAAAATTAACATGCACTACTAGAAAAATACCCCTATCTTGACACACATTTAATGACACGCGAGAATTCATGACACGCAAAATCGCGTGTCATTAAAAAATCATCGTCTTTTAAAAAAAATGGTCAAACAATGACACTCTTTTTTGCGTGTCAACAATCTAGTGTCAAGATTTTAAAAAACATGACACTATAAGAATTGAGTGTCATGTTTGGTGTCAAATTATAATTATTATTATTATTATATATGTATACATTTATCAAGTGGTTTATGCAAGTTTTTTTGTACTTTAGAGTACAACTAATTGATGCGTTCTTTCTAGGCTCTTAACATTCTCTCCTCTTCTAGGCTCTCCACATCTTTCATATTATCTGGCTCATCTCATCTACTTTTCGATTTTCACCCATACAATACCACAGAGAGAGACTAGAGAGGTTTATAACCCTTCTTTCTCTTTCTCTCTCTGTTTCAGCCAGACTGCCCCCTCTCTCTCTTGCGGTGGTTCTTCCTCTCTCTAACCCACCGTCTCCTCCTCCTCTTCACTACAGGGAAGTGGGTTCCGGCCGCCGAAACGGGTATCCGCATAATTGCTGACATCCGCATAACTGTTGACTACGATGATTGATGTGTTTTTGTCTTCAACCTGCTTTGTCTTCGCTTTCCGGTAAGATTTCAAAGGTTATCACCGATGTTGACCTTATCTACTGTCTTATAATTGCTGAGCTACTTCTCCTTTTGGATTCTCCGTCTTGGCTGTCGTTTAGGTATTCTACTGCGGTTAATTTAGGCTACCTTAACCGTCGATCCGACTGATAATATGCTCTTATACCCCTGTTTAAAGTTATGTGTTTTTGTTTCCTCTTTGATTAAAAGTCGAGGCGCTGTAATTATGTGCGCGCGATTTCTTCTGCATTTGTCGGTACAATTAGGGGTGTCTTCCTCTGAATTGGGACCGTCTATGATGTTAGCGCATACAACGTGGAAGTCGACCGTGATGGCACTAATGCTGTGCAACCGAACCACTCCCCGTTATGCGCCTGAGCATATTTGATAAACGTGCGTTTTTATTTCTGTTGCGATGATTTACCTTCCCGTGCATATTTGATAAACGAATATATTAAATTGTATTAGTCAACTATGGTCCCACATTATGAGTTTAATGATATATTTGTCATTTGCCGGATGTATCAATCTTGAAATTGATGGTTAATTTATTATGTGAAATGTTGGGAATTTGACAGTAATACTTTTCGGCCACAACAGCGTAATGTTTTCTACAACAGTTGCCATGCCCATCACTATAATTAGCTGTGATTTCCTATGAATAAGTTTCTGGCTATGATGTTAGCGTATACAACGTGGTCGCCGATTGATTGGCTTCCCGTTGTGCGTCTGTGCCTGTTGATTGTGTTAAATGCGGCCTCTCGGAAAAACTTCTGAGAACTATTAATCAATGTTACCACTAGCCCATAGCTGCTTTAGAAACTGAGTCAGGAACAAGATCTGATCGTGTGCCATTGCAGCTTGGGACTCTAGAAAATTGTTTTTTCAATTTCTCACTGAAATAAAAACATGTCAGTGGTAATAAATAACAGAGATAAGAGACCTAAAAATGGAGAAAGATATCTAAACTTTTCACTGCAACATATGTTATTCTTTGACAAAAGACAACAAACGATGTTACTGATGATGTTTAAAAAGATAAGTGGTGAAAATATGTCAACACAGTAGCTTTAATGAAACTTAGAGAAATTATTTTACTAAATAATGGAAATTATTTTATTAGAATAACAATGGAAATGGCTTATTAAAGGAGTGGAAACAGAGGGGATAACATAGAGGTGAAAAATAGGTGATTAGGTGGAACGAGCAGGTTGGATAAGGCATCGAATAGGGTATTTTTTGGTACAGGTGGAATCAGTTCGTGTTAACCTGTAGCCCGTTATTGTCATGGCGATGCCGCTGCGGTGTTATAATCTGTGAATGGGTCAACATGTCGGTCGAATATAACCCGTTATGAACTGCGTCTAACTGAGTTAATTAGATTTGAGGCCTTTTTGGTTCCTGTTTTTTTTTTCTTATTATATTGTCAGTGTTTGTATTTTTAGTTGTTGTACACTATCGACATGTTACGCCGAATATAAAAGCCTTTGTGTTTGTAATCTCTGTTGTTGTACAGTTTGTGAAAAGCCAAAGTTACCTTACGATGACTGGATGTTGTTTGGGTTATGATGGATGACTTAACCCTCTATGGATTTTTAGTTTAAATGCGGTTTTGAGCAATGACGACAATAGTGTTTTCTGATAGGCATGACATCTGCTGCTGGCTTTATTTGTTGGCTGTGAAGGCGATGTGAGTAATGATGCACTCACGACGCAACTAACTAATGTGCCGCCATAATGTGTAAGTCATTTATTTTTCGCTTCTGCGTCTCAGCCTTTTATGAGTGTCTTAGGCGCCATTTACATCAATTGACTCTTTATGTAACTATCTTATTACCAACCCCGTTTTGCAAATTTTGGTTATTATTCAGATCCAGAGGTAGGTATAGAGGTGTAAATGACACGTAGCGGCTCGAGAGCTACCCGGGATCGACTCGGTAAAAAGCCCGAACGAGCCGAGCCTTAACGAGCCCAAGCCTGAAATATGGCTCGTTTAGTTATCGAGCCCGAGCTCGAGCCCTAGATACAAAGCTCGATTGGGCTCGCGAGCCTAAACGAGCCCAAACATAATTATGAGTTATTATATATCTCTTATAATTTATAGCCCATATCTCCAAAGCCCAAGTCCTTATTTCATAGGCCCATTTAACAATGCGCGCGGGTATAAACCTAGTTATTTGTTATTGTTTGTTGATATAATGTGCAGGCTTTTACATATTTCTTGCAAATGTAGGTACAATGACAAGTAGAGTGCAAAGTTGCAAAATTAGCCTGCCTTTGCGAGTCCATTAAACCAAACATGCAGAGTCAAACGAGCCTAGGCCATTGAAGAAGAGGGTCATGGTGGAAAGAGGCAGAAACAGGTTTAGAACACAACTATATGTATGTTTATACAAATTAAGTGATTTTGATGTTTATGTTAGTAATAATTCTCGTCTTGAAATTAAAACCATCACGAACATTAACCTTCATCTTATTAATTTAATTGTTGTCTCAGGTAGGGGGAGGAGTAGATGCTAACACGGATGCGGATATTAATGCATTCGTGAAGAGTGGTCTAGTTATGCCGCAACCTTCATTTTCAAGTTATCCGTACGTTTAGTCTAGACTAATGTAATGTATTGACACAATATTTTTGTAACTAGTGGTAGGATTCGACAAATGCTAATTGTAATTTTTTTGTGGTATATATAATATATGCAATTTAATTTTGAAATTTATTGATTTTGTTATTATAAATATAAATCTAGATTTATTAGTTATTTTGCAGAATTTTTTTTTAGGTAAAAAAAAAACATGACACGCAAAATTAGTGTCATAAAGGTGTGTCGTAAATGCATGTCATGAAAGAGTGTCATTAAAGAGTGTGTCATAAATGCGTGTCAAAAAAGCGTGTCGTAAAGGAGTGTCATAAACGCGTGTCATTAAAAGATGACACGCGCCTGCATGTCATAAACCATTCTTGACATGTTCTTCCTTGACACTTTTCTGTGTGTCATAAACACCCTTTTATGACGCGCAATGCGCGTCAAGAAAGGGGTATTTTTCTAGTAGTGATGTATTCATCATTCAACTTAGGTAGTGGTTCAAGATTTAGCTACTCATAGTCATGGAAAACGATAAAAACACAGGTTCAAAATAAAAATTAATCATGGTCTCAATATTCATGAACACGAAGTAAATAAATATAAAAACTAAAACTTTTAGCTATCGAACCCGTAGCTTCACTCTTGAACCCAAGCCTTCTTAGCCTTCAATTAATCCTCTAAGGACTAATTAGGACCTGTTGTGGTGTCCTTCTCTCGACTTTGGCGGCTGCTGTTGATATCTTCCTCTCCAATAATCCTAATCATAAAAATATATAGTTAAGTATTTGGGATCCATTCATGGTGTAATTTTCCATGCCTAAACAAACACGAAAACCTGCAAAAAGACTCAAAAACAAAAATAATAACAAAATCCAAAGAAATTTTAAACATATTATAAACTATACAACTGGGTTTTCATGCAGTTTCAATCAGGTGGCTTATATTTTATCCAGCCCATATCCAACCCGTTTAATTCTTTTGTTTCACCATTGTTCATCAAGAAACAATTGGTGAAATTCGAAAGGCGTTTGAAAAATTCAAACGGGTTGGGCCACCTATCCCTACACTTACCAGGACCAGACTTGAATTGTGGCGTGTAATGTCGGCCCATGTAATCACTAGGCTTCTCCCGTGGTGGTGGTGGTAATGACAATACAAAATCAAATGCCTGCACGGGCCGGCAATCATCATCCTGATGAGACTGAATAGCTTCTTCAAATACTTGCTCCTCTTCCATGGCCACTTCTTCTTCCTCAGGTGGCTTAATGGACTGAGGCGGGCAAAAATATCTAAGGAAATCCTCGTCACTGACAGCCTCCATCTCTTCCTCCTCTATAATATCTTTAGCTGGTATCGGGGAACCCTCCATCACATCAAAATCCTCTATGTCCTCCTCATCATCACTCCAATAGTAATTCACTTCTTGCTGAACTGGGGGTGGGACTGAATTGTCCATTAACGTATTCGGCTTTAGAGTGAGATGTTCAGTTATCTCTTCTTCATCTTGTGTGTCATGAGAGAGACCTCCAAGAAAAACTTTAGTTTGAGTAGTATTATAATTTATTTCACAGATTAACTGCAGCATCTCTTTTCTTCGTGCTTCAGCCTCAGCCCTTTTGCTCTCCTCTCTGATCCTCAGTTCTTCCATCTGACGAAGAAGTTCCTTCGTCTGTCTTTCAAGAATATCCAGAGAGGACAACTCCTTTGGCTTCTCTTCTTCAATCCTTTGCCATCCATAGTATCGACTACATGTTTCCATTAATGCTTTATGGCTTTCCAACAAGGCTGCACTTGAATCTCTCTCATATGAGTGCGGGTGATAATTGTCATAATAATTTGTGGAGTACCTCGATGAATAACGACAAAACTGAGTTGGATGGGGTTCTCCACAAATCTAGCACAACACAGTGAAACTTGGGCCATTCTCCCGAATATGGTCTGCTACAGTCTTTTTTCCTGCCATCACGGCATACAGACACTAAAACAAATACTATCACGGGCACCCGATATATAAAGAAAACAAAAATGAAATAAAACACACAAAAATAAAGACACAAAAGCACACGAAAAAAAAAGAACTGACTCAACACACAAGCACGCAAAGATCAAATAAAAACCTAAGACTCTCTAGCCACGCTAAAAACCAAAAAGACTCAAATAAGACCAATTAATCAGTGAAGTCCTAATCAAAGCTAATCTCGCAATCGCCAAGTGTCCTCGGCAACGGCGCCAAAAACTTGATGTGCTATGTATGGTCTAACAAAATAAACTAACCTAGACACCTAGTAATATAAAACAGACTCAACTAAACTATACCACACGACAGACAAGTGTACCTATCAATGCAGTACAGACTAAGTAAGTCCGAGTATCGAACCCACAGGACAGTAATAGAAAACAAAACTAGACTCAACTAAGGCCATGTTTGGCGTTTACCCAAACATGCCCTAAGACTTAACAAAATTGGTTTATAAATGATTTTTGGGTTTTTAAATAATGAAATAAAATAAATAAATAAGATAAACAGACAGCAAGGATAACTGAGGAAAATATCAGGATAGGAACGCAACTACCTAGATCAAGAATCCTACATGCAAACTCACAACTCTCGGTAATAGAAAACTGAATAGATACCAGATTCTAAAGATAACTTAAGAAACCCTAAGACGTGCTAGATCTCCTCCCGGTCTCACCAATACACCCCAAAGAATCTTAAAGAATAAAACACTGGCTATCTAGCTCGGATCACCTCCCGGTCTCACCTCACTAAGAATGTAAAGGTACTCTAATGACTCGATCACCTCCCGGTCTCTCTAATCACAATACACCCGAAGATGTAAAGGAGTAATTTAGTTGGCTTAACTATGAATTGGAATTGCAAGAAACTAAAGACAACTAGGATAGGATCACCTCCCAGTCTCACCTAAAACCTAACACCTAAAGCTCTAGACAACCTAACATTCCATCACCTTTTGGTCTCAAGAATGAAAGAATACCTAAGTCCTCTAATTTCTCTTCTCAAGTTCCTATGGCTTAGATGATCAAGGGTTCAATTCCTACTTCCAACATTTATGGGTGGATATTTTGCCAAGTGATGGTTGAGCCTACCCTCTTTGGAGGGGCCAGGTTTGATTCTGATGGCCCCACGGTTTTCTATTACCGTGCATTTACTCCTAAGAGGCTTGCCTCTTGTGGAGGGTGCAACATCTGTCAAGTGGCAGGTGACGGGAAATTTTCCGAGTGGAAGCCTTAGTGCCCCTTATGCGTCGCCTCGACTCGCTTGTGGGCCGGCCACTCTCGCGTCAGCGTAGACCCGGTTAAGACAACATAGTCTGACCATTGTACAGTGGCTAGGGGATCCCCTTCTGGGGGTTGTGATGAACTCTGCCACAACATAGAAAATCACCTTCCAAAAAAAAAAAGGTAACCCTAATAATCATCCAAACATGAAAGACATTCACTAAGACGATTATGGAACTATCAAAAATAATAAATTAGACTTATGTACACATCATAATAAACACCAACCAAATCGTTACCAAAACATTAACCATTCAAAAATAAATCCAAAACCGAGAACTATAAAATTAATATGTATTCATCATTCAACTTAGGTAGTGGTTCAAGATTTAACTACTCATAGTCATGGAAAACAATAAAAACACAGGTTCAAAATAAAAATTAATCATGGTCTCAATATTCATGAACACGGAGTAGATAAACATAAAAGCTAAAACTTTTAGTTATCGAACCCATAGCTTCACTATTAAACCCAAACCTTCCTAGCCTTCAATTAATCCTCTAAAGAATAATTAGGAGCTGCTGTGGCATCCTTATCTCGACTTTGGCGGCTGCTGTTGATATCTTCCTCTCCAATAATAATATGCCTCCATTTATAATGTTTCACATCTCATATTATCCACAGAGCTAATAGTCCGCCTGGTGCTACTTCATAGGCACATAATGGTTAATGATACATTCAACCAATGAACTATGACTTAATTATTCCATTGCTACGATTCATCCAGTCGAAGTAACTACGAAGTTCGAATTCAAGTAATAACATTCTTGAATCATCAAAATGTCTTTGATGTCTCTATTTAGATACGCTCAAACGACTCCTTCTCACAACGAGAATGTATATAACCCTATTCCCAGCCCTTTCACGAGATGGGCTTAGCCCATTTTTTGTTATTATTATTTTTTTTTCTTTTAAAACCAACGTAACTTTTGACTTCTGTTTTTATTTGTTCAACAATTATTATTATTATTATAATATGTCGTTGTTCCCGACTCAGGTATTTTTGGCTCGACCAAAGTTACGCTCCAACATCTATGAACACCTACTCTCAAGTGTTCGTGTCTCGATTAAAATTCTTTCGTTTTGAGCTCATTTTCCACGAACACCTATAAAATAATAAAATAAATAAATACATAATAAAAATGACACGAAACTGATAAAAACCTAACCAAATAATATACAAAATACATAAGAAAAGATATGTGTTTTGCAACACATCACCTCGTCCAAGAGAGTGCGACTTATGTAGTAAATTGGGTTTGAACCCCTTTGCGCTCTACCAGGAGAACCATGCCAACCGCTCCTTCCGTTACCGAGAGGTATAACGTTAGCGGCTCTTTGGGTAGAGGCGATGTTAGAGTTGGAAGGTTCATCAGGCACTGTTTCATTTCTTGGAAACCCGTTTCTGCTTCGGTCGTCCACCGGAAGTTACTCTTTTTTAAACAATTTTTCAAAGTATCCACGAATGGGAATGATTTTGAAGCGTAGTTGGAGAGGAAGTGGTTGAGGGACACAAGTCGGCCATCAACGTTTGGATTTCCTTTACCGACGCAGGGGAAGGCATTCGTTCAATTACTTGAACTTTTTTGAAGTTGACGCGGAAACCATCCCGCATGACGACCACCCCGAGAACTTGAGCTTCATTCACACTATATCCGAATGAGCACTTGCTGGGTTTGAGCTTCATTCGCACGGCTCGCAGTTGATCAAATGTTTTTTGAATATCCCGCAGCATGTCCCCTTCTTCACTGCTCTTGATCACAAGGTCATCGACGTATAGCTCTAGTCTTATGCTGATTTCATTGACAACGGTCGTGTCGATGAGGCGCCAGTATGTGGCACCCACGTTTTTTAGGCTGAAGAGCATTTTTGTCCTCATCTTCCTTTGCTATTTGAATTTGGTGGTACCCCTTATACGCGTTCAAAAAGTATTTGAAGCGATAAGGGGCTAAGGAGTCCACCTTCAGATCTATTTCTGGCAAGGGGTAGCAATCTTTGGGACACGCCTTGTTTAGATCCTTGTAATTAATGCACATGCGCCACCCCCCGCTGTCTTTCCCGACCATGACGGGGTTGGTGACCTAGGTTTGGTAGCGGATGGGGCGTAGGATGCCCGCATTGAGCAGCTCGGTGAATTGCTCGTTCATTGCTGTTGTTTTCTCGGGTCCCATGCTCCACTTCTTATGGATGACTGGCTCCACCAATCGGTACACGTTGAGTCTATGTTTCGCGATCTTGCGGGGAACACCAACCATGTCCGATGGCTGCCAGGTGAAGGTGAAGATGTCCATGTTTTTTTATCAATAATTGCTTCAAATGGTTGCGGATGGTGCCCGAGATTACATGGCCAATGATCACCGTTTGCTTCGGAAATTTAGGGTTGAGAACCCATTTTTCTAGCTCGGTGCGGGCGTCTGTTTTCACCATTTTCGGGGGTTTGGCGATGTCCGCCGTATGACAATCTCTGTTCCCCGTGATGATTGCAACACCTCTTCTACTTAGGAAACCAACCATTCCGTGCGGTGTAAAGGCGTTCGCGTTGAAGCGCGGAATGCCCTCGCGACCCATTAGGATATCATGATGGGATGTAGTTGGCAAAACCATGAAGTCGCAAATTTTTGTGCGCTCATGTTTGCCAACCGACATAATGACTGGAATGGAGAACATGCCGCGAGGCATTATGGTTTCGTGGATAAAGCCAGAGGTTGGCTCGTTGACTGGTACGAGCTTGGCTTTGTCTTCATCATCCAACCGTTTGAAACACTGATCATACATGATGTCAGTGCCACTTCCGCCGTCTAGGAACATGTATCGCGTGCGATAATGTCCAAAAACTGCGGTGATGACTAATGTGGAGGTGGAGGATACGCCGCCGCGGATCTTTGGGAGGAGAACATTGGCTTCCTTCCAAGAGTCATCATTTTGCTGCACCCCGGATCGTTTTCCGCGATGACCGCTCTTTTTCCCAGACTTGATCATGTAGCATTGGTGGAGCGGGGCATATGTAACCATGTGAGTATTGAAGTCGCGTATTTTCTTTCGCGACCGCTCAACTTGGTTGTCGTCGCCGTTATTTCCCCGCGCGGCTTTATTTATGTTCTTGACAAGTGTCCGAGTTGACCAGATTTCCGCCCGACCTCAATCTCCATCTTCAAACTGTTGCAGTTGTCTATAAGATGCCAAAATCGTTGTGGTACTCGCAGAACTTGCTTGTATCCACATTCCTCCGCTTCCCAATGGGCTTGGGCTCCTTGAGAGTGATCTGCTCCGTCTTGAGGACTTGGGACAGACTTTTTACTAGCGGGGTCTTGTCGTAGTTTTTATTGGAATGACTACGCTGGTCCCGCATTTGTTTATTGGAGATAAGATGGTGGGCGTCATTAGAGGAGGAATATTATCCTTTCTCTATGGACCCTGAAATGCGCGTCCGTACAGACTTCCCTTTATTATTATTATTATTATTATTATTATTATTATTATTATGGTGGTGGTGGTGGTGGTAGTGCAAGGAACCGCGCATCTGGCGGAAAGATGTTTCTGAGGACGCGAAAATCTTAGCCGCGCGAATGAGTTCATCCCAGGATTATGGGATGCCATCTTTTCCCGTGAGGCATTTCATTAATTCGTCACTGTGCACACCCTGGATGAAGGCTGCGCGAGTGAGTTCTTCTCCACGCCCTATCTGTAGGGTATAATCTTTTGCTCACACTATTAACGAAACCGAACCCTAAGAGATGAAAAAGAGTTTGTCATGTGTGGTGAAAATGAATACACAAGAATATAAGTGGTTCGGCCGAGATTAGCCTACGTCCATGGTGAAGAGAGATGTATATTATTGCTTAGAAATATTACAAGAGGATTACAAGTATTATCTCTCTAAGCTAATTCTGGCATGGAATGATCGATCTTTGTAAAGGAGGTAAAATCTCCTTTTTATAGGGAGAAGCATGGGCCATCCGGTTTGGTCCAAGAAAGGAGTCACCAATCTGGGCCACGGTTCAGGCCTGGATGTCTTCGGCCCAGAAAAATGGTGGGAACAGGTGGCCATTAATGCTGATGTGAGGGAAGGTGTGAGCTGGTTTGCAGAAAATTCACGTGGCGCCTCCTGATTGGGCGCAGGCGGCGCTTCGTTTTGACATAGCATGGTTGACCATCTGCCGGCGTCTGACATTACGTCTGGCAGCAAAATGACATGCTTGTACAGTGCTCTGGCCAGCACAATTCACAGCAGCATGGTGGAAGCATGGGAGCAGTCAAGTTGCCATTATATGTCAGGAGTTGTTGGACCACTCCTGACACGTGTTGCCATCTGATTGACGCAGGTGATGCTCAGATCCGACCAAATCTTCTTACTTTTTGATCGCCCGTACCTCGCACCAAAAGCTGAGGCTAGGCGAATATTTCGTGCGTATATACACGCAGGAAGATTCCGTTTCATCGGTGATGTCATAGGGCTGAAGTCATCTCGCGTGTGAGCTGGTTATCACGCGCGAGATTAGTTCCGCGGTAATCTGACTAGCTGTCTCGTGGAGGCTTCCCTCGGGGTTTTCAAAGAAGGTGTTTTTTGGGATAGGGACGCTTTTTGCGTGAGGATCGGGTACCCTATCCCTTCAATGACCATCGCATGTGATAAACTTTATAGATATGAGAGAGATCTCAAGGTAATTGAGACAACTAAAGAAAATTTTAGAGCTAAATCTATTTTTTTAATCAATTGGAGTAAAATTGTTATATTTTTCAAATGTTACGAAGCAAATTCGAATTTAACTTTAAAAAAAAGTAGGTTTATCTTTGCATTTGTCCATCTTATTTCAACAATGATGTGGACTTTTAATACTCCGTATAATGCGAAAAACCAATATATATTGCATCGGTAAATGATTCACACATAAAAGTCGAATCAGTCATTTCACACCAAATAAATAAAATAGTCATAGATCGGGTTAGATAGTTTCAATGTTCAACCGAACCTGTCCTTCTTGTCTTGCAGTTTAAGCAAATAAGTTAAAAAAACACATGCATATTAGATTCCTACACCAAAATTCCAATTCAATATATAATTCACTTTAAAGTATGTCTGGACCATTTTCATCTCTTTGAGTTCATGCGTTAAAAATTCTATCAAAAGATATTTGTGTGTCACATAGAATTGTTCTAGAGGTAGGTTTAGGCTCATCCTAACCATTTATCACACATATGACACCATGACGCCATCTAACCGCTACGTGATGATTACACATATGCTAAACAGTTGAATTGGTTCAATATAATTTTGTTATAAGCATCTTGTGTTTTGGCGTATCTATATGTCTTCATATACACTCACGTGAGAACATATAAATGATGTATGGGTAATGATTTTGTATATTTGTATCTATGTATGTGTGTATATCTTCTCACATCAGTACCTTATATTAAAATTGATGCAAGTAAGTTGGATAATATTCAATTAATGGAGTTTTCAGCTAAGATATTAAGGTTACGTAATGCATTTAGATATA
The DNA here is from genome assembly GCA_028751855.1 of Ambrosia trifida. Lineage (NCBI taxonomy): Eukaryota > Viridiplantae > Streptophyta > Magnoliopsida > Asterales > Asteraceae > Ambrosia > Ambrosia trifida. Next base: position 23,224,707 of record CM054123.1, on the reverse strand, counting down.
GGACCCGACTAATTTTTTTTTATATTAATATTAAACTTAGTTCTTTGTATTTAACCTTACCTAGATAAAATGCAGCCCGTCATGTTGTAAATGGTGTACGACAAGATGTAACCAAAGAGCTCGGTTTCTTTCTATAAGAAATAAGCTGGCACATGGTTATTCTCTAACAGAGTCCGTCTGTTTTTTTGGAAACTAGGTTCTGTGTGTTTGTTCAACATTGTAAGGGGGGACGGGGCACCAGGACGGTCGGCCATCGAGGGTTCCAACCCACAAAAGAACTCGACCACAACCTATGAAGGTTGGCTTTCATGTTGCTTTCATCGGGTTCCTTACCCCGATGAAAGGGGGTATCTTTATGAGTGTTTTGGATTTAGTGATGGAATGTGATTAGTAGGTGTAATGTGAGGGTACTTGAGGGTAGGTACTGCCAGTAATTTTGTTGTTTGAGGGTAGTTAAGAGTAAAGATGAGGTTGTGATACAGAATTCTTAGGTGTAGGGTAGAAAATGGTTATGCCACTTCCTCCCTAGTAATTAAGTCCGTGTAATAAGATTTCACATACTTTAAGTGACACTTAATAAAGTGATTGCCACCTTACTGACAGATCACCGCATAATTGTTTTTTAACGACCAACAAATCAAACCTGAGCAGTTTTACTTTTGTATTTTTTCCATCTTTAGTGTCTAATGGTTTCACTTTTCACTATCTATCACCAATTCAATTAAGGAAAATCACCATAATAGCCTTTGACTTGATTGAAAAGTCAAAACTGCCAGCTCAGATGCCTCAGGTGAGATGCCTCACGGAAAACGACGCTTAAGTCATCTGAGTGGTCTTTAGGGACGCCTGAGTGGTTTTGGAGACGCCTGAGCGGTCTTCATGCCAAAGTCGTTTGAGGGATCTTGGCCTCCATGGGGATGCTTCACATGGCTATTTTTACTTTTTATAAAAGTTAATGGTTAAAATTGTGATTTTCTTTTAAAATAATATTTAAATTATATATAAATAAACTTAATTAAAAAAGAAAGTGTTAAAAAGATGTGAGGATGATTGTTTTGATTGGTCCTCTAAATTAATTCACCATTGAAAAAAGTAGCTTGTAGGCATTTGTAGGGTGGGGTTTCACACCGGTGTATATTTCCCTCGAAACAAAATTTGCCCATTTATTCCAAATCCAAATCTCCCATTGACCCAACTTTTAACGCTTTGAATTAAATGTTTCTTTTATTTTTTTCATTCTTCAAATAGACCAAGATAAAACAATAAAAAATGTACTATGCTCAGATGTACCTAAATTACGTACCAGAATAATTCTCCAATAGCCATAATGACCTAGAAAAAATGATACACAACAAAGGAGCAGTAAAAACGGTGGGCTCACTGTGCTAATGTTTCTTCAGGATTTGTCTTGACAATCCAAAACAGTAACATGTTCGAGTTTAATAGAAAACAGTTGCTAACTAATTTGAAACGTAATTCCTTAATAAATACTAGTGGCAATGCCCGCGCGTTGCCGCGGGTACATAAATTTACCGATAGATAACGATTTGTTACAAAAAATTTGAAGAAGCATGTGATGGAATGCTTAATTTGGGATGAGAAGCCACAAAAATAATGTAGTAAATTTAACAACTAAAAGTCTGTATGTTGATATTAACAAAATGCATATGAAATAACGTAGTGCTTTCAAGGATACAGTAGCAGTTGGATCTACATGAGGATCGTGGGCTTAAGCAAAAGTTTTGTACTAAAATGTTTGGAATCTTCAAAATAATCATAAAAAAAGCATCTTAAAGCGAGCTTCCCAAATGACAGGTTGTATGGCAACTCTAGCATCCTGCATGACATCCAAATGTGATAATTAGAACCAAAACCTAAGTCAATTTAAATTCAAAATACTAAAAAAAATCATATAAACATATAAATATATAATGGCACATCTTCAATACAAACAAATTATTGTTACTCTTAGAATCAAACAAACACATTATAAAATGAGGGAGTTAAGCACCACTGAAGAAATTGAAATTGAATTGAAATCGAATTAAACAAATTTCTCACTACATTCATAGTAAACTTGTGGTTTGAAATAAGAATGGCCTAACGATCTTCACCTCGTATAACTGTAGGTGACCACCACCTAACATGCTGAACATACAAATAAGGGTAAACAGCATCAGAACGCATCATGTTGATAAATATTAGTTATACAGTATATGCAAATTTTATCTTGTATAATACTGTTGAATTGTTTAATGCTCACTTCAAATACAACCGTAAAAGAACAAGTCACAGACCTCTACAGTCTCAGAAACTTCATAGCCTCCTATCTTTACTTTAATCAACTCATGCGAGACAAATGGACAGGTGGCATGAATCATAACACTTGAGACAAAGTTTATGAATATCTACATATACAGATAACTTGGATAAGTAAAACTTCATACATGAATGACATGCTGGCATGCAAGATATGTATTGTGAAACACGCCTCACGGCCAGCAAGTGTCAACAAGACCGTCCCAAGACCATGTGCAGGCAGCCATTTCCGGGTAGAAAACCTAGCAACTCCATGAAAAGGGACACAACAGCAACCCAAACTGCAGTGTATACGGATTTGCAAGCAAATTGGAATCCCGTCTTCTAACCCCACAACAAATATTAAAAAAAAACAAGAAAATAAAAACTAATAAACCTTAGAAAAAAAACAATGTTATGGAACATACATTTCTTGTATCGGTAGCATCATTGGTCTCCGTGAAAAAGCTTTGTGTTTGTCGAATTGCACTATATTAACAATTACAACAAAGGATTAGTTATAACTTACAAGAAAGCCAAAGGGTTTATAGTGGGTGGTGGTGTTAATGTTCTACAGAGAAGTAAAGGTTAATTAAATGGGAGAATATAAAGTGAAAAATAGAGAACTCTTGAAGTTGCTCCATTGTTAATAATCATTAACAAATATTAGAAAAACAAGAAAATAAAAACTAATAAAGCTTAGAAAAAAACAATGTTATAGAACATACATTTCTTGTATTGGTAGCATCATTGGTCTCCGTGAAAAAGCTTTGTGTTTGTCGAATTGCACTTTATTAACAATTACAACAAAGGAATAGTTATAACTTACAAGAAAGCCAAAGGGTTTATAGTGGGTGGTGGTGTTAATGTTCTAGAGAGAAGTAAAGGTTAATTAAATGGGAGAATATAAAGTGAAAAATAGAGAAAGCTTTGTGTTTGTCGAATTGCACTTTATTAACAATTACAACAAAGGATTAGTTATAGCTTACAAGAAAGCCAAAGGGTTTATAGTGGGTGGTGGTGTTAATATTCTAGAGAGAAGTAAAGGTTAATTAAATGGGAGAATATAAAGTGAAAAATAGAGAACTCTTGCAGTTGCCCAATTGTTAATAACCATTAACAAATATTAAAAAACCAAGAAAATAAAAACTAATAAACCTTAGAAAAAACATTTTTACGGAACATACATTTCTTGTATCGGTAGCATCATTGATCTCCGTGAAAAAGTTTTGTGTAAGTTGTTTCCTTGATCGTTCGTTTATTAAATTCAGTCTTGTCGCCCACTTAACTTGATTTTTTCGACGTCATTTCTTTTCCATTGGTTATATATACATACATCTAGTGTATCTGTTTTAAGAAGAAGCAATAATAATAAATAAAATAAAATAAAAGCAAAGAAGAAGGAACAGCTGATTTTGTTGTATTTGTAAAGGAAGGGTAATTATGCCCAACCAAATTAATTAGAAAAAAAAGAAACGATTTCAAACACGATCAACAGATTAACAGAAAACGCATCAAGTCCTCTAATTCAACAATCACAAAAAAAACCCGGATCAAATACACAACAAATCATAATTAAGTTGAACAACCTTGATATGAATCAAATGCATTTATTAATTATTTGAAAGCCAAAACAATAACAAACCTGAAATTAGGGAAATGCATGCACTCCGTAGTTTTGAATGAAGCTCTGCTTCCGATGGAAATAAAAAATTCGGTTTATCTCATCGTGGCCACACCAAAAAACTATAAGATGATTGATTGGACTGAAATGGGGAAGACAAAACGAAGGGCATTCAATTGGAGGTCATCAATTTAGAGGAATTGGATTGAAGTCATCAATTGAGGGAAGTTGAATGTGAGGAGTTAAACCTTATGAGTTAATAAGAAGAACAACCTAAAGTGAAGGTGGAGGGTACTAAAGGAATAACATTTTACATGTTAACTAAAAACAAAATCTAAAATTACACTAATAGCCTTGTAAGTGTCTTAATTTACACCTAGATGACTAATTTACCCCTATCAAATAAGCTTTATTAAGTTGTATATGTAGCTACAAAATTTGTACCCATGTCAAAATTACAATCTTGTACATCACTCCTCCTTTATAATGTACTAGTGGGGAACCCGCGCGTTGCTGCGGGAAGAGAATATGTCGCGCGATATTCGTTACTGTTAGTTTATCGATTCTCTCATGATATATTGTGTAGTATTTGATTTTTAAAGTTGTGCTAGATCTAGTAAATATATTGTTAATGGATTTTATTTTTAAGATGGTTCTTGGACTTGTAGAAAATAAATATAAACAAACTATTAATTAGTTAACAAACTACTAATTTGGTTGAGAAGACGACAAAAAATTATGCCATGGTGTCATTACTGGTCAATATCAAATTATGCCATGGTGTCATTACTGGTCCATATCTTTATTCATCTCTACGTTCTAAATTAAAAAAAAAATCAAAACATTTCAAGCTCCGGATGAACCAGACCGGAATTCAATTTTTTTTAATAAAATCTCAATTACTAATTCATTCAATTTGAGTGATAAAACAATTGGCTTTTAAAGAATTTTAATAGTATTTGAAATTAACAATAAAAGAGAAACGACAGACCATTAAAATTGTTGGCCTCCGTTTGCAATACTTACGTAACCAAGCAACCCTCACCCCATCACCTTCTATACTCAAATTATGATTAGCAACCAATAATGGGAACAAATTATGCTACTAAAATTTTGATTGATTATTAGATAGCTATAACAAAACAACCTTTTTTTTTTTAATTTACATCCTACCATACATGAATCATTAAAAAAATACAACATAACCAATTTTGCAAGGGAAATAAGGTGGGTCTGAATAAAAAAAAAAGTAATCTAAAATTGAAGAAAAAATTTACACAAATTATTTAATGTGTCTAAAATTGTTCTTTCGTTTTTATGTATATACATCACAAAGAAAAAGGTATGTATTTATTACTTGAATTGTGAATGGAGATGGATTAGATTGATTGTGATTTCTAATCACTTTTGATTCCAGTGGCTATAACAACAACATACATGTGACGGCTATATTTTTACATTGTTATGTAAACGTATCGGCACAAGGCGAGGTTAGACTATGGATTCAAAGTGGAAAAAAACGAAGAGCAACAAGAAAACTCGTGCTAATAACGTGTTAGAAAATAACAATCTAGTAGCAACCAACGTACAAGTCATATAAACATGAGAAGAAGACTCTAGACATCATGTATGGAAAGAAAGGATAAAGGAAAAGAGAACTTTATTCAATGATATGTTTCATATACCAATTTTTTTTGAACGGCCAAATTTATTCTAATGTTAGTTGTTAGTGGGTATTGAACCCATGACCTCCATGTTAGTACAACAAGTTAGTTACCAAATAAAGGACCGCTATTTATATGTCTATAAACATTGAAAGATATGTAAGTTATGTATGTGAAGAGTCACCGCATTATTTATATATCAAATACATGACCACTATTTATAAGATTATAATATTGATACAAACGTAATAAAGACATGGAGGTTATAAATGTAAAAAGTCACTATATTATTGTTAATTTCCTCGTCAATTTTATAATTACGTTTAAATTAATTTCTTCAACAATTTAATATTTAGGTAGAAAGACAATTTTACCGCTAAATGACTTACAAACATTGTACTATAAGCAATAAATGTTGTATTTACTTAATACCAAAATGTTTGCTACAGAATTTGCTACAAAAATGTTTGCTTATGGATTTTTATACACGGTTTTTGCTATGAAAATGTTAATTACCATTTCTGCTAGGTATTTTTAACTATGGTCTTTGCTACAAATTTTAGACACGTATTTTTTTATGCAAATTTATTAACTTGTTATTTTACATATCTCGTGGGTTTAATATTATTTTGTTTACAAAAGTATCCGAATTCATTAACTATATATAAACACAACTCCAAAATTAATGATAAAAGAATTAACCGTGAAAAGAATATGAATGTATGTATATGTGTGATTATAGTAAAAACTCAGTGGTTTACATTACAAGTAAAACATAGTATTTAAGCAAGAAACTAAGAATTAAGTGACTTCAACAACAAACCTAGTACTAATGATTCTAAATTTAATAACTTGTTAGGCAGAAGAAATGTCGGTTTCATTAAAACTATCTTGTTTTGTTAGCAACATGTAATACATGGTTTCACCACTTGATCTTCATGTATCATACTTTTCAGCCTGTTTGCGCTCCTTCAAATACGATTTTAAGACTGCATTATTAAGATTGCTAAAACAAAGAGCAACAAGAAAACTCGTGCTAATAACGTGTTGGAAAATAACAATATAGTAGCAACCTACATACAAGTTATATAAACATGAGAAGAAGACTCTAAACATCATGTATGGAAAGAAAGAATGAAGGAAGAGAGAACTTTATTCATTGATATGTTTCATATACCAAATTAAAGACAACAATTTATAAGGCTATAAAAATTGAAAGATATGTAAGTTATGTATGTGAAGAGTCACCCCATTATTTAGATACCAAATAATATTTATAAGACTATAACATTTATACAAACATAATAAAGACATGGAGGTTATGAATGTAATGAGTCACCACATTATTGTTAATTTCTTCATCAAATTTATAATTATGCTTAAATTAAATATAGATATTGTAATTACTTAAATTTTGTAGTCATCCTTCCCAAATGCTTTATAATATAGTATAGATATCGATATTTGCCAAAGAAAATATAGAATTCATGATGATAGAAAAGTACTAAAGAGTCAAGAATCAAAATTTAGGGAATAAAAACATAAAGAGACAACACGTATTGAATCTTATAAACAACATGTAGCAAAATGCTTGATACGTATAAAAATTGGCACTTAAAACAAAAATCACCTCTGATTTTGAAAATCTTTATAAGAGTATAAGGAGACGATGAGACCTTTCGCGTTATCCCCGGTGATCTCGAATCCATCTTTTGCCATTTAGAGACAATGTTAATCCCACCTGTCAATTATCATCAATCACCATAAATCCACAAACTCATTTTTTTCCGTTAACACAGTTTCATGTTTAAAAAAACTATTTGACCCACTAAATCAAGATTCCTAAAAAAAAAAATACTAATTAACATCACAATCTTTGTGTATCAAGCTTCAATGAAATGCCATAGATAAAAAAAAGAAAACAATAAATAAAATGAAAGATACGGGAAAGAAATAATGTTTGCGTATCAAGCTTTAATGAAATGCCATAGAGAAAAAAAAAAGAAAATGATAAATAAAATGAAAGATACAGTAAGAACCTGTGATGATAGAAGGGTTTTGAGGTGAGAAACCAAAGAATTGCGTTTGGTGATTTATGTGGTGATTCTTGTTGTTGTTGAACCCATATAGATAATATATAGATATATAAGAGGAAGAAGTTACTAATGAATTAATCATGATGATGATGAAAGGTTGATAATTATGATAGGTTAATGATTATGAGGGGTTGAAAGGTCTCACATTTAAGATGCATCATAGGTTGTATTTTGTATTCTAAATGTTGGACATGAGGGTAGAATTGGGATAAGATTTTAGAATGTGAAGTATTGGATTATGCTAAATTTACTATTATACCCTTCTAAGTGTCTTAAATGTCCATAAAGTTCCAATTCTACCCCCATCATGTAAGCATAATTCAATTGTACATGTTGCTTGAATAGTTGGATGCTTGACAAAATTACAATCTTGGCCATCACTCCTCCTTAATAAGATAATATAGAAATATAGATTATAGATATATCAATTAATTCACGTTTTTAATCATTTAAAATAAAAGATTTAAACTAATTTTATTTGTCTTATGCTTATTGAAAACTAACATATCCTGTTTGAATATCCGTAACATGAAAATTGTTAAAACATGACAAAATGGTGGTTCACAATAATATTGATGAATAACAAAAGTTGTAAAATTCTATTATAAGTTATATTAAAACATAACTCAAAATCATTGTACCTGTTATAGTGCTACGGTGTTGGTTTGTTTTCTACACTTGTTAAAGTTTTAAATTAATCCCTTAGAGTGGTGGGAGTGGTGTGTAGGGTCGTGACAAGATTTGATATACCGAGCGCGTATGATTGATTTGAAGGCGGAATCAACGGATCGATTGTTGTTAGATATGAGATATGAAGTTGGAAAAGTATGGAAATGATAAACACACACAACACACTCAAAAATTGGGCAGCACTTCGTGATAGATATGAAGCAAAAGTTACAAATGACAAACCAAGGGGTCCTATTTATAGGCCTCCCACTTACGCCTAGTGGCTTCCAGGCATAGGGGGTTCATTCGCATGTAGTGCTAGGCATATGAGACTCTCATGCGCTTGGTACTTTACATAAATACCAGATTTGCCCCTCGGACCCATAAATGCTACCCATTAACACCCAAAACGTATATATGAGACCCTAAACGCATATTTAAGCTAGGACATGGCCGTTGGGTGCACTAACAGACTCCTCCTTGAACCTAGCTAGATATCTTCAAAACCTTACTTCACTGCAACCAAACTTCAGCCTTCACTAGCAACCTCCTCAAGCTTTGAGAACCGAGACCTACGACCAATCACACCTAGAATGTACCTTCATAGCATAACAATACCTAACTATCTTCTGGAAACGAACAACTTGGTCTGCATCTTGATCTTGGAAGTGAATCTGATTTAGGTGCAAAGTCTTCATGTTAGCTTTAGAAAGATTCACAAGCCACATCGGATCATAGATCTAATCTTGTAGCAGATCTTTGGGTCGTTCTTCAGCATAATTACAGCTTTAGTCATTAGATAATCGTAATACAAGATGATGAACTTGTCTGAGAAAACCTGCTCAATCGGAACAAGTGGGATTTTGGTCATGATTTTAGGTGGTGTAATCTTGTGCTTCCAAATCGGCTTTCCGGTAATCGGATGTATCTATTTGGACTGGTAACTCTTTGGATACTGTTGAGTCACATACACCCACATGGTGTTGCTCTCTTTCTCAATCAGCTTCTTGAATACGCTCAGCGTGTTGCTTGTCTTGATTGTCTTCTTTCTTTCTAAATCACGAACGTACCAGTATGGTAAGGACTTGATCTTGTAATCATTCTCAAAATACAGGATCTATGTCTCGAACATAATCCCAATAGCATCTGCGTGAGTAACATAAGTCCAACTCATAATATTCCCAGACATGAGATTCCATTTCTGGTTCATCCTCTTTGCTTGGAGTGGCTCAGCTAGTCGTCTCTTGTACCATGCATCACATGCTTCCTGAACCCTTGCTTTTCTTTCTTGGTTTGATTTTGGTTCATTCAGCGGCTAAGACTTCAGATACTTTTCAACCGGATCATAATCATACGGCTTTGGGACTGGGATCTCCACACACACATGTTCATCATCCTTAACGACATATTCATGGTATTATTCATCAGTGATATCTTCAATTTCAATATCGTCCAAAGACTCATCTTCATTAATATTTTGAGTACTGTCAGTTATAATAACTTGTTCATATGTAAGCCCGAAAACCTTAGCAACATATCCACGAGACATTTCTGAAGGTATTTCGCCTTCCTCCAGATCCATATACGGCTTTGTTACTAGGTTACCATCATCATTTGTGAATAACATATTGTAGAAAGTCAGCACACATTTAATCGACACTTCTTTTGACGCGACTACTTCCCTGAATATTGTTTGATCCTCTTTAGTAGGACCTGGTTGGGTAGATGATTCACCCATACCAGGTCCCTACTCCCATCATGAGACTCGTTAGATCTCTTCTTCCTGAATTGAGAGTCATCAGTCTTTATTTCCTGACTATTGGCTCCACCATAAGGACTTGCATCTTCATTATCACCATTAGATCCATCCTTCCTCGACTCATGATCATCTCCAGAGTCCTTTTCATCTTCATTATCACTTTCACTGCCATCAACATCATCACCAACACTAGCTGTGAGTATTTGATGTTGATTCAAGTAAGGATCAACTCTTCTTTTTCAGTTTCTTATTCTCTGACTCTAAAACAACAAGACAATTCACAACTTCATCACGAGAATCCATTAATTATCGTATCTCTTGCTCATTGTTAGTTAGCTTGAGCATCGCCGCATAAAGAGTAGAAGATAGTCCTCTGTTTTCAGCTCTTGTTTCATTGATGATTGTAAGGAACCGGTGATCTCTTTCTTCTGATTCAGCTAACCGACACTGGTTCTCCAAGTTTTATGCTACTTGCATGTGTAACATGCTCACCAGGTTGTTTATTTGAGCTTGGAGAAATGGACCAGTTGATGTGGTTGGGACAGGTGAAATGGATAACATGAAAAGTACTTGTTCGATTTGATAGGGAAATTGAAACTAAGGGACTCCAATCTTAGAAGTAAGTCTTTGCAGTTCTTCATCAACTGAAAACTGAGTGGATAAAGAAGGCATAGAAGCTGAAACTGAGACCTTTTCTTTTGTGTCTAAGTGTGAAAATGGAAAATCAAACCTATTGACCTTGCCCGATGGTGACATACATTGGAATGGCTTTTCGGTGCGATCCAGATATTTGTTCAAGATTCGAACATCTCCCTCCTATACTCTAATGGAAACACTAACTCTCACACTATCTTGCACTTGTACTTGTCATAGTACACCTCTAAGTGATTGTTCACTTGGATATTCTTATTTGTATCGCAGTTTAGATTAGACGAGCTTGTGATGCCTATATATGATATTTCGGCTAGATGGTTTGTACTTGATATAGATTCGTCTAATCGGGATGCTCTTTTTCTCTCATGAGACATGTTTGCTAGAGATCAATTGTTTGTGATGATTCTAATGTCTCACTCGTTTGTGATATCAGAAGAATGTCTATTGTACATGGAGGAAGACGTGGTGGTCGCAACGGTGGACGCGGCGGTGGTCGTGGTCGTGGGGGAGGTCGTGGAAACATCAACATGACTCAGGTGGAATTGAACAACCTTCTTCAGGAGTAGGTGTTTATTGCTTTGGCTGCTTTCCAAGCCGCTCAGCAGGGCCTTGGTGGTTATGCTACTCATTAACATGCACCTCCAGATAGATGTTCAAGTTGTCTTCTATTATTTTCAACTTTTCTAGACACCTCTCCTAGTTTATGGTCAATGGTATTGTTTATCATCTCCAAATGGGTTTTTTTTAAGTTCCATGGCCGTCATGAATGTTTGGAGATGAGCAGAAAGGAGTTGATGAACCATTTAGTATAAAGGTCCTGCTGGGCCGCATAGATGGTTGGTTAGGCTTTTTTTTTTTTTTTTTTTTTTTTTTTGTGAAAGGTGTGTTTTTGGGTGATCCTCAGTATTAACTGGGGATGCCACTTTTGGGGAATGTGGATTTAAGTGGTCTTTAACCTGCTCATCTGTGACCAACTCATTGAGTTTGGATACATCAAAGTCAAGACCTTCAGAACCAGTCGCCAATTCCTAAAACTTTGAATCATCATCCAAATTAATGGAATCGTCTGAATCCCTGACAATATCATCAATGATGAAGTCATTAGTTGTATCATGAGTTAGGCCCCACCTAATTGTCTCATGAACCATTTTCTTGGTAATAGTGTTTTCATTCCTCTGGCATAAGTCCTTCTTCAGCAGTTGCCACATGTGAGGTCTTATCTATGTTACTATTGTCCTCTAATCCTCCATAAGGTGGTAAAAGAGTAGTAGCAGCCTCAAATGTACCTAAAGACTCTAAGTTTGGGCTTAGAATCCTTGGTTCTTCCTCATCTCTTGGGTTAGAGCTGATAACATTCTCATCAATGTCCATGTCTGTGTTTTGATCCCCTGTTTTATGTGGTGATTTGGATTGACATTTTCTGATGGAATGTTGTCTTTCAGCTTAGAGAGAATATTAGCTATCTCAACTGCTGTTTGTGATGGTTCTTGTTCAGCAGTTTTAGGGTCAGCGGTTGGGTCTGTTTCAGATTTTCAAAAGAAGGGTCAGTAGTTATGGTCTTTTTGATTTTCTTTCTTGAAAACTGAATTGATATGGGTGCTCTTGTGGGTTTTTGAGTTGGATGAGACTGATAGGAAGTTTCAGTCACACCTTTTAAAAGTGCATATTGCACATCAGCAGTTTCAAGCATCTCATCTTCCTGAATTGCTTTTCTTTTTGGGTTGGTGGGTTTGGTTTTTTGTTGTTTGGGTTGTTTAGGCTTTTTAGGAATAGGTTTGTAGGATGTTGGTTCCTTGGGGACTGTGGCTTGATCCCCTTGGTCATATTCTAGCATGAGTGTCGGGTTGATATGCCTAGAGTATACTTCAGAGGTTAAAGGGTTTAAAACAGTTGTTTTACCCACAAGTACATCTTCTCCGAGTTCTTTAATAACGCACTGTATAATGAACCTTGGATATAATAAAAATTTCTTTTTATCATTTTGGTGATGCAACACCAACTCATTGAAAAAGTATGATGATGCCCTGTAAGTAGTTTCATTTACAATGGAATGAAAAATAGGTTGTAAAGTTGAGGGCATCTGATCAGACGATCCAGTTTTTGGACTCAAACACATGATAATGTAATGAAATAAAAGTTTATATTTTGGATCAAAATATTTCTTATAAATATTAGCATGTGATAGAGTACCTTGGTAACCACACTCAGTTATTGTTGATTGAATTGTTCCACTGGGAGTTCGATCAGACGCTTCAGCATCATTCAGACCTAGTCTGATTCCCAGGGTAGCCGGTGTGATTGCCATAACTTTCCCTTTGATCGTCGTCTTCAGGGAAGTGACCTTACCATTCACGGTAACAGTCTCAGCATTTGCCCAGAACTCATTGAGAGTTTCAGTGTGGATTGGTGGGTCAATGGTGAATGTCGTGTAATATTGAGATTTTACGACCAAATCAATTATTTCTTCATATTGGGACCGAGCTTCATCCTTTTTGAAGTAGCCTCTTTGATTATATTCCTGTTTAAGAACTAGAGCCATGTTTGTTTGATAGAACAGTTGCAGGTTTTATAGAGGGAATTTTTGTTTTTGAAACGATAATAATGAAAAGAGGGGTTTTTAGAAGTTTAATAACTGCTCTAGGTTAAACTTCTGAAAATAGGAAAAGACTGATTTGCCCTTTTTGTCTAAAACTTCTGATATTCATTAGTAATTTCCTATTTTACTCTTCAGCAGTTTTGAATTACTGATGAGTTTGGCAGCAGAACTAAAATTAGATATTGGGTTTGTATACCTGTAATTACTATAACTTGTATTACTCTACAAAATCAAACATTTCAAAGAAAAGTTTGGTTTGCCATAATATTTTTCACGTTAAAAGCAAACTAATTTTTATATGCTTTATGCTTGAAATTATGATTTAGTTTTATAATTCTTAATACTTTGATAATAAAAACTATTTTTTATGCATAGTGATAACTGAATTTGGTATCAATAGTTCTACAAAAAGTTAGATAAGTAATTTAATTTTCATAAGTTAAATATGAATTTTGTAGTTAAAATATCAACATGAACATATCTTTTTATGAATCCTTAAAAAAATATGTTTAGTTTTACACTTTTTTATCAAGTCATTATTGCATTAGTTTTTATCTGATAAGCTTAGAGAGAGAAACAAGTAATTTATCCAAAAATACTACTTTGGTAAATACCAGAGGCTAGGGGTGAGCATTTCGTGGTTCGGACCTACGAGAACCTTAGACCCGACACGCGAGAACCTTGGACTCAAACCCTTTTAAATATATGAGTCGGTTTACGGTTCTAGATTTACATGAATTATCGGTTCCGGTCGGGTCGGTTCCAAATCCACGGTTCTAATATAAGAACCACAAGAACCGTTTGTATTTTAATTAGTATATGACTTATTAATAGATTGGTAATGTATGAAAAAACTATAATTTATAAAAATAATCCAATAGATATGTATTGTTAACGAAAAATAAAACAATACTCTTTTTTAGTCTTTTCATTATTTTTTACGTCTTATTGTAATCGATTTCACGTAATGTTAATACAATATTAAAAAATATTATTTATAAAAATAACAATGTATTTTTCTTGAAATATTTTTCTGGCTTGATGTATATGCATAGATGCGATATATCTATACTATCTTATAATATATTTCACAAAGACTTCTTAAACTTTATGTTTTACAAGCATAATTCCTTAGAGATACAACACACAATGCATATGTTAACTATTTTTTGCAGGCAAATATGTCTTTTATACAATACTTACACATTTTTCTCCTTAACTTTACTCAACTTTTTTTATTTAAATAGCAATTACACTTTTCACCCTTATTTTTACCAACTAACCCAGGATTTTTAAACGTCCATAATTTTTTTATCCGTTAATATTTTTCTAATATTATTACACCGTATAAATGAACATTTTTTCTCTTTAACTTGAGTGTAGTTTTCCTATAGTTTTTTTTTTAATTTAAAAATAACATGTTATGGTTAAGTAATAACCGAAACGAAAACAAACGAAAATGAACCGAACTCATCTATACTATATTATAATGGATTTCTTATTGACCTCTTAAATTTAGATTTTATAGTATAATTGCTTAAAGTACAACACACAATGCACATGTTAACTAAATGTTGTTTTCTGCTGCAACGTGCAGGCACCTGACTAGGTATTATTATATATATAAATTAAAGTAAATATTGATGTATGTTGCTCTGATGTGTGTGTATTTGTGATGTATACATATCAGATTCACATAATGTTTTGAATGATGAGAATGACAAAATTGTTACCAAAACATACGTCAAGAACGAAAAATGATTAAAAAAAGGCAACTTGTTAACTATTGTTAGATCCATATGGAGGAACTCTTTTACGAGCATGGTAAAATAATAGGAATATGTAAATCTTTAAAAGCCTATTACATTAAAAGGTTCTAAAGGGTCAGACCCTTTACCCGACCCATGAGAACCTTTAGGACCTGGAATCACATAGCCTTTTAAGGTTCGGTTTGTGGTTCATAATTTCAACAATAAAAGGGTATACGGTTTTAATGGGTCCGGGTTGGGTCGGTTCCTGACCCTTTGCACAGTCCCGCCAGAGGCGTCTCTGTTGATTTACGTGCCCTATCCGAACCGTTAAAAAATATGCCTATTGGGATTTAATAATTTATACTAAATGTTATGTACGATCAATAGTATAGCAATAAACATAACAATTAGCAAAATAACAGTACTAGAACGAGTGAAATTACATACTATAATAGGCTAGTATCTAACCGACGATTCGCGAAGCTCTCCTAACATTCTTGCTATGAAGTTGGTGGAGAAACTCTACGCAGTTTATACAATCTAAGATTTTGTTCTTGATAGCTATCATCACTCGCTGACTCGTTAAGTCTTTCTTTAGACATTGTGGATCGTAAGAATGATTTCAAAACTTAAATTTTGAAAAACTCTTTTATGCGGATGCCACCATGACTGGAGTGTTTAATAATATTCTATATGTAATGCATGCTTTAGGAAATAACGTTATTCTTTCATATGCTTCAAAACATCTATAGGGTCACTAAATTTTTTTGATGTGTCAAATGCTAAATTTTTTTTCATATGCTCCAAAACATCTATAGGGTCGCTAAATTTTTTTGATGTGTCAAATAACTTCAACTCTGAATAGAAAGAATAGTGATGTTTTTTTTTTTTGTTTTTTTTATTTTGTAGGTTAAATAGGTATTAGACTTATAAATGTAATGGGTTTTGAGTTAATAATATTTAAGTTTTAAATTGATTATTATTGGGTTGAACGTTTAAGTGTTAAATGAGTTTTATATTTTAAAAATACACACACATATATGAATTTTATAAACACAAAAATAAAAAATTGCCCCAATAAAAATGGGCCCAAGTCAGATGGCCTCCTTGACTTGGGCCAATAGTCACCCATGGTAAATACTTTTCCCACAACACTAAAAAAATCAATATTTTTCTTACCAACACTAGTATGCGAAAAATTCACCGAAACATGATTTCTTATGCTCTAAGTGAGGTGAGGTGAGATGAGATGAGATGATTATGATTGAAATATTAATAGCCAACTTTATAATGTCGAGGTTTTATTGCATTATGGTTATGAAACAAATACAGTAGGTATTGTTTTTAAAGACAATATCATAAATGCATAAAAAAAGAAAAGAAATAGCCCCAGAGAAGTGAATTTTGATGCAGGTTACTAATTGTATTCATAAAGGAATATTTTATATTTTGTAAATGTATCAATAAGAGAATGGCGTCCCGTCGGAAACCTATTCTGGTGGAAGTTCAGGCAAGATTAACCAAGTTCTTTGTTACAGACCTCCCGGATCGATGTAGTGGGGCTGATGTCGCAAGTGCTATTAGAGGTATGGGTACTATTTTTGACATTTATATTGCACGGAAAAGGGATAAGGAAGGGAAGAGATTTGGTTTTGTTACTTTGACGGATGTTAAGGATCGGCTGGAGACGGTAAAGATTTTGAGCTCCATTCGGATGGGAGATTTTAAGTTGAAGTTTAACGGAGCGAGATTTGTTCTTGAAGAGTGAGAGATTCCGCGGCCAAGACCGTTTAAGGAGCAAAAAGAATCGAGTATTTTTGGGAGGCAGGGCATTGTTGGTGAGGCTTTTGCTAAGAAGGAAGGTTTTTCAAATAAAATTTCGTATAAAGAAGCCTTTGCTAGGGCATCGAGTGGCGGGCTTGTGGTGGTCGATTGTAAGACTGAAGCCTTTGAAGGTTTGCATGGAAGGGTGATCGTGGTTCGTCTGAAATCGCTCTACGTTTTGCAGAATATCAGATCCATATTAAAGGAAATGAAATTACATGAAGGAATCGTTCGGTGCATGGGAGGCCTAGTTATTATGGTTGAGTTCAAAACTAAGGAGCATGCAGTTATGGCTATGGATGAACTAGTCGAAAGATCTGAACTATTTTTTCTAGGAGTTATGGGAAGGACAACCGATGACGTTTGAACGTAATGCGTGGCTGAAAGCTTTCGGGATACCTTTTGCATTACTGACAATAATGTGGTAAATGAGGTTGGTAGCTTATTCGAAGAAGTGATAAAATGTACTAGAGTGGAAGGACCTGGTTTGGATGTCTCTTACCAGTTCATTGGGGTGTTGGTGAAACATGGCAGACGGATCCAAGAAGAAGCTTTTTTGAGATGGAGGGGTAATTCGATTAAAGTTTGGGTGATGGAGGACTCGAATGATTGGCTGGAGGATTTCATTCTTGATGTTGCTGATGATCCAGTTAATGATGGTATGGATGGACAGGGGAATCAGTCGTCTGGTAATGTTTCGCCGGAGGTATAGTCAGACTCCCCGGAAGTTCAGCAGGATTATACTCCGGCAAAGGGTGTCTCCTGCCACGAGAATATTATGGAAGGTGATATTAATGTTAATAATGAAGAATTAAATTCCATTATTAGTGGAGACGTTTGTTTTAGGAATTTAGAAAAGTCAAATGCTGACTTTAATGAGGAGTTACTACAGGATCGTGATATTTTGGGTACTGGAAAAAAATTAAAAAGAAAAAAGAATAAAAAGTGTAATATGGACATGGGCCAGACAAGTGCAGGAGAGTATGCCAGTAGTAATGAGCGGCCTGTTAAGGAGCCCAAATTAGTGGCAGATGACCCATTTGAATTGAACCCAATTATCTTGGGTTTGGATTCAAACGTTGTGAAGTCTAGAGGTTCTATACCCGTCACAGTAGATAACTCTTTTCAATCACTGCTAGTCGTTAATGAAGAGCTGCCTTCAAAACTTGAGGATGAGGGGTTCGAAGGTACAGATGATTTGGAGCAGATGGGAGGTGACAATATTCAGGGGGAGCTTCGGTCGTGGATGGAGGTTCTGACTCCGGTGTGAATGTCGAACTAGAGATAGATTGAACAAAGATTTGGGACTTTAATTGGGAATCAATTTGGAAGGCTTTGATAATTTGATTAAGAGTGCAGTTCTTGGTCCAGGTGTGCAATCAGGTTTGCCATGAACTGTTTATCATTAAATATTCGAGGGTTTGGGAAGGATGGGAAGGTCTCTAGGGTTAATGGTCTTATTCGGAAATATGGGGTGGATTTCTTGGCTATACAAGAGTCGATGGTTATTGATTATCAGGAGTTTGATTTCGATAAAGTCTGGAATAGTGGAAATTACGGTTTAGACTTGGTGGCGTCTAGAGGTAAATCGGGAGGATTGGTGAATTTATGGAATGTTAGAAAAATTCAGAAGATTAGTTTGGTGGAGGATCAGAATTTCCTTGTTACTTCAGGGAATTTAATAGAGGATAGGTCGGTTCTTAATTTGGTTAATGTGTATGCCCCTCAAAAGACTAAGGATAAAAGATTGTTATGGGATCGTTTGCAAGGATTAATGCAGGAAGGTACTGGGATGTGAGTTTTTCTCGTTGACTTCACTTCTGTTAGGTGGAAAGAGGTGCGAAAGAATTCTAATTTTAATTCTATAATGGCTAACGTTTTTAATTTGTTCATAGACGATGCGAATCTGCAGGAATATAACATGAGCGGGAATAGTTATACTTTTATGGCAGGTTCTGGTGACGATATTAAGCTTAGTGAGATTGATCGTGTCCTCGTTTGCCAGGAGTTCTTTAATAGATGGTCTGGAGCTTGTTTAAGGGCTCTTCCCCGTGAACTTTCCGATCACTGTCCTATGTTGCTGTCTGTGTCAGATAATAATTATGGGGCTAAGCCGTTCAAATGGTTTAACCCTTGATTGGATCGGGAGGGGTGTGATAAGGTGGTAATTCAGGCGTTGGAGAGTTGTGTTGTTGATGGGCCGTCGGATGTTAAGTTGCAGAAGAAGTTTGATGTAGTCAGGAATGCGTTAAAAAATTGGTGGAAAGTGGTCGGCAGTAAAGAAGACAACGATTTATCATTGATTAAAGAAGATATTGCGGATCTAGAAAAGCGGATGGAGAAGTGGGATTTAGATGAGACAGAAGTTTGGGTGTGGGAAGAGAGCAACAAAGAATTGGAAAGATTATTATTTCTTAAGAACCGTGATTTTCAATAGAATTCGAGAGTTACGTCGGCGGTGAATGGAGATGAGAATTCAGGCTACTTTCATAGGTGTATTAAAGGGAGGATGGCGGCGATTGTCATTCCGGGTTTGATGGTGGATGGGGTTTGGGTCTCAAAACCTCCTATAGTCAAAAGGGAGGTCTTGAGATTTTATAGAAATCTCTTTAAGGAAGAATGTATTTGGAGACCTTTTTATTATGTGATAACTTGAAACAGGTCCCGGAGGATTGCATTGCTGATTTGATTGCCCCTTTTACAAGGGAAGAAGTCAAGGCGGCGGCTTTCGATTGTGGTGCTGATAAAGCACCACAGCCTGATGGTTTTAATTTCAAGTTTATTATGCATTTTTGGAGGGTCCTGGAGGAGGATTTTATGAAGATTTTTGAAGAATTCTTCTATTCTGGGACGATCGGTGAAGATTGTAGTACCTCGTTTATTACGCTAATTGCTAAATCCAAAACACCGGTGGGGCTTAAAGACTACAGACCTATCAATTTAATAGGTGTGATTAGCAAGATTATTTCTAAGGTGGTTGCAGTGAGATTGAAGAAGGTTATCGGGAAGGTGATTTCAGACTCTCAATCGGCTTTCCTCAAGGAAAGGTTTATTCTAGACGGGCCGTTAGTTCTTAATGAGATTATTGGGTGGATTAAGAGGAACAAAATGAAGATTGATTTCGAAAAGGCCTACGATAATGTGAATTGGGAGTTTCTATTGTCTATTATGACTCAAATGGGTTTACCTTCTAGATGGTGTTTGTGGGTGAAAGGGATTCTTAAGTCGGCTCGGTCAGCAGTGTTAGTGAACGGCTCCCCTACGTTTAACTTCCAATGTCAAAAGGGCTTAAGGCAAGGAGATCCGATTTCTCCTTTTTTATTTTTGATTGTAATGGAAGCTTTGGCGTGTATGATTACAAAAGCGAGTCGAGTGGGGTTATTAGAAGGGGTGCGTCTAGCTACAGAGGGTCCAGTTGTTTCACATATGCTTTATGTTGATGACGCCTTGATAATGGGGAGTTGAAACAAGGAAAATGTGGGAAATACTAACCGTATACTCCGTGTTTTTTATTTGTGTTCGGGGTTGAAAATCAATATCCATAAATCGGTGCTTTTTGGGTTGGGAGTTGTTGCTTCGAAAGTGAACGGTATGGCTAATGTGTTGGGTTGTAGAGTTGGGGAATTGCCTTTAATTATCTTGGTATTAAGGTGGGGGCTAATATGAATCGGGTTTCTAATTGGGACACAATGGTGAAACTATTCGGAATAGGTTGAACTCATGGAAGGCTAAATTATTATCTATTGGTGGTCGACTTACTTTAATTAAATCGGTGCTCTTTAGTCTCCCGGTGTATTATTTATCATTATTTAAAGCTCCGTTGTCGGTGGTTGAGACCATTGAGAAGATAATGAGAAAGTTTTTATTGTAAGGATGGCAGAGCGTTACATTGGGTGGCTTGGGACGTAATTACTAGACCAAAAAAGGAAGGGGGTTTGGGAATCTCTAAACTCGTTGATGTAAACACGGCTCTTACAGCGAAATGGGCCTATAGATTTTTGAATGATAATGAGGGGATGTGGCGGCAGATTATTGAGTGCATTCATGGTGGAAAGGATCGGTGGTCGTTTCTTCCTTTAAAGAATGTCTATACCAGCTGCTGGAAGAACATTGTTCGCATGTTGGATCGCTTGGTGGTCGATGGTACGAGCTTCAAATCCTTTGTTAGGGGTATATTAGGGAATGGCAAGCGACTTAGGTTCTGGAAAGATATCTGGTTTGGGACTGTTCCATTTATGTGCAGATGGCTGCAGTTATTCGCACAGGATCGATTCAAAAATGCTGATGTGGTTGATCGCTTTACTCAGGTGGGTAATGAATATGTGCTAGCTGATTCGTGGGATCTTCAAACGGAAACAGTTGAAGCCATATCAAAAGTGCAAGATGTTTTATCTGTGCTGTCTCAGATCAGGTTCTCAGGTAAAGTTAATAGATGGGTTTGGTAGCCGAAAAGCGATGGGGTTTTTTTAGTAGCAGCAGTTAAGAAGTGGTTAAGGAAGGATCGGTATCCTTTAACGGTTCAATATATGAAGTGGGAATCATGGTTAACGCTGAAAATTAATGTTTTCATATAGAGATTGGAGCTACTCCGTCTTCCGACTCGGCTTGCATTGTTGGATAGGAAGGTGAATATTTCGGATCTTTTATGTCCCTTGTGCGAAGCGGTTAATGAATCGGCTACCCACATTATAGTTAATTGTGGTTTTTCGTTTGGGGTATGGAGCAAGATTTGGAATTGGTGTAAGATAAAAGGAGGGTGGGTGGACTCGATCACAGGTTTGCTGCAATTGCAATTTCTGTCGACTAAGAACAAATGGGAAAGAAAGATATTGAGAGGTATTGTGATGGTTACTAGTTGGATGATTTAGAAAGAGCGCAACAGTATAATTTTCAAGAACTCGACGCCTCGCATTGTGGAGATAGTTGTGAGTGTTAAGGCTTTGTCTTATTTTTGGTTTAAACACCGTACTAGATATAAGGATGTTGATTGGAATAAGTGGGTTAAATACCCTTTGTATATGATGTAAAGCGTTTGTGGCGGTTCTTTGTTTTGAGGACTTCTTTGTTTTTATATGAAGTTTATTGTTCAAAAAAAATATATATAGTTCATATATATACATGGCCGGTTTTGTGAATCCAACAATAAAAAAATTATTGATACAAAAGTAGATACTCATACTACAAGAACAATAACCACACTTTCGTATCATGTGATTGATAATTCATTTGATTGATAATTGATTTAATAATTCTAAATTACACCCTTATTAATTGAAACTTGGATCTTCTTTCTAATAGGCATATGCCTTTACCAAATTGGCTGATAACTGATTTAATCACAATTGATTTATGATGAAAAAGTCTATAAAAATGCTTTTTTTTTATCAAAAACTTCACAAGTTTCAAACAAAACATAGATATGTAACAAATCAAACTATAAAATAAACCTGTGAATCAAGCTGAAAGCTGTAGGATCGTGTTCCGGACAAGAAACGATGTATCACGCGCATTTCGGATTAAAGGTGGAATCCATAACCCAATTAGTTCTTATAGGTGAGCGTTTAAGGAGAGAATAATAATATGGAGAGCACATACACAAAAACACACACAAAGGGCTGCAACTTGTATATTGGTAAAAGTTCTTCTAAGTTTACAAGGCATGGAATATTTATAGTCAAGGGTTTCATACGCCTAGAGAAGGATGCGTATGAGACCATACGAGTGAGCTTGCTAGACGTATGAAGCTTCATACGCCTGGACTACATTGGACAATGACCATAATACCCCTAATCACTATAATGCAATTAGGTAACATCTAAAACGTTATACAATCATGCCTACGACGAATATTGACTTATCACTAGCTGGGGCACACACGAAGTGCACTAATAGTCTCTCCCTTGGACCTAGCTAGTGATTTGCAAAATTAACCAGTCACTGAGCTAGGATGTCTTGAAAGACGTTCATAGACTCCCCCTAAGGTTTAGCTAATTGTTTTCAGTCTTCAAGTCTTCATATTTGGCAATCTTCAACTTGGGAACGTACACCGCAGTGAACTAACAATAAGCAATCTCCCCATGAAGACTTTAATACTTGCTATGTTGAGTTTTGGTCGTGTCTTCATGAGATCTTATCTTGGTCTTCGATCAGCTTCAATAACTTGGGAGGGATCAAGAAATCTCCACTGTTTTGATTGACGATTCTTTGACAAAGACGGAGATCAACAACATCTGCACTTTCATTTCTCAAATATCATTTTCTTCAGCTTTTGTTGATGCGTTTTGCGACTAAGGATTGGATATACAATAATTAACATATGTTAGTGGATGGCCGAAGGTGTATCAGTATGGGCGAATGTAGAATAATCTGGGCGAAGGTAACAAGAATGGGGCGAAGGTAGATGTGGACTGGGCGAAAGAAGATTGGACCTGAACAAGAAGACACATTCGACCACTTGCAGTGGGCGAATGTGGAAAAAGCTCACATTCGACCAGTTGTCAGGGGCGAATGTGCAGTGCCTATATATAGATTTTGAGTTTTTGATAATGTAAGAGAGTTGTCATTTGTGTCCAGGTTCAGATCAGGTTTGTAGGTGTTTTTGAGAGATTGTCAGTGTGATCTAGATTAACATAAACTCATTGTAAATGCTATTTGAATGAAAGTTAATCTATGAAATGTTATTGAAAATGATCTTGATTGTGTCGTGATTTGTGTTTTATCAATTTGTTCAGATCTAGGGTTTCCGCACCTAGATTTGTGACTTGTATGATCATATAATCCTGTTTTAGCTAAAATCCAACGCTTACAAAGTGGTATCAGAGCATAGAGGATCATACAACAACAAATTTGATAAGATCAGAGCTGATTTGGACATGTTTTTGACAAAATATCATCTGTTTTTACAAAAACTCTTAAAAACATAGTTTTTGATCGATTTAAAGGTGAATTTGTGGTCGAATTCAAGTTTTCCAAGACTTAAAGTTGTTCCAAATCAATTCCGAAACATAACCTGATTGAGATCATTCAAATCCATGAACTTTTGAAAATCTGAGATCAAAATAACCGTTTTTCAAACAATAACCGTTTTTCAAAAATGAGATCTGCTAGTTTTGGGCGAACCTGGAACCTGGACTGAGAGTTGTGGTCGAAAGTGCAGAAAAGTGGGCGAACCTGAGTTTTTGAGTGGACGAATCTGAAAATTTGTTTAGAATTTTTCACATTCGGGTAGAAATTCCACATTCGACCGTTACTGTTTGGACGAAAGTGGAAAATCTGTTAGTTTGATTTACATTCTGGTCATTTCCACATTCGGGTGTTACTGTGTGGACGAAAGTAGAACCTGTTTGGACGAGAGTGAGAAACTTTGGACGAACGTAGAAGTTTTTGGACGAAAGTACTGAATTTCGGACGAACGTAGTATTTTTGCTGAAAAATTTTTCTAAGTGTTGAGATTTTCAGATTGTGATCATGTGGCGTTTTCAAACTACTTCGGGATCAACACCAACACAACCACAACAGCAGACAATGGACCCATGGACAGTGGCAGCGCAAAAGACGAACACGCAATCCTCACAACCACTTAACTACATGACAACAACGAGCACGATGCCTCAAAATGTAGCACATCCGGCACTACAATCAGATTACTGGGGAGTAGCTGCAGCGGCGGTAAATACTCAAACCACTAATGCTATTTCTACCTTGATTAAGGATTTGTCTACAGGTAGTGGAACTCGGCCACCGAAGCTCATGGATATGCAAGAGTATAACCAGTGGCACACCATGTTCAAGATCCATCTGGAAGGCATGGGAGTTGAAGGAGCAGAGGCATGGAGCATGATAGTCAAAGGATACACAGCACCGATTCTGGAGAACACAGGTGAGTTGATTCCTCTGGAGAGCTTGACTGAGGACGAAAAGAAGAAATATGTGGTAGAGAAGAAGGCGTTCTCTCAACTGACACAGGCAATCACAAGTGATCTGTTGCATCAGTTTGGGACATGTACCACGTCAAAGCAGCTTTGGGATAAGCTGAAGAGGAAGCATGATGGAAATGAGAAGACCAGGAGTCTGAGAATGGAGGAATTAGTCAAGGAGTTTGAGAATTTTTCTTTTATTAATAATGAAACTTTGAAAGAACTAACTCCGAGATATATGCATTTATTGTCTGAATTGTCTAGTTATGGCGTACAGATTCCAATGACTAAGCAGGTGGATAAGTTTGCAGATGCTTTGCCACCACAATGGGATCAGCATGTGGAGGTACTCAGAGAGAAGGATGCTTATCAATTCTGGACCATTTCAGAGTTTATTGAAAAGCTGGAGAACAAAGAGTTGGAGGATAGGAGGAAAGCTAGAAGGTCACAGATTCCTCAGAATCCCAGTTTGTATTTTGGAGGTACTTCAGTTTCAGCTGGAAACTCGAGCTCTGGAAATGTAGCACCACATGTTGCATGTATTTCCAATGTCATGGATTCATCAAAACCAACCACTAACTACACACCACCACAATACAATTCCTACTCACAACCATCATACACACCACCACAATATAGTTCCTACATTTCACCAGTCTCTCCAATGCAACAAGCAAGTTTTTACACTGCTAACCAATCACAACAACCATTAAACCAAGTTACTCAACATAAACAACAACCGATGGTTTTGGACACATCTAACTTGGGAAATGTGACTGTGGAGGTTGCTCAGCAACACATTGCATTAGTCTCAGCAATGGTTTCATCCTACAATGGATTGGTTGCTAGTCAGATTGGGAACAACAATTTAACCAACGAAGACTACGCACAGATAGACAAGGAAGAGATGGAACTCATTGACATTCAATGGGCTTTTGCGAGTATAATGAGGAGAGCAACAGAGTTTATCGAGAAAACTGGAAGGACTGATTTAGCAACTTCTCCCAACACAACCTATGGTTTCAACAAGGAGAAAGTTACGTGTTTTAATTGTGGAGAAAAAGGACACTTCAAAAGGGAATGCACCCAGCCACCTAAACAAGGTAATCGAAACCCTTTCAATGCAAATTACCAGAACCGTCAACAAAACCAAGTTTCTTACCAAAATAACAACAACTACCAAAACCGAAACTTTAACAACCAAAACAGACAACCAAACACTCAACACCAGATTCAAAACCAATCTCCTAATCACACAAACCGAACAGTTGTACCTATTACTACACCTAATGAGACTCAACAGAATGCGAGTCAGAACCAAGCTTTGGTGACTCAACAGGATGAGAGGTTTGACTGGTCGGGTATGCAAATAGGAGTTGAGGAAGTGACTACTGGTGGGAATGTGGCATGTGTTGCTTATCAGGTTGATATGGAAGAGTCGGTGGTAGTTGATAAGAAGAAAGAAACTGAGGAGAGTGAAAGTGATGATTCTGAGACTGAGATGGAAGTGGAGAGTGAATCTGTTGAGGTTAAGGCTGAGGAAAAGAGTTTTGGAATGGTGATTGATTCAGTTTCTGATGTTCCCGAGGAGTGTAGATCAGTTTATTCAGATTCTGAGAGCGAATCAGACACAGAGGCAAGTGTTGATTCTTTAGATGATGACATTGACCAGTTGCTGGCAGAAGCTGATTTTTTGATGACGAGGAAGTCGTGCATAGCTGATGATGCTTTCACCAAGATCGACTACTCCAAGTTTTTCACTGGAAAGGAAGCTCATTTTGCGTTGATGGCCATGACTGAACCGCCAAAACCTGTAAGTTCTGAATCTAGCACTGATGTTATGAGTGATAAATACTGTGGAACATGTGATAGATTGACAGAGGAGAATAAACAACTCCGAATTTCACGAGATAGTGCTATCTTGAACTGTCAATCTACTCGCAAAGAGTTGAATGCTTTCAACAAAGTATTAGATGGCTATAAAAAGGACATTTCCGACTTGAAAAACACTTTGTCATTGAAACAATTAGCAATAAATAACTATATCAATGAAATTGAAAACACCAAGTTGGAAATGGCAGCCATAAAATGCTTTGCTGAAAAGGTGAACAAGAAGTTGGAAAGTTATAAGAATGTTGCTTATGTCGTAGATCATATCATTGATGATAACACCACCAATTATAAGTCTGTACCATCTCCGGTTCTTTTTGAAAACCATAACTATCACCAAGTTATACCGGAGAGTTCGGTAAAATCAGACTCGTCATCGGAAAAGGAATCTAATACCTCGAGTATTGGTGATCCATATTCCGATGTGAGACCGATTTTGGGCTTGAACAATGAGGGTGTTTATGCTGAGAGTGATAGTTCAGACTCAGAAAATGATGATACTGGTAGTGATCAATCTGTTAATGAATGTGAGATTCCAAAAGAAAATCACATCGTTACTACTGAACCAGTGTCACCATCTGATCATGTTCATCCGATGGCAAATGCTAATCGTGATAAAAAGTCTGAAAAGGTTGATGTTAAGAAAGATAATGTTGTTAAGAATGAGGTCAAAAAGAATGAGCTGAATGAATCAAGTGACAAACCGGTTAAAGTGTTTTATCGGATGGAAGGATCCGATAAAATTATTTCTGATGAGGAATTTCCGATTAAAAATGTTAACTATTCTAAACTTGATAAAATCTGGCAAGAAAGCACAATATGGTTTCCAAAACATGAAAGAACCAATGAAATTCCACCAGAAATTTTAAAGAAACTGTTTTCAGAAGTTCCTCAAGAACCAAAAATCCATGTCACTGAGTTCATTCGACCAAATGATAAAGCAAATGGTTTTCATGAGCCTTCTTACTCGAAAGGACCACTTCCTGAGAGTTTAAGAAATCAACAGTATAATGATCAATTTCCTGTCAGATCATTTGCTTCACCAAATGCTCATTATGTGTTTGAGGAATATAGAAAATGCTTTAAATGTGGAGAACGCGGGCATTTACTTGCTCAGTGTCCATATGTAAGGCACAAAAGACATGAGGTTGAGGTTAAGAATTCCATGAGAAAGCCGATTGATCATTACGTACCACCACATAGACGGACTGTTCCTCAACAACAACATGTTTATAATCAAAACAATTTTCAAATGAGGAACAACCGTCCATTTCAATATGATCGAAGGAATCGGATTGCAATGGAACAATCTTGGAGAAAACCTGTGGTGAACACAACAGCTGATAGACAAAAGGTTCCACAAAAACCAATTGTTAAGTCAAATGTTGGACCTAAGTCTGTTAATTCAGATAAGGTTGCTAAGAAAGTTACTTTTAGTAACAATGTTCAGAAACCTATTGAGAAACCAAAATCTCAAATTCGTATTCTCAAAAGGTCTGAACAATCTTGGACACCTAATGGTAATCCAGGAGCTTCTACTTCGAAGGTGAGTGAGAAAAATGACACTGTTCTGAAAAATCAGAAAACGGTTGATTCAAAACAAAAAGTTGTTGAAAAAGTCATTGAGGATGTTTCTTTGAAATCAAATGTTCAAAGGCCCAAGACTCAGGCTTGGGTCCCCCGAAAGAACTAAATGTTTACTTTTTGTGTGCAGGGAGCTTCAGTTGGCCCTATTAGCAGTCTCTGGATTGTTGATAGTGGAGCTTCAGGCCACATGACGGGGGATTTGGCGTTGCTGTTTGATGTGAAAAATATTAATGGAGGATATGTCGCGTTTGCGGGAAATAAAGGAGGTTATATCACAATGGAAGGAAGCGTGAGTAATGGGATTGTGACTTTCGAGCGGATTTCTTATGTCAAGCAGATAGACTATAATCTGTTGAGTGTCAGTCAAATATGCGATAAACAATTTTCTGTGCATTTTGATGACAAATCCTGCTACATCCTCAAACCGGGCTTCAAGATTCCAAAGGAGTGGGTTATGTTGATGGCACCTCGAGTCAACAATCTTTATATTCTTGATATGTCCAAGGCAATGACATCACAGGGACAGATAACATGCTTTCTATCCAAGGCAACCGAAAAAGAATCGATAATGTGGCACCGCAGAATGGGGCACATTCATCTGAGGAAAATGAATCAGTTAGTGAGAAATGGACTTGTCGATGGAGTAAACGTGAAACATTTCCATCTGAACGACAAGTGTGTGAGCTGCATGAAAGGAAAACAACACAAACAGTCCCATAAAGTGAAGAAAGTTAACTCTGTTGAGATGCCGCTTGAGCGATTGCACATGGACCTTTTTGGACCGGTCAAGCGCAAAAGTCATCTTGGAGAGCTTTATTGTTTAGTCGTCACTGATGACTATTCACGATTCTCATGGGTGATGTGTTTGAAGAACAAAAGCGACACCTTTACCAACCTACAAGTTCTGTTCACTCGACTGGAGAATATCTACAATTTGAAGATAAAAAGGATCAGGAGTGACAACGGGACGGAGTTCAAAAATGCAAAGATGGATGAACTTTGTGAAAGCAAAGGGATTCATCATGAATATTCAGCTCCGTATACCCCGCAACAGAACGGTGTTGCTGAAAGAAAGAATAGGACTCTGATTGAGGCTGCTAGAACAATGCTCGCTGACTCAAATCTTCCAGTAATGTTCTGGAATGAGGCGATTTATGCAGCAAACTACACATTAAATCGGGTTTTGACAGTGAAGAAGTTTGGAAAAACATCTTATGAGCTGTTACACCGACGAAAGCCCAATTTAGAGTATCTAGAACCATTTGGGGCGCCATGTACGATGTTGAATCCAAGCGAGAAGTTTAGTCCTAAAGCTGATGAGGGATATTTTGTTGGATATGCAACCCCGCTCAAACGGGTATTCAACAAGAGAACTCGTCAAGTGGAGGATTGGGCTAATGTGGAAGTTCAACGATACACACAAAATTTGCAAGGCACGGGCCCTGATTGGATGTTTGATTACAAAGATTTCTTTGAATCATTCAACCTAGATAGCTTGGTTGAAGAAGCTGTGATCAGATTACTTTACGAGTGTGAAAACGCGGCAACTTCACCGTTGATGCGTCCAATCACCGTAAACCCCCCACCAGCTTCTAGTGATACCAGTGCTCCTACACAAGAAGAAGAATTGTTTCAAGAAGCTTCAACTTCATTAGACACTTCAGAATCTGAAGATGAACAATTTGAAGAAGCTGTTCTTGAACATGCAGAAGACTTAGAAGAGCAAACTGTGAACCCAACTCCAAATCCAGATGTTGCTTCATCATCTAACACGGGTCATGATCAGGATGTTGTAGAGAATTTGACTGCTCAGACGGGAGTGATTGTACCTGTTAATCCGGAATCTCGGATTCATCATATTCACCCGCTGGAGCAAGTTATCGGAGATCCTGGTAGTGGAGTAATGACCAGAGGGCAGCTTAAAAGCGTTAATTCGCCAGAGAGTTTTGGTGCTTTAGCACTGTATGCCAAAATTCAGAAATCTAGTAGCCAAAATGATTGGTCGTTTGCATGTTATGTGTCGCAGGTAGAGCCAAGGACATACAAAGACGCTTTGAATGAAGATGCCTGGGTTGAGGCAATGCAGGAGGAGTTATTGCAATTCCAGAAATTGGGAGTCTGGACGCTCACAGATTTGCCGCCGGGAAGAAAGAAAATAGGCACTAAGTGGGTGTTTAAGTGCAAAAAGGATGATCGTGGAGTTATTGTAAGGAACAAAGCCAGATTGGTTGTGCAGGGTTTTCATCAAATCGAAGGAATTGATTACAATGAAATCTATGCACCAGTAGCACGAATCGAAGCTATTCGGATGTTCCTTGCGTTTGCTTCGTATAAGAAATTTAAAGTCTATCAAATGGACGTCAAGAGCGCATTTTTGTACGGTAAAGTCAAGGAGGAGGTTTATGTCGGGCAGCCACCAGGCTTTGAGGACCCAATCCACCGGGACAAGGTCTACGTGCTGAACAAAGCTTTATATGGTCTGCACCAGGCTCCAAGACAGTGGTACGAGGAGCTAAGTACATACCTCATCTCCAAAGGATTCAAGCGCGGCCTCGTCGATTGCACCCTCTTTACGAAGAAGACGGGAGATGACTTGCTTCTAGTACAGATTTACGTTGATGATATTATTTTTGGTTCAACTAACGAACTCTTGTGCAGGGAATTTGAAACTGTTATGCAGGAGAAGTTCGAAATGAGCGCTATGGGAGAAATGCAGTTTTTCCTCGGCTTACAGGTGGATCAAAGACCCGACGGGATCTTCATTCACCAGACGAAATATGTAGCCGACATCTTGAGCCGATTCCAGATGGAGGACTCTAAGCCGATGGATACCCCGATTCAACCCAATCACGGGATTGGAGTGGACGCTAAGGGGGAGCTGACAGATCCATTTACATACAGAGCAATCATCGGATCTCTGATGTATTTGACAGCGTCTCGACCAGATATTATGTATGCAACGTGTCTTTGTGCTCGCTATCAATCGAAGCCGAAACAAAGTCATCTGACGGCGGTCAAGCGTATCCTTCGATATCTGAAGGGTTGTCCATCAAAAGGACTTTGGTACCCTAATGATGATGATTTTGATTTTATTGCTTTTAGTGATGCAGATTGGGGCGGCTGTGATAAAGACAGCAAATCAACAACACCCGGTTGTCAGTTTTTAGGGAGCAGGTTAATTACCTGGCAATGCAAGAAACAGACTTCCGTCGCACTGTCTACATGTGAAGCCGAGTACATTTCAGCCTCGAGTTGCTGTTCGCAAGTGCTCTGGATTCAACAACAGATGGTCGATTACGGTTTGCAGTTTCTTAAAACCCCTATACACTGTGACAACGAAGCCGCAATTGCATTAACTAAAAATACTGAAAATCATTCTAAAGCTAAACATATCCGGATTAAATATCATTTTATCTGTGATTGTTATGCTAAGGAATTGATTGACATGGTCAAAATCCATACTGACTACCAACGTGCAGATTTGTTTACAAAAGCTTTTGACAGATCCCGCTTTGAATATCTTTTGAAAGTAAACAATATAAAGGAAAAACAGGTCTAATCGGCTCCTCGGTTTATCATTTTTTTTTTTATAATTTTTTTTTTGTTTTAGTTTTAAATTTTTGCTAATTGGGAATTTCTCTTTGCTAATTGGGAATTTCTCTTTACTATCATAATCCTCAAAGAAGTTGATGCTTTCGAAGGGGTTGTTTAATCCTCAAAGAAGTTGATGCTTTCAAGCGGATTGTTTCTTTCAAATTTTGTTTTGTTTTTCAGAAAAATTAAAAACCCAAAAATATGTTCTTTATTTTAGGGGGAGTCATTTTATCAGAAAAACCAAAAACATTGAAAAATTTTCAAAATACCTAAAAATTAGAAAAACCCAAAATGATTTCCTGGATAAAAAGAGGAAATGATAGTACATCAGTGGGGATCTGACACAGGCTAAAGAATTGTATAGTTTTAATGAGACGTATGTTGATTACGTGTGATATGCTGATAGGCTTCGTAGACTAAATATTGCGTGCATTAGTGATACAAACATAACAAACTACGCGTTTGTGGATGAACACCTCATGGGCATATGGTCTTAGTACCGTAATTTCGTTTGATAGGGTGTTTGTACAAAACTCGGAGGTTTAGGGTCGTTATGTTATTAGTTGTCTGGGGATAGCCTATCTGATCTTCTGCTGTAAGTCATTACGGACCTAGATCAGACAGGATGTCTTTATAAAAGAGCTTTATGCCAAAACCTAAAGTTACCAAATTGAGGAACTTTCCATGTTATATGATGATCAAAGATTATCTATAATATCGTATTGATCATTGATGTAAATCATGATTAATATCAGTCCTCAACCTGGTATGGTGCATATGTTACTTTGCTGCATTAATTTGCTGACCTGTATACCTCTATGCATAATATCTTGTACAATTACAGACAACGAAAGCATAATCACGCTTTACAATGAGTCTTTGTGCAAATTACTTCTTGATACGGGAGTATGTCGTGTGTGTGGGAACCACAATGTGTTAGTCTAATACATATAATTAGTATCATTTTAAAGCATTGCGTAATTGTCTGCATGTGAGCTTATGTGGACAACAATATCAGCAATTGCCGTGTCACATATTGTTTCTAATGATAATATTGAAACAGATCAACGCTGTGTTCAGATTTCTCAGAAAACTGATATGATCCTCTTACCGGAAATCACAAAATGTTTACTGCTTTCATTTACCTTGATGTATTTTACTTTGTCGCATTTTACTTTTATTGTCAAAAAGATACAAAATCCAAAAAGATTTTAGGTGTGTTTTGATAAAAATTTCAGAAAATCCAAAAGATTTGCATTTCTGCTTTATTTTTGATATCCGGGGATGCTTGATGGTCAATTTCTGAGATTTGATAACACCATCTGGACTTTGTAACATTCAAAATGAGAAAATTTGAGTTTTGGAAGTTTAACGGATTGAAAAATGTTGAACGGGATTCGAATTCGTGATTTGGCGAAATTTTCAGATTTTTCCATTTCACATTCGCCCCTTAAATGGGTCGAATGTGGAAAAATCATCATGTTCGACCGTTGTGAAAAAGGGCGAAGGTGGACATTTTCACTTCCGGGTGTAATTTCCACTTCCGGGTACAACTTTTCATC
Organism: Ambrosia trifida; assembly: GCA_028751855.1. Classification (NCBI taxonomy): domain Eukaryota; kingdom Viridiplantae; phylum Streptophyta; class Magnoliopsida; order Asterales; family Asteraceae; genus Ambrosia; species Ambrosia trifida. The sequence continues at coordinate 23,191,223 of CM054123.1, read as the reverse complement.
TTCGGGTCTTTCAATAGGGGCGAAGGTGGAATTCTGTCACATTCGTTTCATTAATTTGGGGCGAATGTGGACTTAACCCACATTCGTCCATCACGAACGGGCGAAAGTGGACCCCTATAAATATGCCTTTCACCTTCGAACCCCTCATTCAAAAATTTCTTCAAAATTTCATCAGTACCAGACCTTGTTGCTTGTGTTTTTATTGATTCACTAATTTGTTCCCTGATCATTACTCATCATTTTAAGACTCATATTGCAGGTAATGGACATCAAAACAGATCAGAATTGATCGTTTTATGAACACGACCTAGGGTTTCTGTTCTAGGGATTTTTAATGATGATTGATGTTTATTTTTGATAGCCGATCAGTTCTCATAGGTTTTAGGGGGAGAATGTGGAAGGAATTAGGATTATAACATGTTTAGATGTTAGTTTTGATCGATTGAACAATGTTGAACCCTAATTCCACTTTAAAACCTATGTAAACTGATTAATTGACAAAATTGATTATAAACGAGTGTTAGTCGGCCTTGTTAGCATACATTAGAATCAAAATTGCAGATTAAAACAAACAATGGCAAAATTTTAAATTTTGGGGGAAAACCTTTTCCACATTCGGTTGATAAAAACGGGCGAAGGTGGAACGGGTTGGGCGAATGTATAACAAAACGGACGAATGTGACTTTTAATCAAGATCATATTCACTTTCGTCCATATACTTTCACATTCGACCACAAAATCTCACATTCGGCCAATTCAAAAGGGGCGAACGTGCAGATTAGTTTTTGACCAGAATTTTATATTTTTGTCGTTTTTGTGTTTTGACGTGTTTTTATTGATTTTCATGTGCAGATGGCTGAACAACCCGAGAATATTGAATCACCAGCAATGAATGTTGAAACTCCAGCTGAGATCACAGTTCAAGATCCAGTACCAGTAGCTGAAACATCTGTTCCTAGCAGTTGGCCTTTTGAACGATCGCACAACTGTTGCGCTTATCTAGGAGACGTTGAGAAGAACACTGAGTTTACCGGGATTATTGAATTTCTGAAGAGGAGCAGGATTGTACATGCCTTAGCCACACCAACCATCATATACAAAGATATCATAGAAGATTTTTATCAGAATGCGAAGTATGATTACTGGGAGAATCAGACGATCATCAAGAGCAAGATTCAGGAGATGGAGATGTTCTTGACTGAAGCTGATATTCGGGAGGCGTTACAGATTAAGTTCGAAGATAGTGAAGATCCCAGGGAGTTATCGTGGACAGAACAGAAGGCGTGCTTCTTAAGAATGAAATACAAAGGTCCAATCACTGACGGATCTATGTATAAGGGGAAGCTGGGAGTGCAATACAAGTATTTTGCTCATGTTCTGATTCATGTCTTTGGATGTGTGAGTGGTGGTTATGACGTGATGAGAAGGAGTTTGAGTTCATTAATGGTTGCGTTGACACTCAACAAACCATTTAATGTTTCTGGGATGATTCTTGACCATATGCTGGAGATGCTGAAGGGAATGAAGAATAAGAAATTCATGTTGTATCCGAGGTTTCTAATGATGATCTTTGACTACAAGTATCCAATGTTGAAAAAGGATCCGACTATGATTCTAGGTCAAGATCACATGAATATTAGAACCTTGATGAGGATGAAAGGTTACAAAGGTGTGCCTGACAGTGAGAAGCCACCTAACAGGAGATTATTTGGCGCTTTGGCTCGTCCGGATTACATTGATCCTGGCAAGAACAAAGCTAGACATGATGAGAGTGACTCAGATAATGATGATCCCTTAGTGTATGTTGATTCAAGCACTAAGCGGAAACGTCAAGTAGTCAATCCTGGAGCCAAAGGGAAGGGCAAAGGAAAGGCTATAGATCAGGGAAGCACTAAGCAACAGGTAGCTAGAAAGAAATCGACGGCGAAGAAAGGATCGGGTTTGGTGGATGAAGAGTCTGTAGATTCAGAAGAGACTGAGGTTGATGAACAGTGGGATTCTGATGACGAGAATGTGAGGACCACCAAACGTAAGGCCACTATGGTTGGTGAGTCTGAATCCTTGAATCAGTCGATTGAAGAAGCTGAGAGAAGAAAGAAATCAGTTGAAGATGAAGGTTTAGGTGTTGATCTAGCCGAACTGAGTGTTGGAGAAACTGTAGTTGTGAATTTGCCTAAGAAGACAAAGAAACAAAAGACTATGGCAAAGAAGTCAAGTGTGAAAGAACTGAGAGAGAAAGAATTGGCTCAGTTGTTGAAGGGAAAGAGATTACCTGATGCTGGAACACCTTCTAAGCTATCTTCACCAGTTGCCAAGAAGCAGAAGAAAGCAAAAGAGGCAGAGACTTTACCAATCGATCAGTTCAATATCGATATGGATAAAGTGCTCGATATGTTTAGAAAGCCTCAAAAGGAGAAAGTTGTTGAAGTTGAGCCATCCAGATCAAAGTCGAAGAAAGTGACTGTAGATGACGATGTCATGAAACAAGTTAATAAGAAGATGGAGGACATGATGAAGATGTTGGTTGCTCAACAAGCTGAGATTACTAAGTTCAAGCAGAATGAGGAGAAGATGCTCCAGATTGTAGTTGCTTCGAAATCTAATCAGGATGATATAAATGATAAGATTAAGCTGATTGAAGCAAAGAACGAGAAGCTTGAGAGAAAATGTGAAAGAAACAAGAGCAAAATCAAACTGATTAAGGCTGATAACAAAGAATTAAAGAAGGAAAACAAACGCCTTTGTGGTTTGATTGAAGAGCTTTATAGCAGAGCACCCCAGTTGAAAGAGGGTGAAGAAGATGAAGAAGAAGATGAACAGAAAGTTGATTATGAGTATTCTGATTCTGAGAAAGAAGATGATGATGATGAAGATGATGATGGATCGGATAAAAGTGATGATGATAATGATGATGATGATGACAACAATGATGATGATGATGATGCTGAAGGTACGGGGAAAAAGCAAGGTGATGAGTTTAGCAGTGGAAGTGATCATGATGGAGGAGATGACACTTCTAAATATAGTTATGAGAAGAGAACACCACAGAAGAAGAAAGATACTGGAGAATCGAGTTCCAAAAAGAAAGGTGGGAATGTTGATTCGGATGAAAGTATTTTCTGGAACGAGAAGGTGAGATCTCTGTCTGATGATGCTAAACAGATATACAAGAATATGTTGGAAAAGAGAGAGTGGACCATTGAGTTCACTGGATGCTTCGCTGAAATATTCCAGACTGATGATTTGAGATATGAGTTGGAATATGAAGATCCAGATCTTGAAGAAGGGGAATTACCTGCATCTGTGGCGAAAGAAATTTTAGATGGTCTCGCACAGAGGGTAGGAAAGACGTTTGAGGAGTTCATGATGGATGAATCGATTCCTGATATTCCTGAAAAGGATATGGGAAGTCATTCAGATGATGTGCATACTCCAGAAAACAATGAAGTTGAAATAGAAGATATTACTCATGAAGAGTTTCCCCAGTATTTCAGAAAAGAAGATGAGAATGAAGTATTTCCTGACTTCACTGAGATACCAAATAAGTCAGCGAAACAGAAAGCAAAGAAAAGGAGCGAAGAGTTTGTTGAAAAGGTGTTTGGTACTGAAAAGAAAGATTCTTCTAACCAGTCTGATGAGTTGAAGAATTATATGAAGAAGTTGAAGGAAATGGATGAGAACCGACCTAAGCCTGAAGCTCAAGGTAATTTCTATCGATTTCATAATGCCAAGTTCAAAGGCAGAGCTCTCGGGTGGACTTACTTAGGCAGACTGAAGTGTATTGCTGCAAAATGGGAAACCGGAATTCTGTATTTCAACAGATTCTGTGACTTGCTTACTCTACCGTACTGGGCGGTGAGAGATTTATGCAGATTCCCAATGTCAGGTGCCGAAGTAAATGGATCACATGTCGGTTGGTGCGCAGACAAATTGGTTTGGGAGAGTCGTACGAGATGGAACAGGTTCAAGCCTCAATATCCTCGTAGAAAAGTTCATAGAGATATTGATCCTCAAACCAATATGAAACGTGTTACTTTGATATATAAAGCACCTAATGTGATGAGGAAGATATCGTTGATGCCAATGCCACAGCATTTCAGTGCTGATTTCATATTTTGGTATTACGATTGGAGGAAGGCAGAAGCAGTGATCGTGTTGAGGGATGGAAAGGATAAATACAAGCATGTTCATGTATTTGATCCTATGTGGTTGATCAATTGTACATTCGAAGACATCATCATGTTGTTTTACAATCCGATTTACTATGAACCCAATGACTTTGCTCAAGCGAGAAAGTATACTCAAGTTGTGGGAGTTTGTTTTGCATATGATATAAATGCTGGAAGCAACTTGGAGGGTAAACTTGGCAAGACTGTGAAGATCGCTAATGTGTCAAAGCCTGTGAAGAAAACATTCGAGCCGCCAATGACTTCTGAGCAGAAGAAGCAGCTCAGAATCAAGCTGATGAACAAGACGATGGACTATCAAAGAAAACTATCCAATCAATAGTCGAGGGGGAGTTTGTTGATGCGTTTTGCGACTAAGGATTGGATATACAATAATTAACATATGTTAGTGGATGGCCGAAGGTGTATCAGTATGGGCGAATGTAGAATAATCTGGGCGAAGGTAACAAGAATGGGGCGAAGGTAGATGTGGACTGGGCGAAAGAAGATTGGACCTGAACAAGAAGACACATTCGACCACTTGCAGTGGGCGAATGTGGAAAAAGCTCACATTCGACCAGTTGTCAGGGGCGAATGTGCAGTGCCTATATATAGATTTTGAGTTTTTGATAATGTAAGAGAGTTGTCATTTGTGTCCAGGTTTAGATCAGGTTTGTAGGTGTTTTTGAGAGATTGTCAGTGTGATCTAGATTAACATAAACTCATTGTAAATGCTATTTGAATGAAAGTTAATCTATGAAATGTTATTGAAAATGATCTTGATTGTGTCGTGATTTGTGTTTTATCAATTTGTTCAGATCTAGGGTTTCCGCACCTAGATTTGTGACTTGTATGATCATATAATCCTGTTTTAGCTAAAATCCAACGCTTACAGCTTTGGTTGCTGGAGCTCTACCACTGTCTGGTGTCTCTATAGATGGAAAACCTGGTTCTTGTTGTTCACGTTTTGGTCTTGTTCAGCTTCAAGCTTTGTCGTTTGATTCATAATGAGCACAATGGTTATGTTTGATCCTGTAGAAAAAATTGATAAAAACTGCACACAAACTACAACTTGTATTAGATACGACAAATAATCCGGACTCGAGCAATTTCTTGAAGTTTATCATTTGATAACTTTCAAGATTTGTCCATTTTGACCACCATTTAGAGAAATGAATCGTTCTCCCCCTGAACATTTGATTTTTTTTCATATTTCACCCCGAACTTTCAAACTTGTCAAATTAAACCCTTTAATTTATGAAAGTTGCATTTTGACACTTGAATTTTTGAAAGACTTTATTTTATCGTGTTTCGGCTTCGAATATGAGATTCCAATTGAAGAATTTAGTATTCCAACATCGGTTAATTGAAAATAAATCGAAAATAAAATCTTTTTGGATTTTTGGTTTTTTTATCAAAAAATAAGAACTTTAAAGCAGATAACTAATAATCACAGATAATATTTTTGCGAGCTTGCTGATAAGAGAATCATATCAGTATTCAGACTTTCCATGATAACCTTTGTTTAGTTAATTCAGATTAGGATAATGAATAAACAAGCGATTACCAATATACTTGTCCACTTAAACCTAAAAATAAGGATTACTCGCCGGCATTTTAGATACGTTAAGGTAAGATTTATACTTGTGATCAATGGTCCCCACGCACATGACATATTCCCGTATCAGGCATTACGCAAAGCATCATCATAACAGGTGAATAAGCCATGACCATCCATCTACAAGACACGAGACTAATTGAGTCCCGGTCAAGGTGGGGGAAGAAACCGGAATCCATTTTATTATTTTTCCCCTTTTTATGGGGATACTTTCCTCAAAGGGCGTGTACAATCCAAGTCACTATCCCAGTGCATAGTCGCCAAAAGGTCTGAATTTATTCGATATACTACGTTGTGGCTGACTTAACAGACTTGGCTTAGCCGGTGTGTTCAATCTAGGTCACTATCCCAGTGAGCAATCGCCATAAGATTCAGAATTATATATAGTATACTCCACAACGCACAATGGCTTACCGGTACGAATAGCTGAAGACGAAAGATGCTCGCGCTTCGCAGCTAGAATTCTCTTATTTGTTTGTACGAGAATTAGGGTTTGGATATTGATGGATCTTTTTAGCACATTTTAATAACGCTTGATCAACTCAATCAGATCATCGATAGATCCAAGATTTGACCATTTGTTCCCGGATGTATCATAGGTTAAAGACCCTAAACCTCGTATTTTGGCAACCCATCAATCGAGATTTCGGTACCAAGACCATATGCCAATGAGGTGGGCAACCACTCAAATTTAAGTCGTTCAAGTTTATATCACCGAGCCAACTTTGAAATAATTTTTAGGCCTACCGGTATATCACTTGTAAGACTGATTATCATTTGTATTTTAGGTTTGGGGAAATCAGACAGTCCACTGATGTACTATCATTTTTAGGCCTACCGGTATATGACTTGTAAGACTGATTAATACTCCCAACTATCGTCTGTTGGCGGATATCACTCCGAACTTTCACTTTGGCCAATAGCACTCCCAACTTTCAACTTATTTTCTTCCATCACTCCCAAACTAACGGAGGTCTAACCTGGTTAGACCTCCGGGTTAGACTTCCGTTAGTTTGGGGGTGATGGAACAAACTAAGTTGAAAGTTGGGAGTGCTATTGACCAAAGTGAAAGTTTAAAGTGATATCCGCCAATAGGCGATAGTTTGGAGTAATTAATTCCATTTTCCCCCTTTTTTTATGTTTATGGGGTTTTCTGGAATTTTCTCCCCCTATAATTCAAAAACTTTAAAGAAAGTGAAATCTTTTTGGATTTTCTAATAAAAACGGTTAAACAAAAACAGATCTTCTGATGTGGTTTACTCATATTTTTCCAAAATGCCTTTTACCTTTCAAAGATAGTCAAATTTGGATTTGTCAAATGATTTGGTAAAATTTTTGGCAATTTGGTAGTCAGTGTGGACTATAGTAATCATTGGATTCTTAGTGATTGCTATGGAAGTTATACTATCAATAAAAAATGGAGGTGATAAGAAAACGTAAATTGTAGTCACGCATGTAAGTTTATGGATCCATTGAAGAACCTGGAAACAATAGCTCGATGCAGCTACATGATTCGGCCTCACAGGTTGCAGGAAACACATGTAACGACCTCCCATGAACTGATATCCACCCGTTGCGGATCCAACTTCAAAATTGTAACTACCATTGACAAACTCACCAAAGTTACCGAGAACCAGCTGATGTCGTGTGGATTAAGTCACTTAAAAGTCTTTTTCTTAAAATTAACAATTTCTCGAAGGAAAGGTCGGGACTTGATGAAAAAGTACATTAAGTCGGGTCTTTTAAATTAGGACACTTATTCAAGTTTTAAATTTATAAAATAAAACGATATTTTCTAATCGTTCTAAACCCACACGATAGGCAACTGTACCTATCGAGTGTAGTATAGACTCTAGCAAGTACCGAGTATTGAACCGTAAGACACGACTTCCCCTACTCAGTCGTAAGTTGCTTTGATAAAAGAAAAGATAGAAAAGAGAGAGAGAGCGAGAATGACCAAAGTAGAAATCAATAACCAAAAAGAAGTGTTGCTTTGGGATCCGACTAACTTTGGGAAGCATTAATAGTAATTACTTAGTTGAGTGGTGTATTCGAGTTGCGCACTTATGCTTAACTTAGAGTTGTAAGGTGCATTCTCGAAAGGTGACCATTTTTGCATAACTAGTTGTGTTCTTGTTGTTAAAATGAGAGTCTCCCAAACCGGGCAGCTCACCTCTCAACAATGAGGGGAAGATGACTCGAGATTGTGATGTCCCAACCCCAAAGAACCCACCTCCCAGTGTTGTGATATAGACATCTAATTACTCAAAACTTTTATGGATAACTTGCCGGTGGCCGGAGCATGACCGAACAAGCTACCACTTGATATCATAGGTGAGTCATGACTAACCAGAACACGTGCATCTCCTACTTGAATTAATTAATCTTTCAAAAAGTTATTGGTCTATTATTGATTGTGCGGAAATACAATAATGAAAGAAAATAAAGACCGCTTTCTTTCAACACGGGTTTACCAATTCTTGAACTGCGCCAAAGCTATCACATAGACAATGAAGCTAAGTCACAAAATCAAGTTTTGGCTTATCACTAGGACCGAGTATAAAGACCGTACCGACCCTAAGTAAGATCTTTGATAGTAGAGGATTAAGCCACTAAATGTGTGTATTTCTACCCACAAATGGGCTAATCACTACTCGCGGGATTATATTAGCTTACGAGTGCATGGGTTTTTACACAATGGGTACACTCATAACTCCTCCCACTTCATATCAAGACACCCACAACACCAAATACTAAGTGATTATTTAGCTAATTCATCAAACAAAGTTTTAAGATAAAAAGCATTAAACAATAACACAAACACCACTCAACAAATAAAAACTATATGATTCATACCAAAGAAGTCTTCACCCTAGCAACACCCTAGTATCCTAGCCAATGATTGACATTACAACATGCACTCTAATTTGGGTGTTTAAAGAACACATGGCAGTGGTTGTTTTATGGATCAAAGAGGGTTTTTGGGATGATTTGTAGTGATCTCTCTCAAGCTCTCACTCAAGTAGTGTTTATGGAGTGATCCCAGGCTCCAAAGGTCACTTACTAGAACCTAAAAATATCAGAAGTGTGAGAGAGATTCGGGTGGAATGGGATGCCCAAATTGTGGAGTGGATGCCTTTATTTATTTGTGTAGAAGTTGTCTGTCCTTAGGGCAAGCATGGCTGTGCCAGGGTCCTAGGCATGCCCGTGCAGGCTAGTACATATAACCGTCTTGTCAGTTTTGATTGGGTTAAGCCTTGGGGGACACGCTTGAGGGAACACGGCTGTGCCAAGGGAGATTGCACGCTCGTGCATGTCTGCAAAGCTGACTTTTGCCTTATGTTGACCAGGAAATGTTGACTTGTTGACCCGGGATAGGTGCTTGATCGTAAGCGCGACCGTGCTGCATCTGGATCAGCTCCAAAAGTCTTTAATTCCTTGTGTTTTATGCCGGTTTTCACTTCTTTTCCCTTCCCACCTTCAATACCTGCAATTATCATTAAAAGAAGACAAATCGTGATAATACCAAGATTAAAGCATGATTCCGGGTGATAAATAGGTGAAAATACGTGTGTAAAACTTGCTAATTTTGAGACACATCACCAGCTTATCGCCATTAGGGTACCATAGACCTTTGCTCGATAACCCTTTAGATAATGAAGGAACCGTTTTACAGCAATCACCCAATCCACTCTTATTTATTACTGACACCCGTTGTTAAGTCGAAACACTAGGTCATGATTTTAATCTCATAAAACATTTCTCTACTTTCTTCTTTAATAACAAACTCCCTCCTTTGATTGGCAAAGGTTACATATCCTCCAAAAATGTTCTGATCAAGTTAACGAAGCTATATGTCACTTATTGTGTGCTAAGATGCCCCGCTGTCAACAATTAATGACTGCTGATAGTTCCTCTTGGAACACCCTGCACACTCGTTCAAAGATTAGTTCTAGAGGAGGGCCCAGGCCATGATGGTTGTTGATCGGCCTAGGTCATCAATCATTGGTAGATCCATCGACCTACCATGAGGAGTTGGAGTAGGATCACCTGACGATGAACTCTCTGAAGAATTTACTTATTAGGTCTCCAAACCTGCTTAATTTTATCTTTGAAGACTTTTGGTTTTGCAGGTTTGGGTTTGTCCTTAGGTTGTACTTTTGGATTTCCCTTTGGACTTTCCTTAGGATTTGCCTTGGGCCTTGAGACCTTAGGTTTTACATCCTTCTCAGTTTTAGGCTTTGGAGTTTCAACAATAATTCTTTTTTTTATTTTAAAGGGGTTTGGTCTCTCCTTTTGATAATAATTATCATAAAAATTTTGGTTTGTAGAGCCAAACTGATTGTTGTTGTTGTTTCTCGGGGGTTCATAAGTGCTAGCCCTTATCTCTCTCATATAGGGGCAATGAGCTCTAATGTGTCCTACCTCATTGCATTCAAAGCATGACCTCCACTCTTCATAGTATTGAGGTTCATACTGAGAATACCCCGAGCTATACTAAGAAGATCTCGGGCTAGAGCTTCCAAATCTAGTGGTACTTGAGGATGCTTCATGGTCATTAGATCTATGTGCACCGTGTGTTTGATTTTTTTTATTCAAAATACCCAAGATTTGAGTGGTTTTCAAAATGTTGCACCTGATCCGTACCCATAGATTTGACAAAATTAACTTCTTTAGTCTTGGGAACAGACTTGTTCTTCCCAGACTTTTTCTTTTGAATTTTATTGATTTTCTTTGGTTGATTCTGTTGGTTTTGCTGATTCTGATTAGTTTTCTATGAAACAGCTTGTGGTTGTACCTATTGAGGATCACATTCAATATGATTTTCAAGTGGAATGACTGGTTTTAATCCTAAATCCAGTCTCTCAGATTCCTCATTAGAATCTTCATAATCAGTTTCGACCAACACATAATTCTCATCTTTAACAATCTCAGTTTCCTTGATCACAGATGGGTCAGCAACAAGTGTTGTCGTGACAACAAATTTTGTGAGATCCGTATCCTCTGGTGACTTGGAATAATTGTTACGCAAAGGAGGTGTATGTGCGTGATAGGATCGAATAACAACAAAGAATGATCAAACAAGTTAGTTTTAGGTGCGGAATCCCTAAAACTATCACAAAATAATAGTCAAACAGATTAAAACACACAGATCATCATTTTCAAAAGCTTTTCATTAATTAACAACTCAATTACACGTTGAAATATGATTACAAACAAGGTGAGAACGGTAAAAGAGTTAAACAAAACACTAGAGAGAATTTCAGAAAGTGGAGGGAATAATAATGTCAAAAGTTACATTCAAAAATCAAACTTGTCTATTTATAGACTGCACATTCGCCCAAATTGATTGTGCGAATGTGCAGGTTCGCCCAAACAGTCCACGTCGAACCAAGCAACACAATAAAGTATATTCACATTCGTCCACAGTATCTTCCTTCGCACCATTTCTTCTTCCTTCGTACCTACAAAAAACCTCCTTCGCACCTTCATAATCTCCTTCGCACCAATGACAATCACCAAAACATATTTGTTATTCAATCCGAAGCACTAGTCGCACTTTTGCATCTACAAACTCCCCCTCGACTATTGCTTGGATTGCTGTCGACGTTGTTCGTCCATTCTAATATTCATCAGTCTGATATGTCGTTGAATCTTCTGTTCTTTCGTCAACTCTGGTTCCTGAAATTGCTTTTGCTTTGGCTTTTTCAATTCGGGAACCTTTTGCTTCTTAACAAACTTTCCTAGCTTCTCACCATAGTCACAACCAGCATTAATGTCATACGCAAAGCACAGAATTACCACACGTTGGTACTTTCCTGCTTGCTCAGCATCCTTCGCATCAGAATAAATCGGATTGTAAAACAACATGATTATATCCTCATGTGAACAGTTTATTAACCACATGGGATCAAAAATGTGTACTTTCTTGTAGTTCTTCTCTCCGTCTTTCAATACGATTACGGCCTCTGCTATTTTCCAATCGTAATACCACCAGATGAAATCTTTAGCGAAGTGTTGTGGAATAGGCAACAAAGGAATCTTTTTCAACACTCGCGGTGGTTTGTACTTTAACGTCACCTTGGTCATACCTGTAATCTGATCAATATCCTTCTTGTGAACAATTCGTTTAGGATATTGTGGTTTAAACAAATCCCACTTGGCTCGGCTTTCTCTAGTCATTTTCTCAGCAAAGTAGGTAATCTGACTATTTGACGCTCCCGTTAAACGGTGACGACAAATATCACGGATTGCCCAATAAGGAAGAGTCTTCAAGTGATGAAATTTATCAAAGTATAAGATCCCCTTCTCCCACTTCACTGCAATACATCTCAATTCTTTAACAAACTTCCATGCCAAAGCACGACCTTTGAAAATACCACTATGAAGTTTGTAAAAGCTTCCTTGAATTTCAGCTTTCGGGCGATTGTTTTCTTTCTCTTTCAATTTTCTCAAGAATTCCTTCAAACTCTCCGACTGCTCGAACCGTGGTTTGTTATGCCCTTTAAAGATTTCATCTTCAAACGCTTTACTCTTCTCTTTCGCCAGTTTCTCGGCATGGTTTAGCAATTCATCTGAGAATCCAGGAAATCCACAATCTTGATTAGTCTTGAAGTATTGTGGATACTCCTCACTCGTTATGTCTTCCATTTCAACATTCTCAAACGCAGGAACATCACGGTCATCAGAATGATTACCGGCTTCCTTCTCAGGTATCTTTGGAATGAAATTGTCAGCAAGTAATTCTTCCAAAGTCTTTCCTACCTGCTTTGCTAAACCCTCAAGTATCTCTTTTGAAATCGCCACAGAAACTTCCCCATCTTCAAGATCAGGGTCATCAAACTCCAACTCGAATAGTTTATTGCTCGATTCAAATATCTCTGGAAATCTGCTGGTCATGTCGATCGTCCAAACTCGATCTGTGAGCATCTGGCGATACATGTCTTTGTCGTCTTCAGATAACGATTGCAGTTTCTCATTCCAGAATATATCTTCATCCACATTCTCTCCAGGAGTCTCAGAAATCGATTCTCCACCCTTACTTGAGTCACGCTTCTCATATGTAAACTTGTCAGCGTTATCATCATCATCATCTTCACTACTACTATCGAAAGCAGAGCCGTTTCCATCACTTGAACCATCATCTGAACCTCCATCATCTTTATCATCTTTCTTCTTCTTCTTAGAATCATTTCCTGCATCTTCATCAAGAAATCAATAATACCGACAAACTCTGTATGCTTCTTAACCTCTCCGAGATACGCACAGCAGTTATGCGCATTCTCGAAGGCTAAAGGCTCTTCAGAAGCTGTCTTGGCAGGCTGTGATGATGATCCAGCTTGTTCCATCATCTTCTCTTGTTCGGACATCGTTAAATCTGCAAAACAATCAAAAACAAATGTTAAAAATCGACAAAATTCAAACTTGAAAATTTTTGGTAATCAGCCTTCTCATTCACCCAAACGGGGGTACGAAAGAGAATTCACAAGGTACGAATGAGAAAGATAGATAGTACGAATGTATGGTTTTAGATAAAAAGTTTCATTCGTCCAAACATTTTACATTCGACCGTTTGATTTTCTCCTTCGCCCATTCGTAATGGTCGAAGGTGACTGTTCTAAATTTGAATTTTCAATTTTGAAATTGAGTGTTTCTGATCATGTTCTTTTGATTGAAATAGATCCTAATGATGCCGATTAACTATCTTATACTAGCAGATTCATCAATTATACATTGTATTTGTGTTTTCAATTAAAAACTAGGGTTTAAACACAACTATTGATCAATTGATCAAACAGTTGTTTTTGAAACCATGGTTTTTGTGAATTCTCCCCCTAAAACACATATACAATGAAACCTAATCAATAATTGTTACAATGAAGTTGATTTTAAACAGATTGAACAGTTAGGGCTTGAAACAGAAAACAGGGATTTAATCCTTCAATCCATGATGTTAACCTGTAAATGATGGTGCAAAATGATCAGTATGAAGTGACGAACACAATGGAAAGGTTCAAAATAATCAAGCAACAAGGTGAGGTTAAGGTGGAAAATCTGAAAAAAATTTTGAATGGGGTTCGAATGAGACAGATGGAGAAACTTTTGTCTCCTTCGACCCTAATGAAAGGTTCGAATGAGCCAAAAGGGTTCGAATGAAACATATGTTCAAGAAAACTCTCCTTCGCCCGTTTAAAACATTCGAAGGAACATGTAAAATCCCACATTCGACCAACCGAATGGGCGAATGAGAATTGGGATTTTTGATTAATTTTCCAAATCTCAAAAACGAGTCCCAGTCCAATTATTTTCCAACTTTTAAGCAACCAACAATCATATTTTCACATTTAAAAAGGTACAAAGCTCAAATGGTGTATCAAGGTTTAGAAAATCGACATCAACCACCATCAGTTATCAAAAATAAGATGGAAATGAAAAATCTTTTTGGATTTTCTAAAGTTTATGCTAAAACACACCTAAAATCTTTTTGAGTTTTGTAATTTTTGACGAGAAAATAAAATGCAAAAATGTAAATGAAAAACTGTAAATGTTTTTGGGATTTCCGGTAAAGGGATCATATCAGTTATTGAGAAATCTGATCACACCGTTGATCTTTTGAATTATTATCATTAAAGACAATGTGTGATCTGGCAACTGCCGATATTGTGATCCACAAAAACTCACATGCAGACTTTTGTGCAATGCTTTAAACTGATACTGATATTTATAGTATAAACGTAATTGTCTGTGGTTCCCACGCACACGACATACTCCAGTATCAAGAAGTAAATGCACAAAGACTCATTGTAAAGCGTGATTATGCTTTCGTCGTCTGTAATTGTACAAGATATAATGCATAGAGGTATACAGGTCAGCAAATTAATGCAGCAAAGTAACATATGCACTATACCAGGTTGAGGACTGATATTAATCATGATTTGCATCAGTGATTAATACGATGTAATAGATAATCTTTGATCATCATATAACATGGAAAGTTCCTCAATTCGGTAACTTTAGGATTTAGCATATAGCTCTTTTATAAAGACACCCTGTCTGATCTAGGTCTGTAATGACTTACAGCAGAAGATCAGAGAGGCTATCCCCAGACAACTAATAACATAACGACCCTAAACCTCCGAGTTTTGTACAAATACCCTATCAAACGAAATTACGGTACTAAGACCATATGCCCATGAGGAGTTCATCCACATAACAATTCGTTTGATATGTATGTATCAGGCACGCAGTAATAGGTCTACGAAGCCTATCAGCACATCGCACAGACTCAGACACGCGCCATATATAGCAGTACGTTACTTAGAATGTGTCAGATCCCCACTGATGTACTATCATTTCCCTTTATACTCCAGGAAATCATTTTTTATTTTTCTGATTTTTATAGATTTTCGAATTTACTGTTCCCAAGGATAAGCTGGAGCATTTCAAATATGTGACTGCCCAGATATCGTTTGTTCACAGAAATCTGACGGCATTAATCTAAAGGAAGAAGATATAGCAGTAAGCAAAGAAATTTTCTAATTTTTATGGATTTTGAAATTTTTCAATGTTTTTGGATTTTCGAAATTTTTCTGAAAAGCAGTAAAAAATTTAAACTAAAAAGTGATAGACTGAGGTGGTGATCAGTCCTGTTTTTCTTTAATACCATTAGCTTTCAAAAGATAATCAAATCTGGATTTGTCAAAAGCTTTGGTAAAAAGATCTGTGCGTTGGTAATCAGTGTGGATTTTGACCATATCGATCAACTCTTTAGCATAACAATCACGGATAAAATGATATATAATCCGGATATGTTTAGCCTTTGAGTGATTTACTAAGTCTTTTGTTAATGCGATTGTGGCCTCATTATCACAGCAAATAGGGGTTTTAAGAAATTGCAAACCGTAATCCACCATCTGTTGTTGGATCCAAAGAACCTGTGAGTAGCAGCTCGATGCTGAAACGTATTCTGCTTCACATGTGGATAGTGCAACTGCGGTTTGTTTCTTGCATTGCCAGGTCACGAGCCTGCTCCCATAAACTGACATCCAGCCGTTGTGGATTTGCTGTCTTTGTCACAGCCGCCCCAATCTACATCATTAAAAGCGATTAGGTCAAAATTATCATCATGAGGGTACCAAAGTCCTTTCGATGGACAACCCTTCAGATATCTAAGGATACGCTTGACAGCTGCAAGATGACTCTGTTTCGGCTTCGATTGATATCGCGCACAAAGACATGTTGCAAACATTATATCAGGTCTAGACGCGGTGAGATACATCAGAGATCCGACGATTGCTCTGTATGTAAATGGATCAGTCAGCTCCCCCTTAAGGTCAACTCCAATCCCGTGATTGGGCTGTATCGGGGTATCCATCGGCTTCGAATCATCCATCTGGAATCGGCTCAAGACTTCAGAAACGTATTTCGTCTGGTGAATAAAGATCCCCGTTGGTCTTTGCTCCACCTGCAAGCCTAGAAAAAACTGCATTTCTCCCATTGCGCTCATTTCGAACTTTTCCTGCATAACTTTTTCAAATTCCCTGCACAGAAGTTCGTTAGTTGACCCGAAAATAATATCATCAACATAAATTTGTACAAGAAGCAAATCATCTCCAACTCGTTTTGTGAACAGTGTGCAGTCTACCAATCCGCGTTTGAATCCTTTCGAGAGAAGATACGTGCTCAACTCCTCATACCATTGTCTCGGAGCCTGGTGCAACCCGTAGAGAGCTTTGTTTAACACATAAACCTTATCCCGGTGAATAGGGTCCTCAAAGCCTGGCGGTTGACCTACGTAAACTTCCTCTTTGACCACACCGTAAAGAAATGCGCTCTTTACATCCATCTGATACACCTTAAATTTCTTCCATGATGCAAACGCTAGGAACATTCGGATAGCTTCCAAGCGTGCAACCGGTGCATAGATTTCATTGTAGTCGATTCCTTCAACCTGATGAAAACCTTGAACGACCAAACGAGCTTTATTTCGCACTATGACTCCTCTGTCATCCTTCTTACACTTAAACACCCATTTGGTTCCAATTTTCTTTCTTCCAGGGGGCAAATCTGTCAGTGTCCATACACCGATTTTCTGGAATTGTAACAACTCCTCCTGCATTGCTTCCACCCAGACATCATTCAAAAGAGCATCCTTGTATGTCCGCGGCTCGACCTGCGAAACATAACAAGCGAAAGACCAGTCATTTTGAAAACCAGATTTTTGTATTTTGGCATATAAAGCAAGGTTGCCAATATTTTCTGGTGCTTGAGCATTTCTCAACTGCCCTCTTGTCATCACGCTGCTACCAGGATCACCAATAACTTGTTCAAGCGGGTGTATCCGATGTATCCGAGATTCCGGATAATCAGGTACTTGTACTCCCGTTTGTGTTGTCAAATTCTCTGTAGAAACCAGATCATTACCCACATTCGATGTTGAAGCATCAGTAGTAGTTGGGTTCACTGGTGGTGTCACTGTAGCATTGTCCAGAATAGCTTCACTTGTTGCATCATCGTCTTCATCTTCTGAATCTGATGAATTAAGCGTTGTAGAAGCTTCTTGGAACACCTCTTCTTCCATCACAGGAGCAGTGGTATCATTAGAAGCTGCTTGAGGATTTACCGTGATCGGACGCACTAACGGTGAAGTCACGGCGTTTTCGACCTCGTAATATAAGCGAAGTACAGCTTCTTCAACCATGCTATCTAGATTGAATGATTCAAAGAAGTCTTTGTAATCAAACATCCAATCTGGTCCACCACCCTGTACATTTTGTGTATATCTTTGTACTTCGACATTAGCCCACTCCTCGACTTTTCTAGTTCTTTTGTTGAATACCCGTTTTAGTGGGGTTGCATATCCAACAAAATAACCTTCTTCAGCCTTTGGTGCGAACTTCTCCGAAGGATTCAGCATTGTACACGGGGCACCAAAAGGTTCTAGATACTCCAGATTCGGCTTGCGTCGGTTCAACAGCTCATAAGAAGTTTTGCCAAACTTCTTCACTGTCAAAACCCGGTTAAGAGTATAACATGCTGCGTAAATAGCTTCGTTCCAGAACATGACTGGAAGATTTGAATCCGCAAGCATAGTTCTCGCCGTCTTGATTAGAATCCTGTTCTTTCTTTCTGCGACACCGTTCTGCTGAGGTGTGTACGGAGCACTATATTCATGATGAATTCCCTTGTTTGCACAAAGATCCGCCATCTGAGCGTTTTTGAACTCCGTCCCATTGTCACTCCGGATTCGTTTGATCTTCAGACCATATATATTCTCCAGACGTGTAAACAGAACTTTCAAATTGTCAAAAGTGTCGCTTTTCTGATGCAAGCACATTACCCATGAAAATCTTGAATAATCGTCAGTCACCACAAGACAGTACAACTCCCCGGCATGACTTTTATGTCTGACTGGACCGAATAAGTCCATGTGCAAACGCTCAAGCGGCAATTCAACGGAATTGACTTTCTTTGGTCTATGGGCCTGTTTGTGCTGCTTTCCATTTTTGCAACTAACACACTTGTCATTCAAATGGAAGTGTTTCACATTAACTCCCGTGACAAGTTCATTCTTCACTAACTGGTTCATCTTTCTCAAATGGATGTGTCCCATTCTCCTATGCCACATAATAGATTCTTTTTATGTAGCCTTAGAGAGGAAACACGTGACTTGGCCATGGGTGGTCATTTCTTTGGACATATCGAGAATATACAAATTGTTTACTCTCGGTGCCTTTAGCATCACCCACTCTTTCGGATGTTCAAACCCAGGTTACAAGATATAGCAGGATTTGTCATCAAAATACACAGAAAATTGTTTATCACAGATTTGACTAACACTGAGCAGATTATAATCTATCTGTTTCACGTATGATATCCGCTCAAATGTCACGACCCCATTTCTTACACTACCCTCCATCGTAATGTAGCCTCCTTTATTTCCAGCAAATGCGACATAACCTCCGTTTATGTTTTTTATATCAAAGAGTAACGTGAGGTCCCCTGTCATGTGACCAGAAGCTCCACTGTCAACAATCCATAGGCTGCTAACAGGGCCAGCTGGAGCTCCCTGCACATATAAAGTAAAGCAGTTAGATTTTTCGGGGGACCCAAGCCTGTTTGGTCTTGGGTCTTTGAACGGGTTGTTTCAAAGATTCTTTCAATTCACAAACATCTTGGGTTAACTCAACCCCTTTCTTCTCACTCACAACTTTCTTTTTCTCATTCTTCACATTCTGTGAAGTTGAGGCTCCTTCAGATTCCTTAGATGACCAAGATTGCTCAGATCTTTTCAAGATCCGGATCTGAGATTTTGAAGTCTCAGCCGGTTTCTTTACTTCATCTTTAAATGCAACCTTCTTGGTTACCTTCTCTGATTTAACAGAGACAGGTCCAACTGCTTGTTTTCCATTAGCTTTAGGAGCAACCTTTTTGTTATCAGCAGTTGAGTTCATCACAGGTTTCTTTACTGATTTATCAGTGGCTATCCGGTTGCGCTTATCATACGTCATCGGACGGTTTTCCCTCTTGTTGTAAAAATTGTTTTGATTATAATACGGTTCTTGCTGAGGGTAAAACCGTCTTTGTGGATAACTGTAGTTGTCAACCGGATAATCATGATATTTCCTCATTTCCACCTCGTGCCTTTTGTGTCGTACGTACGGGCAGGCGGCAAGTAAATGTCCCCTTTCCCCGCACTTATAACACGCACGGTATTCCTCATAGTTTTCTTTGATCGGCGACTTGGAAAAGCTAGCAATGGGATATCGATCAACCATGCATTGTTTCCTTAAACTCTCAGGAGCTGGTTCCTTCGAGTAAGTCGGTTCAATAAAACTGTTTGCTTTATCAACAGGCAAAACAAATTGTGTGACATTGACCTTGGCATCTTTATCCGAATAAATTTTCTCTAAAACTTCTGGAGGAATGTCATTGGTTCTTTCAAATTTAGGAAACCAAATCGTACTTTCCTGCCAGATCTTTTCGATTTTGGAATAATTGACAAACTTAATCGGATATTCATCATCAGATAAAATCTTATCGGAGCCTTGCATCCGATAGAAAATTTTGACAGGTTTGTCACACGATTCGTTGCTCATATCATTGGTTTTCTCAGTTTTAATCTCATTTTTCTTATCAACCGGTTTCACCACATTTTTCTCAGATTTATTTTCAGTTTTCTTTTCAACCGGTTTGCTCACATGTTTCTCAATTTTCTTTACCTCTTTCTTTTCAACACACTTACCAACAGACTTTTCAGTTTTCTTAACCACATTCTTTCGATGAGCATTTGCCATGGGATGAATGATCTGAGACGGTGAGACTGGCTCAGTAGTGATTATATGATTTTCATCAGGGATATCACTTTCATTTTCAACCGTCTCAGATTGTTCATCTTCCTCATCTGAATCATCAGCAGCGACCACACCCTCATTATTTCCCAATACAGGTCTCACATCAGAATACGGATCCCCAAAACTAGAAGTGTTAGGCTCGTTTTCTGATGTGGAGTCAAAATTGACTAACGTCTCCGGTGGTATTGCATGTAAGTTGTGGTTCTCAAACAATACCGGAGATGGGACCGCCTTATAGTTTGCACTATTCGACTGGGAGGGTTCTTCTATGATATGGTCAACTACATATGCTATGTGCTTGTAACTCTCTAACTTCTTGTTTACTTTTTCAGCAAAGCACTTGATGGTTGCCATTTCTAACTTAGTGTTTTCCATTTCATTGATATAGTTATTAATGGCAAGTTGTTTAATTGACAAAGTCTTTTTGAGTTCAGACACATCCTTTTTATAACCATCAAGAACTTTGTTGAAATCTTTTAAATCTTTTTGATAAATTTGACAGTTTATTTTGGCACTCTCAAGTTGGACCTTGAGAAGCTTATTTTCATCTGTCAGTTTTTCAAAATCAGCACATTTAACACATTTAACACACACTTTAGATTGAGATTCAGAACTTACCAGTTTAGGAGGTTCTGTCATTGCCATCAAAGCGAAGTGGGCTTCCTTCCCTGCGAAGAATTTGGAGTAGTCAATCTTGGTGCACGCATCATCCACTATACATGACTTGCGGGTCATAAGAAAGTCAGCTTCAGCTAGCAGTTGATCAATGTCATCATCTAGTGAATTCACACTAGCTTCTGAATCAGATTCACTCTCCATATCCGAATAAGCTAAATCATAGTGGTCTCCAACATCCGTGACAGAATCAAGAATCATCCTAGATTTCTTGTCTTCACTCTCAGCAATCACATCCTCATTCACTTCCTCAATTTTCAACTCCGACACTTTCTCAATCACAACCTCCTCTTCAGTCTCCTCATTCTCATCCAAACTCATCTTCTGTGCCACACAAGCCACGTTTCTAGCAGTAATCTCCTCCACCCCCAGTTGCATACCCATCCAATCAAAACCTTCATCCTTTTGAATCACAAGTGCTTGGTTTTGATTGTCAGTTTGGTTTTGGTTTTGAGTGTTAGGTGTAGAGATAGGAACAATGGTTCGGTTTGAATTTTGTTGAGGTTGGTTTTGAGTTGTGGATTGTCTAGTGTTGGTATTTTGTTGACGGTTCTGGTAATTGTTTTGGGGTTGAAAGCTTGAAATGTTGGGACTATTGTATGAAACTTGATTTTGGTTTTGGTTTTGTCTGTTTTGGTATGTTGAATTGAACGGGTTTCGATTACCTTGCTGTGCTGGTTGTGTGCACTCTCTTTTAAAATGACCCTTCTCACCACAATTGAAGCATGTAACTTTTGCTTTGTTGAATCCGTATGTGGTGTTGGGAGAAGTTGAAAGGTCAGTTCTTCCAGTCTTCTGAATAAAGTCAGTGGCTCTCCTCATTATGCTTGCAAAAGCCCACTGAATGTCCATAAGCTCCATCTCCTCTTTGTCGATTTGAGCGTAGTCCTCATTGGTGAGATTGTTGTTTCCAATTTGACTCGCAACCAAACCGTTATATGATGCAACCATAGCAGACACTAAAGCAACGTGCTGTTGAGCAATTTCAACAGTCACATAGTTAAGATTCGAGGTCTCTAACACAATCGGGCTTTGACTTGATTGTGCTTGAGTAATCTGCATCTGATTCATGTGAGGAGTATATTGTTGTTGTTGTTGAGGTTGACTTGCAGTGTAGCATGCAGCTTGTTGTAATGGTGAAAAAGGTGGGATAAAGTTTGGTGTTGGATAAGATTGTGATGTGTATGATGGTGTGTAAGATGAAGTTTGGGCAAGGTAGTTGATGGGTGCTTTTGTTGGTTCAACAACATTGGATACACATGCAATGTGAGGAGCAACATTTGAAGTAGTACTTGAAGCAGAAAGAGAGTTAGATGTACCACTCACATACAGATCAGGATTCTGTGGAATCTGAGCTCTCTTGGCTTTCCTCTTCTCCTCCATCTCTTTGTTTTCCAGCTTTTGAATGAACTCATTAATAGTCCAATACTGGTAGGCATCCTTTTCCTTCAGCACCTCAATGTGTTGGTTCCAGTAGGGTGGTAAAGCATCAGCAAATTTGTCCACCAATTCTGACATTGGTATGCTAATCTCATAGCTCGACAGTTCTGTGAGCAAATGGCAATACCGTGGAACCAACTCTTTTAGAGTTTCATTGCCCATGTAGCTGAAGTTCTCGAATTCTTTCCGAAGCTCTTCCATCCTCAGCTTCCTTGTCTTCTCATTACCATCATGTCGGTTTCTCAGCATATCCCACAATTGTTTGGATGTTGTGCACGATCCAAACTGATGCAGCAAATCAGTGTTGATCGCCTGAGATAGCTGAGAAAATGCCTTCTTCTCTATCGCAAACCTCTTTTTCTCATCATCCGCCAAATTCTCCAAAGGTATCGGTTCTCCAGTATTCTCCAGAATAGGAGCAACATACCCCTTCACTATCATTTGCCATGCCTCGGCTCCCTCAAGTCCTTGTCCCTCCACATGAATCTTAAACTTCGTCTTCCATGTGTTGTACTCCTTCATGTCCATTAGCTTTGGTGGATGATTGCCGCTTCCTGAGGATAGATCATGAATAAGAGTGGATATGGCATTGGTCGTCTGCGAATGGACTGCGGCTGCTGCTACTCCCCAATAGTTGTCAATAGGTTGTTGTAATGGTTGAACAACTTGTTGAGGAGCTGAACTAGTCATGGCCATGTAATTTATTGGCTGTGATGGTGGACTAGTCTTCTGGGCTGCAACCGACCATGGATCTTGTGTTGTCTGCTGTTGTGGTGCTTGAGTAGGTCTAGGCGTTGTTGGGAAGTTCCACATCTTGACCTGTAAACGTTTAAACACGAAAAGATTAGAAATGTTTTAAAACAGAATACTCCTTCGTACAGTCGAACGTGCGAATGAGAAATAATGTTCTCCTTCGACCGTTTTGATTGATACGAATGTGAACTCAAAACACAAAAACTCTTTCGACCGCTTTCTTCTCTCGTTCGACCGTTTTTCTGCTCCTTCGACCGTTCGATCAATCGAAGGTGACACCACTTGGCGAATGAACAAAATAAGCAATGAAAGTCTAGGTTCGACCACTAAAACACTTCTTTCGACCACAAAATCCTTCTTTCGACCCAAAGAAATTCCACTTTCGACCACTCTCTCTCTTTCGACCCCTGAGATTTCAAAAACGGTTATTCTTTGAAAATCCATTAATTTTGATCATGTTTATCAAATGTTGATGGATTTTGATGATCTAAATCAGGTTTTGAATCGGAATTGATTTGGAACAACTTTAATGAAGAGAATTATCCAATTTAACCTTGAAATCAAGTTGTAATCAATCAAAATCTTATCACATTAGTTTGTTCAATGAAAACAGAAACTTTTTGACCAAAATTCGGTCCAAATCAACTGAGAAACTATTAATTTGTGGTTGTTTGATCCAGAATGGCTCTGATACCACTTTGTATGTGCGTGATAGGATCGAATAACAACAAAGAAGCGTGGAGGGAATAATAATGTCAAAAGTTACATTCAAAAATCAAACTTGTCTATTTATAGACTGCACATTCGCCCAAATTGATTGTGCGAATGTGCAGGTTCGCCCAAACAGTCAGGTCGAACCAAGCAACACAATAAAGTATATTCACATTCGTCCACGGTATCTTCCTTCGCACCATTTCTTCTTCCTTCGTACCTACAAAAAACCTCCTTCGCACCTTCATAATCTCCTTCGCACCAACGACAATCACCAAAACATATTTGTTATTCAATCCAAAGCACTAGTCGCACTTTTGCATCTACAGGAGGAGGACCTACATTGTAACCTACCCTATTCCCAAATTTTTCTGTGATTTGACGATCAATGATATGATCTAGCACATATTTAGAGTTGGAATAACTCTCCAACTTCTTTTTGATGGTTTCATAGTCACACAGTGCTACTGCTAATGCTTTCTTGGTTTGTTGCAAATTAGTGATGTACTTGTTAATGGCATCTTGTTTGTTTAAAACTGTTCGCTTAAGCTCACTTACATCTTTCTTTAAAAACAAATCCGTTTCTTTAAATTCTTTTTCAATGTTGCGTTAGCATCAGTGCATGACCTCAAATCACATACCAAACTCGTGTTGTGTTCTTTGATTAACTCTAGCTTAGCTTCATATTCTAAACATTTAGCACAGACAAGCTTAGAGGAGTTTGAAGTTACCTAAGTATGCTGCTCAGACTGATTTTCAGTTGATTTAATTGAAGTGTCAGCATCTCTCTGCTCTATCTTTTCTTCCTCTGGATCATCCCTTCCAGATGTTGGGCACTCTGCATCTGTGATGCTTGTTGACTCGGAACTTCTTTCATCATTAGATAATTCACTCTCTTCACCCGACCCGTCTTCATAAGTCATTATGCTTGAATTAGAGCTCTGTCTTTCCTCACTTGAGCTTTCATATGCTCCACTGCTTTGTTCCTCTGAACTCTGAACAGTTTCTGTGGATTTTTCATCATCTCGAACTCTTATCATCCCTTCACACACTTTATCCGCATGTTCGATCAGCGCTTTGACTACAATTGTACTCATTGGATCCTTGTTACTGCTTCATGTTTCCCTTTCTCTCATATGGATCTTTTGGATGCTTTGCAACTGACTCGCGGATGTGACGAGTACCCATGGATATTTCATGTTGATCCTTTGTTGATGTGGAGTTTTAAAGAATGGATCCCATGATACGACTCTCGGATTTATGTCTTCAGCATTGATGATGTCAGTCAAATAGTTCACTGGTTTATTTGAATACGCCATTTTTAGAGGTTTAGTCAAAAAGTCAACTCTAGTAAAAAAAGTCAAACTTTGGTCAACTCGGATTTCAATTTTAAGTGAGAAGTCAACCTTGATCAATGAGAGTAAAACTTGGCCAACAAAAGTCAAACTTGGTTAAAGAAAGTCAAACTCGATCAAAGAAAATCAACTTAGTCAACACAAGTCAAACTTGGTCAAAAAAGTCAAACTCGGTGAGTGAAACTCAAACACGATAAAAGAAAGTCAACTCGGTCAACACAAGTCAAATTTGGTCAACAAAAGTCAACTTTGGTCAAAGGCAGTTAACTTGGTCAAAGAACGTCACCTAGGTGTATGAAAATTTTTACAAGTATGAGGGAAGGTGTATGAGGTGATATGTGTCCAAAGGGAAGGCGTATGAGCTGATATGTGTTACAGGCACGCCTATGGACTCATACGCGTTCTCTCATATGTGTGGCTGCTGCAGAGTAACAAGTATGAAGGTTCAACATGGTGCGATTGAAATTTTTGGGTGATTTTGGGTATATTGATGATTTGATGATTAGGTTTTGTGTAGAGAATGATTCCTAACAAGTTTGCAAAGCGCAAATCAATCCAAAAACATGAATTATAATAAAAAAATCATAAGAACATGAAGAACACAAAACTCATGGCTATTTATCAAAATTCAGATCTGATTCAATCCAACGTTGTTTATCACTTGGAATTGTTTCATTTAGTTTCTAAAACACTTTTGGATGATGATTGAATGATCAGATGTCACAAATCATTCCATGATCATGATTTTAGATCAGAAACTCATAATATACATAAACTTGAAAAATAAAAACTTCAAATCTGGTCCGTTTTTGCTTAAATTTGATTTGGTTTTGGATAAAAACACTTTCTAAACATGAATCCACAATCAAATCTCAGATCTAATAATCAAACACAGTTCAAAATCAATGAAAACCATGTTTTAAGCTACAAACTGGTCAAAATCGGTTTTCTAAAACAATCACCTTAAAATTTTCAGATATGATGCAAAACCCCTATACATGCGTGATATGAGCCTCGGCTCTGATACCACTTGTAGGATCGTGTTCCGGATAAGAAACGATGTATCACGCGCGTTTCGGATTACAGGCAAAATCAATAACCCGATTAGTTGTTATAGGTAAGTGTATAAGGAAAGGATAATAATATGGAGAGCACACACATAAAGGGCTGTAATTTGTATATCGGCAAAAGTTCTTCTAAGTTTACAAGGCATGAGGTATTTATAGTCAAGGGTCTCATACGCCTAGACAAGGACGCGTATGAGACCATACGTGTGAGCCTGCCAGGCGTATGAAGCTTGGACTACATTGGACAATGACCATAATACCCCTAATCACTATACTGCAACCAGGTAACATCTAAAACGCTATACAATCATGCCTACGATGAATATCGACTTATCACTAGCTAGGGACATACACGAAATGCACTAACAAAAACTCTTATACAACTTGTAAGATCGTAGTCTTATCGAACAAGAATTAGATTCAAGCGGCTTTGATCCGACATAAAGCCGGAAATAAAACTTTGGATTATGATAATTTTAGGAAGATTATAAGAAGGATAGAAACACAAAAATATAATCAAAACACAAATGACCAACTCCATAATGTAGGCAAGGAGAGACTAAGCTTATATAGATGTCACACTGTAACACCCCAACCGATGGCGGAAACATCGAGGTGTCACGTAGTGACGATTGCTCAATAGCTCATGGTACTAAAGTGTAAATTTGAATACATTGATTAAATAGTTTATTACATTGAAATGAAATACAACGATACAATGATTCTAAAGCATCAAGTCTAACTAAAATACAATGAAATCAAAGCTTAATTATAAATCCAAAGCTTAAAAGAAGCGTCTCAAAATAACCTGAAACATGTACGAAAATAGTATATGTCAATACAAAAATGTATTGGTGAGCATACCCTGTTTTGAATACATATAGTAGGAAAAGTGTTTAGCAATTCATGTGCGGTACCATTTGCAATTATGTAATAAGTAATATCCGTTCAAAACCAAACCTAAGAATAATGACTAACACATGACTAACCAAATGAATAATGAATTAACAAGACAATGACCAAGATTCCCTTAACAGAGTCTCAAGGGGGTATACCATAGTACTATTCATTGAAATGCTAGGCCGCCGAGCGGTTAATGATTTTGACAAGTCATAGACACACCAATTAACATAAAGCAAACACACATGAGAATTGAATTTAGTAAAAGAAATAGAAACTTGATAATAAGTACATGAGTCACCCCAAAATAGTAAGACAGTAAAAAGGGAAAGATATACTCACAGTTTGCGAAAGCGATCAAAATCCACTTAAGCGGTCGTGAGCTAAGTAATGGGAATTCCGAGGAATTCAACCTATAATGTGTAAGAATACTAATAAGGAAGTGTCTAAAAAGTCTAAGGTATCTAGGGTCTAAGGCATTAGGGTTTGCTAAGTCGATTTGGGGAATTAGAGTTTTTATGATAAGTCGTGTTAGTGTAAAAGTTGTATATCACAAATAATATATGAAAGGTTGTAAATGTGTTTTAGGTAATATAATTATTACCTATTGAATATTTAGATAAAAATATGTTTGAATAATTAAGACAAAATAATTTAGTTAATTACTTTAACTAATTATTGTAAATAAATACGATAATCATAAATATTGAAATAAATAATTATGAATTATATAATGATCCGACAATTAATAATTAAGACTTTCCAACATAAGAAATATTTCTATTTTATAAGAAAAGTATTTATAAAATAGACTCCGTAATAGTATAAATAAATAAACTATTAATTATGTCGTAATTGATAAATAATACTAATAATACAAGACATGATCCAAAAATGCCATTTTTATTGAAAATGGATGCTTTCTGATGTAAATCAATGAAAATAATTTTCTCATAATTTTTATAAACGTATTTATATTTTAAAAATGATTTAATAGAATTAAATCATGTTTAAATGGTTAAAAATAGGAGAATTAATAAAAATAAGTGTTTTATGAACCAATAATTTTAATTTTAGTTCATGATGATTGGAAATAATTATCCTAAAATTTTGAGATTAAAATCATTAAAAATGAATTTTTAATCAATTAAATATGATTAAAAAAAATTAAATCAATAAATATATAAAAATAAGATATTTTCAGAAAATAAAAGTGTGGTAATTTTCTTTATGGTGTCAAGATGCTACTCCTAAATTTTTATAATTTTTGGAGCGAAAATGAATTTATTATGAATATTGTAAGATTAATATATTTATATAAATAATATATAAATAATAAAACAAAAATATGTAAAAAAAAATATAGAAAAGGAGGCGGGTGTGAGGTTCGAACCCGAGTCCTTTGGCATAGGATAACCACTACACCACAAGCTCATTTGTTGAAATGTTTAGGCTAAAATTATTTTTAACATAAATACAAGCTTTATCATCTTCTTCCCTAACTTAACAACTAGAAACCCTAGCCCTAAGTTCTCAAACAATAGCCCGATTCAGATCTTATAAACGATCAAACGTAGAGGGCTTTTGACTAGACACGATTTTAGAACAAAATGGCAAAAGAAATTTGGACTTACAATCGCGTATTAAGGTCGAACCACACGCTACCATACTTGCACATGAACGTGGTCATCTTGGAGCTTTCTGGGCATGATTATATATGATTCTTAGTGGGTTATGAATGTTTGCAAGTGCAGAAATGAGATGAAGGTTTCAATTTATATAAAGGACGATTAAACAAGGCGTTTTGAAGGTGACATAAATGTGCGACGGTTATAAGTTTAAAGCTTGATTAATTCGGAATTAAAACGCGTTTATACCACCTATAATGATTCGAAACTGTTGGATAATGATGGGAAACGAAAAACCATGACAAAACGAAGTTAAAATAGCTTCTAGTGATTGGCCGGAATTTTTGTGGCCGGAATTCGGTCGCCGGACGGGATCAGGAAGAAAGGAGGGAGGCACCATTTTAAAAGTTTGGGCTTTTGGCAGTTTAGGTCCCTCCATGTTAACTTAGTTAGATATATTAAGTTTTTGGTTAAGTTTTCCTTATAAAAAGTTAAGTAAGTTAACTTATCTTAACTTAGAAGCTTTAAACTTCATAAAACTTGGATTTTTTTTTAAAATCTTTTATAAATACGTTTCACCTACGAACTTTTTATAAATAATACTGATAAAATTATTTAATTTGCTTTAGAATTAAATTTTGAAAACGTCGAAACTTTTAGGGACTATAATGGAATATTTTGAAGGATTATTTTTGTCAACTAGATGGAAGACGAGGGTGACGGATGTCACACACACTCCTTCATAACTAAAGGTAACTAGAGTCCTTAGTCCCTCCAGGCTATCCCTGTCTCTCTAACTACCAAGAGCCTAAATGATTTTTTATATTTCATAATAACAAATTATATAAAAATAAAAATAAAACATAACTATTAAATTAGGGATCCAAATAGCTTAAACAATTATAAATATTGAAAATACCAAAACAACAAACAACAACCACAACAATCACAAGGGACTAGGGCTCGATTCAATAATCACAATCATCATAAAAACGATAAATGTTTGATCTTTTTTTGTCAAACAACAGTTTTAACAAAATTAAAACAAAGATCAATTAAATTTAATGTCTGATTAACTGTACCACGGTTGAGAATCCGGTTATCCGTGTTATTTAATTTATAGAATCTATATTTTATAAATATATATAAATTTAATAGCTATTATTAATTTAATCAAATTGCGGAAGCATGACAAGTTCACAAAACAGTAAATCCCCATAACAGTGATCTAGTTACAGATTAATCTGGGAATTAAATAATCACAGCCATAGGTTTTTTCAGTTTTATACCTTTGACAAAAAACCAATAAATCGCACTCTAGATGTTACAAATGGTTCCGCTAGTAAACCGTATCACAAACTACAACACCTTTAGAGATCTAACCCGAACACCTCAACTAGATATCGCTATGATCAACTTGACTGGAAAGTTTTCTTGCCACTATCATTAAATCGGGTAGTCCCCGTTCCGGTGTTTTAGTCACCTTTCAATGGCTCCCTTCATGATGTGCCAAGAATTGTCGTATTGAGTAATGAGATGCGAGCTACTCCCCGAAAATGCCCCGCCCCTAGGTTCATCTGTCGTTTGGGCTTAAATGATTCCTTGCTCGTTCCTGGATCTTTTATTCCATTATTTTGGATCGTCGTATTATTTCACCCACTAACTTCTGTAATTCATTTCTCTTTTCTGAATAGTTGGTTGTGCTGGATGATTGATGAGTAATCTTAGATTTAGGTTCTTTTTCAAAATATGCACAAATCTCTTTAGATTAGGTGATGTAAGCTTCATTTACGGTTTTTCGGCTTATTCGAGCTTCAAAAAGGCTTAAATTCTTGTTTATCCATTGAGGTCTTCTTCATTTGTTATTCTATTTTATCTATGTGTGGTATGATTTTTGGCTCCTGTTAAATTTTGATTTTTAACATAAGTACAACAAACATAATTTTATCATTGCTTAGAATTCGAAGGTATAGATAGACTAATTGTACAAAATCTCACTCGACACATTTTATAAAGAGAGATAAAAGTGAGAAATAATAGAAATACTTTATTAAGAATATAGGAGGGATTCTATACTTTGTTGTGATCATTATGACATATAAATGATAAAGGTCAAGGTCTTATTGTTATTTGATTTCCTCTTTGCTGTCACGTGAACATTATATTGCATTAAGATGCAATGCAGAGCCTTTACTACATACATACAATTCTCTTTCTACTAAAATAATGTGTAGCACAAAACCTCCATGTTTTTCAGTGCCACAGTTGAATGGTTTTTAGGCAGTCACTCGTCGCTCTCATGGATGTATACAGCACACATGCATAAACACAAACACAAATACCTTCTCTCTCTCTCTCTCTTTCTACAGTGGTAGGCTCTCATGGGGCACTCACTTTTTGAATAATCAGAAACAGAGGAATAGAGCCAGTGAGCATCTGAGCAGGTGGGGCACTTTTCCATTTCATTAATTTACTGACCTCAATCATTCCACTCTTGACTCTCCATTTTTTTCTTTTTTGTGAAACGTGAACAAAAGTAAAAGAAAGATTATGTCTTTGTAGTTGTTTGTTTTCCTCATCATTGTTTCTTCCATCCTCTTTTCATCTTTTCCTCAATGTCTACTCGATTTTTTTATAAACTAGCATAATATTATAAGTGTTAAGACTGCCATATATAGTATAGATGCTACGATTTTAAGGGGACAACCAAGCCCTCATAACACGTATTTATAATCATTGTCACAACGTTCGCAAAAGTCACATATGTTCGTAAAAAATGGTTAAAGCGGTTATTAAAAAGAAGGGAAAATGACCAATATAGCCCGTTGACCGGGCATTTTGCACAAATAGCCCTCTCCACCGTCTTTGGAGAGACGGGACACGGCTCCCAACCAGCCTGAACCGTCTCCCGAGAGGCTTCCCATTTCAGCCAACAGAGGACCGCCACGTGTCGTCTCTGATCCCGAGATGTACCGTCTCTCTCCAGACGGGTCAGAACCCTCTCCCAGACGGTTCACGTTTCCCAAGACGGCTGACCCTTCGGTTCAACCGTCTCCCAGACGGTTCACGTCTATCAATGCCGGCTGACTTTTCGGCTCAACCGTCTCAAAAAGACGGGTCACCTTTCCCAAGACGGCTGACCCTTCGGTTCAACCGTCTCTCAAGACGGTACACATTTACCGACGCCGGTGGTTCCCGATGAGCGGCGACGCTTCAGTTGTCCGGCTCAGCCCTATAAATACCCGTCTCCCGTCCATTTCCCGTCATCCAACCCCGTCTGAACACAATCCACCACCGTACAACTCCGTCCAAACACTATCCACTACCCGACGACCACCGTCC
Source organism: Ambrosia trifida (assembly GCA_028751855.1). NCBI lineage: Eukaryota > Viridiplantae > Streptophyta > Magnoliopsida > Asterales > Asteraceae > Ambrosia > Ambrosia trifida. The sequence goes on along the minus strand of CM054123.1, from coordinate 23,159,214 downwards.
AACACCGTCCAAACAATATCTACCACCCCACCACCACCGTCCAACACCGTCCAAACCACCGTCCAACACCGTCCAAACCACCGTCCAACACCGTCCAAACCACCGTCCAACACCGTCCAAACCACCGTACAACACCAATGGCACCTCAAAGATGGACGGAAGAACAAGAGATTGCGTTGATTGCGGCATGGCTACATGTTGAAGAGAGCACACACCTTAACAACAAATGGTTCCGGATCCTTAATGAATACAACCGGCTCGTTGGAGGGTCACAACGTACCACCGAGTCCCTTAGCCGCAAGTTGAATGATTTGACGACAAAGTGTCAAATCTTCAACGGCCACCACAACCGGACCCTTTACGACGTACCCTCAAACTTTCCCGAAGACGTGGCAATTAGACACAGTCTAAGGCAGTATGAAAACAGGGAGGGTAAAGAGTTTAAACATGTGTCCGTTTGGCAAATGATAAGACATCATCTTATGTAATTTGTAATTATATTTTTATTAATTTGTAATGGTTATATTTTTAATGCAATAGTTGGTTATATTTTTAATTTGTCTTTTTGTTTTTATATTTAAGGTAAATATCTCATTAAACGTACTATACTATTACAATCACAAATAAACAATAAATATTATTACAATAACAATTAAAAAACTACACTATTACAACAAACTTCCCGAGAATAAAGAAGCAACAAGTGAAAACTAAGAAGCAACAAGTAAAAAACTACACTATTACAACAAACTTCCCAAATTTACTTCCAGAACTAGGAACTTTGTTTGAAGTAATAGTAATGTCTAACCAACTATTGAGGACTACATCTTAGTGTTAGATGTTTTGTCCTCCACAGCGGCGGTAGTAGCAGTGGTCTACATAGACGTTGTTTCGAATGGTGTATGTGCTCTACACAGACAAGTCCGAAACGTTTCCTCGTTTTATGTAACAATAGTTCTCAGTGAGCACACGTCGAACATCGAGACATAAATTCGGAAAGCGAACGAACTTGCCTAAAATGTAGACCACCACATCATCGATCCATTACACGGGTTGCAAACCACGCGCAGATGGAACAACAATCCAAGTAGCCGTACGCAGATGAAACAACAATCCAAGTAACCGGGACATATTTTCCGAAGCCGGTAGGCTTCGGCTGGGAAAGTCAAAAAGGCTTCGGCTGGGAAAGTAAAAAAACGTCATTGGATTGGAAGATGAAAGCTTAGAGGAGACGGGTGGGTGCATGGAAGATGAAAGCTTAGAGGAGAGGGGTGGGTGCAAATTTCGTTAAGTTAATTGGGGTATTTATATACACTCGTGAGACGGTTCAGACGGTTCAGACGGTATCACAAATTTCGTTAAGACGACTTGGGAAATGTGACCCGTCTGGGAGACGGTTGACCCGAAGGGTCAGCCGGCATTGATAGACGTGAACCGTCTGGGAGACGGTTGAACCGAAGGGTCAGCCGTCTTGGGAAACGTGAACCGTCTGGGAGAGGGTTCTGACCCGTCTGGAGAGAGACGGTACATCTCGGGATCAGAGACGACACGTGGCGGTCCTCTGTTGGCTGAAATGGGAAGCCTATCGGGAGACGGTTCAGGCTGGTTGGGAGCCGTGTCCCGTCTCTCCAAAGACGGTGGAGAGGGCTAGTTGTGCAAAATGCCCGGTCAACGGGCTATATTGGTCATTTTCCCTAAAAAGAATGTGTGATCTCTTGAACTTGAGGACGTTTGACACATATAATTAAGCAATAAGACAATGAACAAACAAGTCTTTGTGTATGTTTTCGTTTTCAAACCTTTGCTTGGACAAAATAAAGTTATCATGGTTTCGTGCATATATACAAATTTTAAGTATTATTTTGTAAATATTATGTATTTTTTGTTGAATACATCCGAGTTTACAAAACTATTCGTGATTTAGGAAATGCCAACATATCATAAGACACTACTTTGTGTCCCATGTTAGTTTTAGACTTTTAGGCAAATAAACACACACTCACACCAAGATTGACTTCCGTAGGATCGACACAAGATTTGATGATACAGTGTGCGTATGATCGATCTAAGGGCGGAATCAATAGATCGATTGTTGTTAGTGATGAGATGTGATTTAAGAAAAGTTATGATATGAAAAACACATACAAACACATTCAAAATTGGGCAGAAGTTCGTTATAGGATTAAAGAAAAAGTTACAAATGACAAACCTAAGGGGTCCTATTTATAGGCCTCTCCCTCACACATGGACCCTTCTAGGCGTGGGGACTCATATGCCTGCCTTGGTCCAGGTGTATGGACTCCATATGTCTGGAAAGGCTTACAAATTTACCAAAATGACCCTATACCCCAAAGCATACCCGATAACGTCTAAGAACATACATAGGAGATCCTAACTACGTATCTAAGCTATGGACATAGCCAAATGGTGCACTAACAACTTCCAACAACACAAAAAAAATCACGGAAGAACGTATCCATAGGTGATCATCGATAAATCACCAACACATAGTATTATAACTTTTTTATTATTTCTATATGTAGTCTCTTGTTGTTTATCACCAGCAACCACGTAGCATAAGTCACAAAAAACCACATAGCGTAGTCTCCTGGTTTCACACATATTTTTCGAGTATATGCACATTTGAAAAACATACGTTGTATGAGTTGTATGAGAATGTATGTCGGTTTCAACTTATAATCTTAGAACGCGTGAGCTATAGCTAGTCTCGGTTTCAACTAATATGTCCACAGTTAGTTGATTAATGCTGATATGGCCTATCGCCTATGGGTAGTCTCGAAATAGTTGAGCCTTTGTGTTTGTATGTAAGCTTAGAATCTCTTATCTAGGAAATATGTGGTATATAGCGTTGTCGATCATATGTTTTTCTAGCTCTAATAATGATCGTTTGTTTACAAGTTTCTTGAGTGAAACGAATTTTGGGACCATGTCGTTTATCACACGGTTTCAACGTCTTATAGATTGCACTAGGGTAGATATTGGAACCAATGGTGCATATGTACTTAATGGTGTTGGTGCACATGGTACAAATAATATATGTATTAATGTATATATTTTTAAATATTGTAAAATGTAATGCTGTACGTATTGTTTTTGCAATTTTACTACAAGATTTGGAAATGTGATGTACTTGATTACTTGTTATTACTTAATATAACTTTGTGTAACCTAATACAACTCACTTACACATGATAAGACTAAGACACATTTAGCCATTAGTGTATTGATTATCATATGCCTATCAATAACACTAAAATTACTTTTTATATATGACGTAATGTGATTTTGTGTGATCTATGACAATTCACTAATATATGCCAAGGCCCATTAGTTAATCTAAAGGAATTGATATTCAAGATGATTTGTATTATTGATGTACAATCCTTATATAGATACATAAACCTAATCTCCTATTTTAGGGAGATTTCAAATTACATCAATCATAATCTTTTACATATATATACACATGTGCTATTACACCCCCGCAGTCGAAGCGTCGGGTGGACGAATGCTGAGACTGGTCCTGAAATCATCGAATAGAACTCGTGGGAGACCTTTGGTGAATATATCTGCTATCTGATGGCGAGAAGGAACATGAAGCACACGCACGCAACCCCTTTGAACTTGCTCGCGAACGAAGTGAATGTCGAGTTCTATATGCTTCGTGCGTTGATGTTGTACCGGATTACTAGATAAGTAGATAGCACTAACATTATCACAGTAGACTATGGAAGCTCTCGTGATAGGGTGATGAAGCTCAAGAAGTAGATTGCGAAGCCAGCATAATTCAGCAACAACATTGGCGACCCCTCGGTATTCGGCCTCGGCACTAGAACGGGAGATGGTAGACTGCCGTTTGGACGACCAGGAAAGAAGATTATCACCGAGGTAAACACAGTAGCCAGAAGTGGATCGCCGAGTATCAGGACAACCTGCCCAGTCTGCGTCAGTGTAGGCAACTAATGATAACTGCTGAGTAGGAGCAAGATGAATACCAAAATCAGATGTGCCCTGAATATATCGAAGAATGCGTTTTAGAGCATTCCAGTGAGCAACCCTGGGGGCATGCATGTGCATGCAAATCTGCTGAACGGCATAAGAGATATCTGGTCTGGTAAAAGTCAAGTACTGAAGAGCTCCCGCAAGACTGCGATAAGTAGAGGGGTCATCATGTAGAGGGCCAGATTCGGCAGATAGCTTAGGCTGAGTATCAACAGGTGTCGCTGCCGGTTTACAAGAGTCCATGGCAGCACGGTGAAGAATGTCACGCGCATACGCCTGCTGAGAAAGAAACATGGTGTTACCCGTGCGCGTAACCTGAATGCCGAGGAAGAAAGAAAGAGGCCCCAAATCCTTCATTGCAAATTCACCTGCAAGAGTGTTGAGCAGAGACTGTCTCAGAGCATCGCTGGAAGTCGTGAGAATAATGTCGTCAACATAAATGAGGAGATATGCAATATCTTGACCGTGTTTGTAGATAAATAAAGAATTGTCAGATTTGCTTTGACGAAACCCCTGTAAAGTAACAAAATCTGTGAACCGCTGGTACCAGGCGCGTGGTGCCTGTTTGAGACCATATAGAGACTTTTTAAGCAGGCAAACGTGATCCGGAAAATCCTGATGTCGAAACCCCATGGGTTGATGCATATAAACAGTTTCCTCGAGATTGCCATGTAGAAAAGCATTCGTGACATCCAGTTGATTAATTTTCCAAGATTTTGCGAGAGCCAATGAAAGTACCAGGCGAATAGTGGCCGGTTTGACGACCGGGCTAAAAGTCTCTCCACAATCAATTCCCTGTTCCTGGTTGCGTCCATCACAAACTAATCGAGCCTTGTAACGCTCGAGGCTGCCATCCGACCTGTACTTATGTTTAAAGAGCCACATGCAACGAATTATATTCATATCGGGTCTGCGAGGTACAAGTTCCCAGGTCTTATTTTTAATAAGTGCACTAAATTCGTTGGTCATGGCAGTGTACCATTCCGGAGTGGATAAGGCAACCTGTGGGTTCTTGGGTATAGGAACAACAGTGGTGGTGTGTAGATTAAACGGGTGTTTTGGTCGGGTAATTCCGCTCATGGAGCGGGTGTGGATGGTACGCGTGGGAGGTGGTGGGGGTGGGGGTGGTGGAGGTGTCGGAGACTGTGGTGGTGTGGCAGAATGGGGCGGTGTTTGTGGAGGTGGGGGTGTGTTCTGTTGGGCCGGAGTAGGGCTGTTGGGCGGTAATGGGCTAGGGGGTCCGGTCTGTGTTGGGCTGAGGTGAGGGGGAGACGGCTGGTGGGCTGTGTGTTGTTGTGGGCCGGTAGGAGGAATGGGCGGGATTGGGCCTGGGGTGGTAGGAGGTGGGGCTTGGCCGGGTGATGGAGTAGGAGATGAGGCGGTTTGGGGTTGTTTGGCGAGTTGGTCCCAAACGGCAGGAGGGATGGTTGGGTTGAGGAATTCATAGGAAGGTGGTTTTGTCGGGGATTGAATGGTGTACGGAAATATAGTTTCTTCGAAATGAACATGGCGAGAGATAATAAGTTGGTGCGTGGTAAGGTCAAGGCATTTGTATCCACGATGGTTAGACGGGTAACCAAGGAAGACACAGGGGTTGGATCGGTAATTGAGTTTGTGGATGGTGGTGGAGGGGGTTAAAGGATAGCAAAGGCACCCAAATACGCGAAGATGGTCATATTCGGGTGTAGCATTGTAAAGAAGAGATGTGGGGGAGCGGAAGTTGTGAATCTTGCTAGGCAAGATGTTGAGTAGGTAGGTGGCGGTTTCAAGGGCATGATGCCAATAGGATGGTGGTAAGGATGCTTGAGCAAGTAGGGTGCGAAGCATGTTGTTGATAGTGCGGATTTTGCGTTCCGCCTTACCATTTTGGGAGGACGTGTAAGGGCAAGAGAACCGGAATTGCATGCCGTGGTGATGACAAAAATTGTAAAACTTATTGTTTGCATATTCTTTGCCGTTGTCACACTGAAATTGTTTAATGTTTCGTTCAAATTGTGTGTGAACAAGGTTGTTAAATTCGGTGAATATGTCAAAAACTTGGGATTTATTGGCTAGGGGATACGTCCATAAAAAATTTGTGAAGTCGTCTAAGAATAAAACATAATATTTGTGTCCACCCGTACTAAGTATGGGTGAAGTCCAAAGGTCACTATGTACTATATCAAATGGTAAATAAGTGCAATTAACTGAATCATGAAATGGAAGTTTAACACTTTTACCAAAAATGCAAGATTGACATAGAGTTTTATTATGTTTACTATAATCAATAAACGACGACAATTTTAAAGACTGTAATAAATTGCTGCCAGGATGACCCAATCTGTGATGCCAGCGATCTTGAGAAATGGATGTGAGTGCCACCGGTTGGTTGAGGTTGAGAGGAAGTGGTTCAGTGAGGGGATAAAGATCGCCTGTGCTATTGCATCGGAGGATAGGAGCCCGTGTTTTGAGATCCTTCACAAGAAAACCAAAAGGGTCAAATTCGACAGAAACCAAATTATCAGTTGTAAGGCGACGAACTGATATAAGGTTTTTAATAATATCAGGGGCAAAAAGGACGTTGTTAAGTTTTAAAGGCGGGAATGGGGGTGGGAGGGTTTGGTTACCTTGAGCCAAAACGGGGATGGTCATGCCATTTCCAACAATTATATTTTTATTAGTGCAAGAATTAAAATTAGACGGGGAATATATACCTTGCTGATTTGCCGAATGAGATGACGCTCCCGAGTCCATGAGTCCGTTATCAGGCGGGTTCAATGACAATGTGTAGAGTGCCTGCTCGATGTCAGTTGGAGTGTACCCGGTATGATGTGCTTGATCAGGCCGAGGGCCCAAGACACCCTGATTGTTGCTGTTGGGCCGAGATGGGTACGGGCAGGGGGGTTGGGCCTGCGATGAGTTTGGTTGCTGCTGTGAGGAACTATTGAGGAGTCCGGCCCATTGGTTAGCGGTCCAGCTGGAGGGGAAAACAATATAGGGGTGAGTCGGAGCAGAGGTGTGACCGGAGAAGCCACGTCCACGGCCGCTGGTATTACGCCCGCGACCGCGTCCGCGTCGTCCGCGGCCACGCCCTCTGTCAGTGGTATATGAATTGTAATTGGGGGACGGGTTGCTGGAAACGGACGCAGCCAATGCAGTGGCAGCAGTGCGAGAGGAGCGTGTAGCTTGTCGTTTCTTCTTGTCCTCCTCCATGTTGAGACTGGACCGAACTTCATTAAAAGACGGCAGTGGATCTTTGTTCTGCAGAACGGTAGAAATCCCATCGTATGCCTCTGTAAGACCTGTTAAAACCTTGATAACCAGAATGCGATCTTCGACCGGGGAACCGACACTCGCAAGTTGATCTGCGATGTGTTTAGCATGCTGACAATATTCTGACATGGACAATATTATAATCTATTAACAAACACATGTTATTAATACCAAAATAATCTATTGTGATCCAATTTGACTTGTCACAAGAGCATTATTGTACTAATTATCATACAGATATTATTAACACCAAAATGATTAATTATTTATAACCTAATGTGGCTTGGCGTTAGCTAGAACGAACGCCTTATCATATGATAAATATATGATCATTAATGTACTAATCATCATAGTAACATACACATATCATTAACACCAAATGATTTATTTTGATATACAAATTGTACATATGTGATTGTCCGTCTCACATACCAATGGTGTATTATAGAAATCTAGTAGGGTAGCTAGCGCGCACGTTTATGTGATTTGAGATCACAAAGAAGTGTGTTTTCATGTAGAACTCTGGATATGTCATAATGCATTACACGTTTATGAAGTTGATATTACACTTCTACATGGGGTCTTCTTATTAAATTTTTTCGGGACCCGAGCTTTACAAATTGCATGGCGATGTGGTGCTAAGATGACACGTATGTGAACAATATTACGCATTTGCAAAACACACATATATTCTGACGTGAAAACACATATGGAGTAATAACTATCATCTTGAACGTGTTCATCCTTAATATTACAAGTTAATTAATGTATAAAACATGTCTTCTTTGGACTATATGTTATGTTGATGTATCACAAACATGTGACCCAGTTTTAAATTTGTAAAATACCAAGCAAGGTGATTGACTTAAATCCTAATCACAGTGTAGCATAGGTAAAACATGCTAGTTGATCGAATTCTCAGAACAATATTAACTCCTATATATTACTAAATTTCTTATCATGACACACTATAAGATCAGTTTTCTTTGCAAACATGATTAACCAACTTAAGGTAAACTCGAAAAAAAAAAAAGTTGACTAGAGAATATGGTTTTGAAAACAATATCATGAGAAGAATCATCAACAAAAATTACGCGCGCGAAGAGTTCATCGATTTTTGTTATGCTTTTAGTTGCTCATATTCCAAAAAAAAAAAAAAAAAAAAAAACATTTATCAAACAAGTTTTTGAAATCAAGGGCAGAAGAGAAACATTTTCATTTATGGAAATTAAATGTATATACTTGTTTCTTTGGCAATTTGTGCAAGAGGAAAAACACAATTACACATATGCTAAATTAAGAGGATGATAGAATGAAGATGAATTAATCTGTGAGGAGCCCACTGATTAGAACTAGCTACTAGTCAACGAGCCCATATATAAAACTATTGAGAAGCCCATAAAAGGAATTAAAAAGATATCAAGTGAGGAATTGAAAGGGTGCGATCAAGAATATTGCCATCATACTTCATCAAATGGGCCATTGTTTGGTACGTCCTCATTAATAGAAAAAGTGGGGATACCCGCACGTTGTTGCGGGTGCGTTTATTTTGTTGCTTCGTAGTTGTTGGGATTTGTAGTGCGTGGCGTTTGTGAATGATTCGTTATGGTGACATGGGAGTTCATTAGGTCTTGAGTGCCTTGAATAAACTTGTAAAAGTACACTCCATGTGATATTTCGACATTTATAAAACTACATTATACATAAACAAATCTCTATAACAAACAGTTATAAATATTGAAATAACACACAATAACATACGGGAGCATATTCACACACTCTTCACGTTTCAGATCTAGGTACGCCACAAACTCTTGAGGTGGTTGTTCGATTGATGATACACGCTAATGCAAATATCTAAAGGTTGTAGTAAGGCCTCATAGAACAAAAAACTTTTACCTATAAAACCATAAAAAAAAAAAAAAGTTTGTTGAATATATATATTAAGATGGTATAAAGATACTGATTTAATGTCACTGTTTGTTAGCTTATCATTTCAGATATGTCATCATTCTTGCTAAAATGCAAACTAATAACCGTAGCACACATATAAGACAGACGTTGAAAAAAAAATAGGTATAATGTTACTTTTTACATTTACATAAGAGCAAACATAGTAAAAACCATTATAAGGTGTCACCAAATATGCACACAACAATAGTCTCTTGACATTACTCCCAACAAAAGCGTCCTTCATTTCTACATGATTAAATCCTTTAACATTATATAACTTGGTGAAAATTCCCCTTTTGCATGATTAAGTACAGGAGCTTTAAGAAGAACAATGCGACTAAGTTTCAAAAGTGCAATGGGGCTTCTTATATATCCCTTTAATAAGTTGAAAATAAGTCACTTTGCATGGTATAATGTATTTGCTATTTCTGAATCAACTAAAAAAAACAACTGATCCTAAATGTGAACCTTTTAGTTTCTGTATTTTTTGCATTCAAGCTGACAGGAGTTTCCATGGAAAAAAGGGTCAATATCTGAAGTAGATGGTTATGTGCAATGTCTCTAATAATTCCATAGTTGTCAAAGTAACTAAAAAGGAGCAAAAATATACAAGGTAAACAAATATTACAAAAGCATACACATATAACTTTGCTATATGAAAAATAAGGGAAAACGAATAATTACTCTCCTCGAAACAAAGAATTACTGTCAAAGTTAAAATACTTTTGAAATTGAAGAAATATTACTTTCTTTGACTCCTTAAAGTTAAGTGTGTTGAAATTCAACAATAGAAGTGTTTGTGGTCAATACGACCGAACATGACTTGACCCGTTACCCTACTGGCTCGTTTTGCAACCTCTAGCGAGCGTTATTAGTTATGAAGGGTAGCCTATGAATAAGAAGCGAAAATCCTTGATAAATCAACACACACCGGTGCCCAACAAAAAAAGTGACGTCCATGAATTCTTATAACATGTGGTATGATAGCATCTATGAAATTTTTAATATTCTCCAAAGCAGCCATTTATCAAAATTTTGACCCATATCATGAACCAACTCTAACAACAAACAAAGCATCATTTTAAGACTATCCAAATTAGCCATAGTAAGAATACAAAAGAGTCACACATAACCATAAATAGTAATTTCGATAGCTAATGTATATCCATCGTTGCAAGTTATTTTAGAAAATTAATACAAAGCTTGTTAGAACTCAAAAATCCAAAGAGGCTTTCTTTGTCATCGTGACAACACCACAAGCATCCATAACTGCTTTTGAGCCCATTTTGAGCTTCTCCCTCTTTTGTAATCAATTTCTGCATCAGAACTTGAATGCCCCATTCCCATTTCATACTTACCATTCATTCTTGAGAATACGTCTTCATCATCCATCAAACAACGGTCGACGGACTCCTTCACACCTATAATCACACAGACACGAAATAATATCATCATATATGGATCGTCGAAACTGAAAGGGAAACTAAGGTGGCAATCATGACCCGTTCTCTACTAAAACATTGCTAGTGAACCTCTCTTGATACATTTTTCTTTTTTTAAAACGGCTCATTTCACCCAAGCCCATTTCACCGTTTGGAAGTTCCAGAACCGACCATTTAGCCAAACTTAACGAACATATAAATATTTCCAAAAGATGTACACAATCATAATCATATTAAGATATATTTACCTTTTATAGCATGACATGAACCTGGCTCGCTCTTGCTAGAGAGAGTTGCTTCCACTCTGCAGCTTTTCGGGCTTAAGAATTCATTTCGGCCAAGATTTGGTACAGTTTTGATCTCAGGCAGCTTATTGGGTCCAGATGGCATCATGGAAAACATGTCATCCGTAACATCAGAGATCTCAACGTAATGAGGTGTGGACACAAATTCATCAGCACTGAACCCAAATGATGCTCTATAAGCTTCCAATTCCTCCATATCTTGCTTGCATGCTTTACTCTGCCTACTTTGAGCTCCATTTCCAGTATTAGAATGAACATCCGACTCCTTAGAAACACTTAACCTCCCACCAGTATGAGGAAATGAAGATTGATCATAATAATATTGTGCAAATGTTTCAGGGCAAAAGAAACATCAGCACATCTTCATGACCCAGCACTTGCAACATATATTGTTTAGGCTTGAGTTGTCTGTTTGTGTCACACCCTCAAAATCCACTTGCGAAGTTTTACCGCGAGGCGCATGACAAACCAGGATCCAAACCAACGATCACAATAAACAAGTCTAAATGAACATATGCAATTTCAAAAACATAGTTTAAAATCCCCCAAATACAGCGGAAGCTTATTCAAAACAGAATCCAAAATAAACCAAGTGTTCAACGTTTGAAAACCATGCAATCCTAACTAGACGCCGTGCAGACGCATGCGCCCTAGTTCCACTGTGCTACCTTAGCGACCTGAAAAAACATGTAAAAGTTTACGTCAGCACAAAAATGCTGGTGAGTTTACAGGTTTTGTAATCACAGTACCAAGTTCAACCTGTCCATACTATAACAAATCGAAAACCATAGTACGCAAGCTAGGCGTATGTTTCGTTACTATCACGATTGGAAAACCATTACTAACTCGCAAACCAGATGTTGTGCCCGATGTAGTAAACCTGTTGTTCCTGTTTGAGACAATATGCACCCGCCGACCCTCCAAGTCGACGAGCGGGGTTGGTCACTCCCAATAGCGCTATTCACATTTCCCCCATTGTGCAAACCCGCACATTCATGGTTCCCCCCGGGACTTCCAAAGATCGTATAGTAAACCATAGAAACCCATAGTATGACAGTAGTTACCAAACATAAGTTTTAACACATGTTCTCTCCCCCGAAAAGTGAAACCAGTTAAAAGAGGGGCCGTAAACTCACCTTAAGTTGCGTTACTCCGTAACACGAATAAACTCAGCAGCTATGCTAGTCCCGTAAAGCGGCGACCTAACATATGACAGTTACAAGTACTTAGACTAATAACCCGCAGGTTAGTTAGTCCCTAGATGTCCAGACCATAACCAAGTTCGTTTGAAAACACCGTGACTGTTTAATTGACCCAATGTACAAGACTCGACATCCCATTGGTGACCCGAGACTCCCCGTGTTATGTTTACGCTCTCAAACATACAATCATGCAATCACACTTAACATACGTTAACGTCCAACAAGTTATAGCACGTAGTTCACGTATCACATAATTACATCCAAACATATGTTACCAAGTTATTAGATATGTTACGGGGTTCCTAGCATGTTCCTAGATGTCAAATCGGGTCTCGGAATGCTAATTTACACTTACAGCAGCAGTACACGCGATTAGGAAAAGTCAACTAGCATTTAGGTTGGTCAACAGGCATTTAGGAAGGCTAATCGCATATAATATGGGCGATTAGGGTCATAAGACATGTAAATCTTAAGCTTATAGGCGATTAGGGCTATAAGACATGTATTTCAGGACTTAACTAGCATTTAGGATCACAATTGCATGTAATAGAGGCATTTAGCCCCCAATTGCATGGTATATAGGCGATTAGGGCCTCTTTATAGGCGATTGGCCTCCTAATCGCCTATAACATAGGCGATTAGGGTTGCTAATCGCCAGTAACCCAGCTGTTCCGGTTTTTCGCGCGTTTAACACTCCAAATCAGATCCAGAACGCGTGTAATCATCCAATATCAATCCAACAACTATACCAAACATGTTTAAACCAAAATCCTTCGTTTAGCCTCGTATTATCAGCCCTGCATGCAACCATGTAATCCAAACACAATACACATAGCATGAAACATCACATTAACATGCATAACTATAACCCTAATGAACAATTACTCAGATCCTATCATCATGCCATCATTATTAATCTGAAACTAACCTAATAACATGTAATCATCCATCTTGAATCATAAAAACCCTAGCTTTTGATTGAAAACCCACATACATCATGCATGCTACTTAGAATCCAATTAACAATGATTATTAACGATTTTCAGAAGACTCATACGTTTTAAAACAGGTCTGGACCGTTAGGGATTTAATAAAAATGTTTATAAAGATTTCATGGATGAAAATCACACCTTAGATTGTGTTAGATTGATGAAATAAGCTTGAAACCTTGTGTTTTGATCCAAAATCACGTTCCAGAGGTTGTGTGTGTGTTGGGGCGGGTTATGGGACGACTAGGGTTGATATTATGAAGTTTAGGAGGTCAAGTATTGTATTTATAGTCGTTTTTAGTCGTCCAGCACATAACACGCGATTGTGCAGCAGCTATACGCGATTAGCATTGCTAATCGCATGACATTCATGCATTTAGGGGCTAATCGCCCCCCTGTAGCATGCATTTAGCATGCTACTCGCCCCTGATGTTGCCCAATCGCATACCCTATAGGAGATTGGGCTCCCCTAATCGCCTATAGGGGTTGGTTCCATGTATTTTGCGCATTAAACCCCGTTTTAACATATGTTAACACATTTTCACATACCGACAAGTCACATAATGATTGTAAACACATAACACTTGCAAACAAACATATTCACACTCGTTCACCAATTCCAGGGACTCGAGACTTGTATGTTCCGTATGACCTGACGATTCTACGAATCGTCACCATTTGTACACTTGGTTAAGGACTGACATCTAATGAACCTCTAGACTAACATCCGATGATCCTCTATACTGAACTAACAGTTCCCGAACCGTAACACGACTTAACTAACCTAGTTAAGTACAATATACGCGTGACTCGCTAAGGTAGACTTTCATCTAGACAACGTTGTTAACCAGAATTTTGCCGGGTGTCACATCATCCCCACGTTAAAAGAATTTTCGTCCTGAAAATTGCACAGTACCCAAAAGGAATAACAAAAGAAACAGACAAAAGATAGAAACCAAGAGAGAGATTTACCCGAATTGTCACATCATCCCCACGTTAAAAGGAATCTCGCCCCGAGATTCATTCAGCTGCAGTGGAGACATATCTCGATTCAAACGCTTCCTTAGGAAAGAGATGAGGATATTTAGACTTCATCTGATCCTCCCGTTCCCAAGTGTACTCTGGTCCCCGGTTCGAGTTCCAGCGAACCTTAACAATGCGAATCTTGCTATGACGTAGGCTACGAATCTTGTAATCCAGAATCTCCACAGGTTCTTCCACAATCCGAAGACAATCATCAACCTTGATCTCTTCCAGTGGGACGATGAGAGACTCGTCAGCCAGGCACTTCTTCAGGTTGGACACATGGAAGACGTTATGTACGTTACCGAGCTCCGTCGGTAAATCAAGACGATACGCCACCCGTCCAATCCATTCCAGGATCGTAAATGGACCGACATACCGAGGGTTGAGTTTGCCATGCTTCCCAAAGCGTATGACGCCCTTCCACGGTGAAACTTTCAGAAGTACTTTGTCATCAACTTGGAATTCCAATGGCTTGCGACGCTGATCAGCATAACTCTTTTGCCGATCCCGTGCTGCTGCCAACCGGTTACGAATCTGTACGATCTTTTCCGAAGTTTCGTACACTAGTTCAGGCCCAGTGAGTTGACTCTCACCCACCTCAGCCCAACAAAGAGGAGACCAGCATTTCCGCCCGTACAGTTCCTCGAACGGAGCTGCCTTGATGCTCGTGTGGTAACTGTTGTTGTATGAGAATTCTACTAACGGTAGATGAGCTTCCCAACCTTTGCCAAAATCGATCACACATGCCCGCAGCATGTCTTCTAAAGTTTGAATCGTGCGCTCACTCTGACCGTCAGTCTGTGGATGATAAGCTGTACTCATGTCCAGCTGGGTACCCAACGCTTTGTGTAAAGACTTCCAGAAGTGAGAAGTAAAATGGGAATCACGATCCGAAATAATAGAAACCGGCACCCCGTGCTTAGAAACAACTTCCTTCAGATAAAGACGAGCCAAACGATCCATGGTGTCAGTCTCTTTAATAGCGAGAAAATGGGCTGATTTCGTCAACCGATCAACAATCACCCATATCTTGTCATTCCCGCTCGGTGACTTAGGAAGTTGCGTGACAAAATCCATGGTAATCCGTTCCCATTTCCACTCCGGAATTTCAGGTTGTTGCAAGAGACCCGACGGTTTCTGGTATTCCACCTTGACCTTAGCACAGGTCAAGCACTTACTCACGTATGAGGCTATATCCGACCTCATGTTTGGCCACCAGTAAAGCACCTTCAGATCTTGGTACATCTTATCCGAACCAGGATGAATAGAATACCGGGACTTGTGGGCCTCATCTAGGACAAGCTCCCGAAGTCCCCCGAATAAAGGAACCCATATGCGTTCTGCGAAGTAGTGCAGGCCATCAGGCCTTCGCTCGAGGTGCTTGTCGGCACCGTGCATAGTCTCAGCTTTAAGGTTTTCCTCCTTCAAAGCTTCTAACTGGGCAGAACGGAGTTGGTCAGGTAGAGAGGAATGAATGGTGAGTTGCAATGCCCGAACGCGACGAGGTTTAATCGATTCCTTCCTGCTCAAGGCGTCTGCTACCACATTTGCCTTGCCAGGATGGTACTTAATGGCGCAATCATAGTCATTCAGAAGTTCAATCCAACGATGCTGTCATATGTTCAAATGTTGTTGGTCGAAAATATGTTGAAGACTCTTGTGATCGGTGTAGATGGTGCATTTGCTACCGTACAAGTAATGTCTCCAGATTTTCAACGCGAAAACCACTGCACCCAACTCCAAGTCATGGGTGGTGTAGTTCTTCTCGTGCACCTTGAGTTGACGAGAAGCATACGCAATCACCTTCTCGCGTTGCATCAACACGCAACCGAGACCATGAATAGAAGCATCACAGTAAACAACGAAATCATCAGGGCCTTCAGGTAAGGACAAAATAGGAGCAGAACACAGTTTAGACTTCAGTTCTTGAAATGCCGACTCTTGTGGTTCACCCCAGTCGAATTTTCTATCCTTCTGCGTGAGAGTGGTGAGGGGTTGAGCGATCTTCGAGAACCCCTGTATGAAACGACGATAATAGCCCGCAAGGTCTAGGAATTGCCGCACCTCAGTTGGCGTCTTTGGTGCTCCCCAGTCCTTGATCGCTTCGATCTTAGCTGGATCGACATGAATTCCTAGTTCATTAACCACATGTCCTAGGAACTGAACTTCGCGTAACCAAAAGTCACACTTTGAGAATTTAGCGTAAAGTTGTTCTCGTCGCAAAAGTTCCAAAACCAAACGCAGGTGTTCCTCGTGTTCAGTCTTGTTCTTGGAGTAAATCAGAATGTCATCAATAAACACAATGACGAACTTGTCAAGATATGGCTTGCAAACGCGGTTCATCAAGTCCATGAAAACCGCCGGTGTGTTCGTGAGACCGAAAGGCATGACCAAGAATTCGAAATGGCCGTAACGTGTACGAAAGGCAGTCTTTGCAACGTCAGCTTCCCTTACGCGCAACTGGTGATAACCGGACCTCAAATCAATCTTTGAGTAGTAACTAGAACCCTGAAGTTGGTCGAATAGATCATCAATACGTGGAAGAGGATAACGGTTCTTGATGGTCAATTTGTTCAGTTCTCTGTAATCCACACACAATCGGAAACTTCCATCCTTCTTCTTGACGAATAGAATCGGGGCTCCCCAAGGGGAAGAACTTGGTCTGATGAAACCCTTGTCCAAGAGTTCCTGTAACTGACTAGACAATTCCTGCATCTCAGGAGGTGCAAGACGGTAGGGGGCCCGATCAATAGGAGCAGCCCCTGGTACAAGATCAATACCGAACTCGACCTGACGATGGGGAGGAAGACCAGATAAATCATCAGGAAATACATCAGGAAACTCGCGTACAACAGGAATATCGTCGATCTTCTTCTCATCGCTAGAGGAAACAGATAAAAGTGCCAAAACGGCCGAGTAACCCTTTCGAAGATACTTAAGGGCTTTCATGCTAGAGATGATATTTAGCGGAACACCACCCTTGATACCGTACACAGAAAGGAATTCTCCATCAGGGAGAGGAATCCGAATTATCTTGTCGTAACAAACAATCTCCGCGCGATACAAAGACAACCAGTCCATGCCTACCACAACGTCAAAACTACCCAAAGGTACCGGCATAAGGTCGATGGGGAACGACAAACCCGACAACTCTAGTTGACACTCCCGAAGGATACAAGTAGCTTCAATCTTTTTACCGTCAGCCAACTCAATAATATACTTAGCCTCTAATGGTACGGGTACTACATCTAGCAGTCGACTAACTTCCATGGATATAAAACTCTTGTCGGCACCAGAATCAAATAAAACACTAACAGAGCGATTATTGAGAAGGAACGTACCAGTAACTGTGTCAGGATCCTGTCTAGCCTCAGCGGCTCCAATGACGAAGGCACGTGCGTTCCTGCCGCCGCCCCCGTTGTTCCCGTTACCATGGTTCCCGCCCTGCTTCAGTTTCGGGCAATCCTTCTTGTAATGCCCAGTCTCCCCGCAGTTGTAACAACCCTGTCTTCCCGCAGTTCCTTGAGTAGTAGAAGCCGGGGTATTGCTTAGGGCCTGGGTCGATGGAAGTGTAGCCCGACAATCTTTAGCAAAATGCCCAAATCGCTGGCAGCGATGGCAACGGTTACTGTCGCAGTTCCCTTGATGATGACGTCCACACTTGTTACATTTAGGTAGTTTCCCCGCATAACCACCCTGTTTGTTACCAGTAGAAGAAGAACCCCCATTATCGAACCTCGTACCCTGCTGTGCTGGCCCAGATCCTTTCCCCTCGTTTTCCCACTTACGCTTTTGTTCTCTGGGCCTTGACAGTCGAACCCTTAGCAGGCATGATACCCTCGTTCACCTTCAAATTCGTCATCCTGTGAGCCGATCGGACCACTTCCGAGTATGTAGGATGATTTCCCGCAGCTACCAACCCTGCGATCTCTGGTACTAGCCCCGAAATATAGTGTTCGATCCTCCTGTACTCTGGCACATGCAGATCAGGACACAGCACTGCCAACTCATTACGCCTTACAGTATACTTTTCAATTTCAGACCCAGTCATCTTGAGGTTCCACACTTCGTGCTCTAACTTCTGCACCTCTTCTCTTGGACAGTATTCTCGCTTCAGCAGTTGAACAAAATTCTCCCAAGGCATAGCATAAGCCTCCCCAATACCCATGTTCTGGGTGATATTGTTCCACCATGTCAAAGCAACATCCTGGAACAACGCAGCAGCATACTTGACTCGATCCTCTGGGAGACAGTTACACATCCGAAACACTGACTCCACCTTTTCCAACCACCTGAGCAAGCTCACCGCACCCTCAGTGCCAGAGAACTCCTGAGGCTTACAATCCCGAAACATCTTGTAGGTACACATAGGTGGGGGTGGGTTAACAGGACCACCTGAAATGAAACGCGTGAGGAAACACGACGAATGTAAACAAGGTTCACTAATGATGCAAAAATGGATAAATCAACTTACCACCACCATTGTGCCCTAACTGAAAGGCAGCTTGTAGCAAGTTGTTCAGATCATCCTGTGATAGGTTAACACCTCCACGACCACCAGCAACACCGCGACCACCACCACGTCCACCATTGCGACCACCTCCACGTCCTCCTCATACTCCAGACATGATTCTGGCAGAAAGAACGAGAAAATTTAGTTTCGCAGCTAATGATAACCACTAACGTTTACAAGATTAAAGCTAGATCCAATCCAGGACTATCCATTCGAACCCAGAGCTCACCAGGGCTTTCATGCATTTCGGTTTATGATTTTGTGTGCACCCAAAATGATAAACCGCTCTACATGGTCCTCCAAGTGTTCTCCTAGTTCAAAGTTCAAATCACCGAACATAGACTCTTAACTATACACCGTAATGCTACGGTAGTTTATGGCAAGTGTTTCTATTGGAGTATGAAAGGGAGATGTCCGAGCCTTGGACAAATCTCAAGAGTACACGATTTACCCCAATACACCACACTGCCTAGAAAGCAAGTAACCCGACCTAAGATAGAACGGATGATGTAACATAGGAAGGTCAAATGATTTAGAGACACCCCGACAAGGCCATACGTAACCCACCATAATGTTTAGTACTATGTGATCGTCTAGTGTGTGTGACTCGGCTATAGACTAGACTCTACATGCAGTCCTAGTTCACTATAACCATTGGCTCTGATACCAATCTGTCACACCCTCAAAATTCACTTGCGGAGTTTTAACGCGAGGCGCATGACAAACCAGGATCCAAACCAACGATCACAATAAACAAGTCTAAATGAACATATGCAATTTCAAAAACATAGTTTAAAATCCCCCAAATACAGCGGAAGCTTATTCAAAACAGAATCCAAAATAAACCAAGTGTTCAACGTTTGAAAACCATGCAATCCTAACAAGACGCCGTGCAGACGCGTGCGCCCTAGTTCCACTGTGCTACCTTAGCGACCTGAGAAAACATGTAAAAGTTTATGTCAGCACAAAAATGCTGGTGAGTTTACAGGTTTTGTAATCACAGTACCAAGTTCAACCTGTCCATACTATAACAAATCGAAAACCATAGTACGCTAGCTAGGCGTATGTTTCGTTACTATCACGATTGGAAAACCATTACTAACTCGCAAACCAGATGTTGTGCCCGATGTAGTAAACCTGTTGTTCCTGTTTGAGACAATATGCACCCGCCGACCCTCCAAGTCGACGAGCGGGGTTGGTCACTCCCAATAGCGCTATTCACATTTCCCCGTTGTGCAAACCCGCACATTCATGGTTCCCCCCGGGACTTCCAAAGATCGTATAGTAAACCATAGAAACCTATAGTATGACAGTAGTTACCAAACATAAGTTTTAACACATGTTCTCTCCCCCGAAAAGTGAAACCAGTTAAAAGAGGGGCCGTAAACTCACCTTAAGTTGCGTTACTCCGTAACACGAATAAACTCAGCAGCTATGCTAGTCCCGTAAAGCGGCGACCTAACATATGACAGTTACAAGTACTTAGACTAATAACCCGCAGGTTAGTTAGTCCCTAGATGTCCAGACCATAACCAAGTTCGTTTGAAAACACCGTGACTGTTTAATTGACCGAATGTACAAGACTCGACATCCCATTGGTGACCCGAGACTCCCCGTGTTATGTTTACGCTCTCAAACATACAATCATGCAATCACACTTAACATACGTTAACTTCCAACAAGTTATAGCACGTAGGTCACGTATCACGTAATTACATCCAAACATATGTTACCAAGTTATTAGATATGTTACGGGGTTCCTAGCATGTTCCTAGATGTCAAATCGGGTCTCGGAATGCTAATTTACACTTACAGCAGCAGTACACGCGATTAGGAAAAGTCAACTAGCATTTAGGTTGGTCAACAGGCATTTAGGAAGGCTAACCGCATATAATATGGGCGATTAGGGTCATAAGACATGTAAATCTTAAGCTTATAGGCGATTAGGGCTATAAGACATGTATTTCAGGACTTAACTAGCATTTAGGATCACAATTGCATGTAATAGAGGCATTTAGCCCCCAATTGCATGGTATATAGGCGATTAGGGCCTCTTTATAGGCGATTGGCCTCCTAATCGCCTATAACATAGGCGATTAGGGTTGCTAATCGCCAGTAACCCAGCTGTTCCGGTTTTTCGCGCGTTTAACACTCCAAATCAGATCCAGAACGCGTGTAATCATCCAATATCAATCCAAAAACTATACCAAACATTTTTAAACCAAAATCCTTCGTTTAGCCTCGTATTATCAGCCCTGCATGCAACCATGTAATCCAAACACAATACACATAGCATGAAACATCACATTAACATGCATAACTATAACCCTAATGAACAATTACTCAGATCCTATCATCATGCCATCATTATTAATCTGAAACTAACCTAATAACATGTAATCATCCATCTTGAATCATAAAAACCCTAGCTTTTGATTGAAAACCCACATACATCATGCATGCTACTTAGAATCCAATTAACAATGATTATTAACGATTTTCAGAAGACTCATACGTTTTAAAACAGGTCTGGACCGTTAGGGATTTAATAAAAATGTTTATAAAGATTTCATGGATGAAAATCACACCTTAGATTGTGTTAGATTGATGAAATAAGCTTGAAACCTTGTGTTTTGATCCAAAATCACGTTCCAGAGGTTGTGTGTGTGTTGGGGCGGGTTATGGGACGACTAGGGTTGATATTATGAAGTTTAGGAGGTCAAGTATTGTATTTATAGTCGTTTTTAGTCGTCCAGCACGTAACACGCGATTGTGCAGCAGCTATACGCGATTAGCATTGCTAATCGCATGACATTCATGCATTTAGGGGCTAATCGCCCCCTGTAGCATGCATTTAGCATGCTACTCGCCCCTGATGTTGCCCAATCACATACCCTATAGGCGATTGGGCTCCCCTAATCGCCTATAGGGGTTGGTTCCATGTATTTTGCGCGTTAAACCCCGTTTTAACATATGTTAACACATTTTCACATATCGACAAGTCACATAATGATTGTAAACACATAACACTTGCAAACAAACATATTCACACTCGTTCTCCAATTCCCGGGACTCGAGACTTGTATGTTCCGTATGACCTGACGATTATACGAATCGTCACCATTTGTACACTTGGTTAAGGACTGACATCTAATGAACCTCTAGACTAACATCCGATGATCCTCTATACTGAACTAACAGTTCCCGAACCGTAACACGACTTAACTAACCTAGTTAAGTACAATATACGCGTGACTCGCTAAGGTAGACTTTCATCTAGACAACGTTGTTAACCAGAATTTGCCGGGTGTCACAGTTTGTTGGCATGCAATACCTTTAAATCAAATGAAAATTTTAATTAGGTATTCACACTTTCTTTGCTACTAATGCAATACCTTGATCATAAAAAAGTTACTGATATTAACATGTAGTTTATATACTTTAAAACTACAAAATATGACCCGCTATTAACAAAAACACATATATTACCGGATCGGTAGGGCTAAGGCAAAAATAAACTTTTGTACGTTCTCAGTATTGCTTGTTTAGTTACATTATGTGAGTTAGCTATTCCTGGCATGCGTTAGAACTGGTAGTTATGTACAAAAGTGTTGAAAACTACCACTGATTACTACAACCAACTGCCAACAAAACAGAATAAATCTTTCAACTACGTACGCAAAAGAGCCGTGTTGTTTATAAGCTATTATAAAATTGGTCCTTATAGGTCTGAATTTACAAACATGATCACCAACTTCGAATGTCGTCACACATTTGAAAGTTGTTAAAAAAATTTATATTATTATATAGAATTAATTAGAAGACGGGCATATGTTTTTTATTGTTCATTGGTAATATTTAGTACCATAAGTGTAATCTACCAAAATAGTGAATTTGTTATTTTGAAAAAGTTATACCTGACATCCATTTTAAAAATAATATGAGTGATTGAGTGAAGTTCCAAAAATAGAGATGATCTTATAAACATTACGGAGAAGAAGAAAACTAAATGATATGCGTTGTTGAATAATGTAACAACCTAACCACAATCAATAATTCTGAAGCAGCCATAACGCATGTAGTTGTAACACTGTGGTTTAAAAAAACGGGTGACGCATGCGCCTCGAGGCGCGCCTCATGATGTTATTTTGTACGTGCGCCTCGTAGCTGAGGCGAAAACAAAACTGTGCCTCGGGGGCGCCTCAGGGGTGGTTGATGTTTATTTTTGATGTTTAGAACTTTTTGTGTCAATTTCAAGCATTTCATGTCTTTTTAATGTGTGTTTTTTCTGTTTTTTTTGATGAATTTGATGATGAAATTAGTTAGTATTTCATTTTTTATAAGATATATAATATAATATTTATAATTATTTTTTAATTCCGCCCCGGGCTTATGCCACTTTTTGCCTTGAGATGTACGCCACGTCAGGCATATGGAAAATGCCTCGAGGCACGATTCCGTACTTTTAAACCTTGTATAACACTATAGGAATGATTACCGTTACTGTATGACCTTGGTTTGCACGATCAAAAGCTCTCCATTCTCTTCAAGCAAGCTAAACCGTAGCTTATTTTCCCTTATGACAGCCTAAGATAGATTATACGAAAACAAGGAGAAACAAATTTTAGAACTTATGAGAACCCACCAATAACTAAAAACAAACAAATGAAAACCAAAAATGTTTTGCTCCCAACAAAATATAGAAGAAATGATGTCGGGAGTCGGGACAAACACTTGTACCCAATAAAAGTAGCTAAGAACAAAACGAACCTCTTTAATATCATCAGCGGTATAAGAAGTTATCGAAATATTGGCAAATGTTTTCAGATTTAGCCTCATTAGATCTTGAACCCTGACATACCCATCACTCCTCATATTTAAGTTCAGTTGAGAAGCCATGTGTTTCAAAATACGGGTCCTGAAAATGCAGTCAATATGAGTTTATAATTAGGCTTGTAAATGAGCCAAACAAACACAAACGAGTCATGCTCATGTTAGAAATCTGATACAAGTTTAATACAATCAGGTAAAGCGAAGCATACTGGTCATTGGATTCTTGTTAAACACAAAGGATCTTACTTTAGCATTGAAACTGGAAGATAATCATTGGTTTTCTAAGACCAAAGAAATTATACCATGCAATTGGGATTCTAGAGAACCTTGATGCATCATTTCATTGACCAAGAACCTAGTGTCATCATGAATGCAGTAGCCCAAAAGATTGACAGTAATTTGGTGGTTAAGTCTAACCAATATACTTCATTATCTATAGAACAAAAGAACCCATTAGCTAATTGGTAAATTCTGCAATTACAGTTTTTAAAGGGTCAAAAGTGACCTCAAATGCTTTGTGGGCATCTCCATGGAGTCTTTTTATAGCTGCAAGGAAATTATCACTGAAACGAGCTTTGTGCACCTTCCCACATGATTCCACATGGACATTATCTTCATGAAAATTGTCGGTTACGTTTCTCAATCGCTCGTGGTCGATGACTGTTATTGACCTTTTTCTATTTCTCAAAAGGAAGAATGCATCCAAAATTAGACATAAGGACAGCCATTTTAAAGAATCTTTATAAACATCAATACAATGCTATAGTAAATAACATTTTTCATAAATCTAAGTAAAGACCAACAATAACAATAACAATAATAATAACAATAACAATAACAATAATGATGATGATGAAATGAAATATAAATGTAAACTTCAAAGATACCTTGGGCTTTTGTGAACTTCTTTGTCAGGGTTCTGAATGTCCTTGCTTAAAGATCCAAAAGCAAAATAAGAATAGCAAAATTCCAACAAGAAGAGTTGATGTAATAACAAGGGCAATTAAGAATCTTTTTGTGCAAACCCAAATGGTGAATCACTTTAATTTCTGTCACCCCAGCTTTAACAAAGAATCAAGCCCTAATCTTTTAATAAAATCATCACATACTCCTTTTGGTCAAAACTGAAGTAAAGATTCATGTAAAAAAACATAACAGGTTCGGTGAGGCATACATATATTATATGAGGTTAGACATCATGCTTTAAAGAGTTATACAATTCAACAAACAAAAAAAAAAGACAAAAATGTCCAATTACTACAATGTTTATAAGCTCCAACAAAGCCTAATAGAACCATCACAAACATTGCTTGTTATTATTAAATAGATGTGTAGAAGGATTTAATGAAAAGCTTGGGTTTTATTGAAATTGAATTGGGGTTTAATTAGGTGTTGGGGTTACATGTTGAAATGGATATGAAGTATGCATTACACATATATACAATGAGCATTATAGGTTGTACATAAGGGCATAAAGGGAACAAAATGACCAAATATTGGAAATTTGTGAAGGGACTCTTCAACTCCCATCTTAAAAATTGTGTAAAATTACTTTCTTACCTATCACTCCTCCTTAATAAGGTAGTAGAGATTTGAGGAATTGAAAGGGTGCGATCAACTATTTGTTTTGTAACTACAAGTCAAATTCTCTCGCGATGCTATGTCCTCATTAAACCCGTTTGGTACGTATTGGAGCCCACCTCCACGTTCCCCTCATGAAAATGTGAATAGACCACTAATAGAAAATTTGAGTTTATACGATGATGATTATGAGGCCGTGCCAGAGACGCAATTTGAACCTAATCTCGAAGAAATGAGTGTGCACGATGAAGAAGATGACGAAGAAAAGGTAGTATAAGTTGAAGAAAAAGGAAAGAAAAAAGGGACATTTGTTAATCGAGCCGACTTGAGTTTATACGTTGATGAATGTGATAGCGTGCCAGAGACGCAGTTTAAACTAATCTCGAAGAAATGATTGCGCATGATGAAGAAGATTACGAAGATAATGCAGTAGAAGTTGAAGAAAAGGAAAGAAAAAAAGGAAATTTTTAATTGAGCCGACTTGAGTTTATACGATGATGATTGTGAGGGCGTGCCAGAGACGCAATTTGAACCTAATCTAGAAGAAATGAACGCGTACGATGATGAAGATGACGAAGATAATGTAGTAGAAGTTGAAAAGGAAAGAAAAGGGGAAATTTGTTAATCGAGACGACAAAAATGAGTAGAGTCCCGAAAAAAATTGTTTGAGCTAAAGCGTATGTTCATGAATTTTATACGCTCATGAACCTGAAAATCAAAGGAAAGGAGATTTTCGAAGAAATGATAGTTTGTGGAAAGCGGTTCTTAAAAACTAAACATAACAATTTGGCTCAAACAATCAAACGACTCATTAATTCAACTCAAAATGATCTGACTCAAATAAATTGGTTCAACTGTTTTTGGATCCAATCGGCACAATTATATTATATATATTTAATTTCATTATATTATTTTATATTTTATTGTTGTTTTTTGTACCTAATATTGATTGATATATATTTTAACTCATTAGGATCATTTACGAGAAAGTGGGTGCGCTGGTATTGATGTTATGGAGAAAGGGCTTGAAGATTTTCGAAAAAGATACCGGTACGGTTTGATGCACGTTGGTGCGTGGAAGATTTGCAAAGAACATGAGAAATGGAGTGAGATCCCTATTTTCAGTGAGGAGTCTAATTATAGTTCCAGGAAGAGAAGGAAATAATCAGAAGCTGGTAACTACTACCCAGGATAATCTTACAATGTTTTCACAATGGGTGTTTCGATGCCGGACTTCAACAAAGAATTCGGTCCTACTCAACCCAAGAGGAAAGAGAATAAAACTGTCGAGTCTTCGTACAAAGATAAGGATAGAAGAGAACTTAAGGAGTACACGTCAAACAAGGAACATAATCTTAAAATAGTTGGTCGATGCAAGAAAACTGTTGAAAGTATAATCCAAACATCCTCAAGTGGTCATTTGGATAATATGTGATCTGCATGGGAAGCACATGTGCATGAGCTAACCGTTTAAGTTTTTGAATAAGTCATATGTGACCGTTTGTGTTAGTCAATAAGTTAGCCGATTATTGTGCAATTAGTTAGCTTTTTCTGTTATGTTTATTTTGTAATTAAGCAGTCCATGATCATTGTAATATGTATTCACTTCTCAAGCATTAATGTTTATCAATTAATAATCTTGATAACACTCGACTGCATATTATCTTGTTCTATATTGTTTGCTTATACCAACAGTGGTATCAGAACAAGGTCTCAATCCTGTGTCATTCATTCCATGGCTAAAATCAAACCTCCTACCACACAAACTATTCCAGTTTCAAAGGTGAGGGCTACGAATACTGGAGCATTAGAATGAGAACCATTTTGAGAGCCCAAGAAGTGTAGGAACCGGTTGAAGGTGGCGTTCATGTTCGTGGAGGTCAAGACAAACAAAGAGAATTAAGGAAGAAGGATGCGAAGGATTTGGCTATTATTTAACAAGGAGTTAATGACAATCTTTTTTCAAGGATTTCCAGTGCTCACACAGCCAAAGAGGCTGGGACACACTCAAGCTGTCAAACTCCAAGGACTGAGGAGAGATTTTGAAAATCTCTCTATGGGAGATTCTGAACTAGTGGGTGATTATTTCTCTCATGTTATGGAGATTGTTAATCAAAGAAGGTCCTATGGAGAATTGGTTGAAGATCAGAAAATAGTGGAAAATATTCTTAGGAGTTTATCAGCCAAATTTGATATGTGGTCACATTAATTGAAGTAGCTTTTGATCTCTCAATACTCACACTAGTTAGATTGATAGGCTCCCTTCAATCTCAGGAGGCCAGGCTGTTGAGCAGGAGTGTAGTAAAGACTGTGGAGAAGATGGATGAATAGGATTTAAAAGTTTTCTAGAGTCCCAAAAAGAATGAAGGTTTCAGTGGAAGCAGTTTAAGGGGACGTGGCAGAAGTAGTGTCAGAGGGAGAGGTAGCAGAAGATCACAAGAAAGAGGAAGAGGACCTCAATGCTATCTCTGCAACATAAATGGGAATGTTAGAAGGGGGTGCTGGTATAATGATGAAGCTCAAGTGAATGTAGCCACACAAGAGACTAATGATTCAAAACAAATAAAGATCAGTATCTATTTATGGCATTTACAACTGCTGAGTTAGAGGTAAACTCTTCTATTCATACACGGTATTTTGTTCGTATGACTAACACTGCTCATACAGTGTCATCCAGTTCATTGTGGTTCATAGATTCAGGCTCCCCAAACCACATGACTGGATCAAAGGGTAGTTTTGTCAAACTTGATGAGACTTTCAAGTTATCTGTTAAGCTAGGAGATAAAAAGGAGATATAAGTTGAAGGTATTGGGCAAGTGAAAGTTGTGACTCATAATGGTCAATCCAAGCTTATTAAAGATGTTTATTATGTGCCTCAGTTAGAGTATAATCTCCTCAATGTTGGTCAGTTAATGAGGAAAGGACGTGCCTTGTTTTTTATGATGATGCATGCATCATAATCAACAAAAAGACAAGCACTACCTTAATGAAAGTAAGTCTGGAAAAGAACAACATGTTCCTCATGAATGTTACCCAAACTTAGCATGACCAGACTAACAAGGCTGATGAAGAAACTAAAACGGCATGAAAGATACGGTCATCTGCATTATCAAGGGCTGCAACAGTTATATGGTTTTTGATTTACCTAAAATCAAAATTCAAACTAAGCGTGAGGGTTGTATTGTTGGAAAGCAGCAAAAACAATATTTTACCACTAGCAACTAGCGTGCTAAAAAGAATCTTGAATTGGTCCATTGTGATTCATGTGGTCCAATGCAAGTTCCAAGCTTAGGGGGACAGTAGATACTTCTTGTTATTCATAGATGATTATACAAATGTGTTGGATCTACTTTGTAGAAAAGAAATCAGATGTATTTGCCAAGTTCATACAATTTAAAGCCCTAAAGAAAGTGATTGTTATATAAAGGCTTTAAAAACATATAGAGATGGTGAATACACTTCTAAGGAGTTTAACAAGTTTTGTGAAGAAAATGGTATTAAGAGACTGTTAACACCCCCTTATACTCCTAAAGATAATGGTGTTACTGAGAGAAAGAACATGACAAATCTTGGTATCATGAAAAGTATGATGAAGTCTAAAGTGTTGCCAAAACTGTTCTTAGCAGAGGCTACTGTCAGTGCTGTCACTATTTTTAATATTGTTGATGCACTTTGTGTGTGGTCGTCGCTGTTGAATAGACTATGGTTGAGTCTTAGCTGAATATCGTGTAATACATGAGATTGTGGTGATCCATAAGGACATTTATGGACTGATGTATTTGATATAGGTGGTGTTTGGGATTGATTATTCAAAACAGATTATGCGTTTTAAAAAAGTAGGGGTGGAGCTGCTTATAGATTATTGCGTTTTGATAGCCTAAAAAACTGATTATTTTCATTTTCAAAATGCAATCCCAAACACTAAAAACTGATTCTCTGCGTTTTCAAAACGCAGTAATCTAAAAATCAGATTCAAAATGCAATCCCAAACACCCTCATAGTCGACAAGTCGAATGAGTTTCTTATGCGTACCTTCGTTAGGTCGAATGAGAATATTTTTTACTCATTTGTACCTTTGATGGTACGAATGGGGAGTTTGGTTTATGGTCTATAAATAGCAATATCATGTTTAGAATACATTAAGATTGTGAGTTTATGCTTTGAATATAGTCTAGGGGAGGTCATGCCCAACCTCCCCTGGCTCCGAGATAGATGTTTAGCCTATTGATGAAAGTGTCTGTAACCGTTTCTAATGTAATACGAATCTGTGTTGACGTGGTTTTTATTTATTTTTGTTTCGTCTCCAATCTCCGTCTAAAACCGAGCTTTAACTGTTTAATCGATCCTTCCACAAATATATCTCCTACAAAAGCCCTTGAGAATAAAACTTGAGAATCCGGTTAAAAACCGAATCCACGGATCGAATAAGCGAAAACAACTCGGTTTCAGACGGGAGATTTGATACGAGACAGAAACGTATGATAACAAAGTCATCACAAATTCGTATTAATTCAGAAACGGTTACAGACACTGTCATCAGTAGGATAAACATTTATCTCGGGGCCGGGGGAGGTCGGGCATGACCTCCCCTTTGAGAGCATTCAAAGCACAAACTCAAATCTACAAATGAAAACCAACACATGAGATTGCTATTTATAGTCCAAACCAAAAAGCCACCTTCGCCCTTATGGTTAGGTCGAATGTGGAACTTTTCCACATTCGACCCTTTTAAAAAGTCGAATATAGCTTATGATTATGGTCTATATTTACAAATGCATCAGATCCATAAAATGCCCTTATGGATCACCACAATCTCATGTAATACAATACAATACAAGACTCAACCCTAGTCTATTCGACAGTGACGTCCACATAATAGTGCATCAACAAAACTCCCTTTGAGGTATGGTATGGATGCAAGCCACATGTGAAGAACTTGGAGGTGTTTGGATGCATGGCATATGCACTAACACCTGGACAGTTAAAAAAAAGTTAGCTGACTAAGGTGAGAAATGTATCATGATAGGATATACATCTCAGACCCTTAGTGGTTATAGATTGAATAATCTTGTAACTAAAAAGGTCCTGACTAGAAAAGATCCAAAATTTATTGAAGAATCCAAGTGGTATTGGAAAGGATAAGATATTGAGAACAATTATATGTTCTTAGAAGACACTATAATTGAACAGAAGTTAGAAGCTAATGATTCTAAAGTTGTGCAAGGTAGTGTTTAGAATAGTAATTCAAATGTTGAGCCTTCTACTGTTTCACGTGATCAAGGTGAAAGCAACATGTCTAGCACAAAAGGCAGTGCTAATGAAGAATTCAAATACAAAAGCTAGCTAGATATTTATGAAAATTGTCAGTTTGCTCTTACTGCAATTGATCCTGTGTCTTATGATGAGGCTGCTGATAAATAAGAATGGCATGAAGCCATGAAGAAGGAATTGAGCTCAATTAATAGAAATGAAACATAGCAACTGGTGAATCAACCAAAAGTTGCAAGTGTGATAGGTCTCAAATGGCTTTTCAAGACAAATCATCATCATCATCATCAAACTCAGTTAATCCCACCTATAGCAAAGCTAAGGTAGGGTCTGAGGAGGGTAAGATGTAGACAGCCTTACCTCTACCCCTAAGAATAGAGAGGCTGCTTCTAGTGAGACCCTCGGCTCGATGTGGTTTGGTATCAAGCCTTGGACATAAGGCACAGAACACTTAGCAATCGGGATAAACCTGATCGGTACATGTACCCCTTTGTCTTTTGGCTATCCACGCCACTACATGATGCATGATTAACCGTCCGTTGCTTTTAACGTTATTTTTATGAAATTAGTAAAATAACGTTAAAATTAGTGCAACTGCACTTTCGCTTTTCAAGACAAAGTTGGGCCCAAATAAAGGTGTGTTGAAGTAGAAGGCAAGATTGGTGGCCAAGGGGTATGCACAAAAGTATGGCATAGATTATAAGGAGACCTTTGCACCTGTGGCTCGTTTTGAAACAATAAGATTGATTATTGAAGTGGCTGCTCATCATGGATGGATTCCTTTCCAACTTAATGTGAAGTCTGCTTTTCTGAATGGAAAATTGAATGAAGACATATTTGTTGAAAAACCTCAAGGTTTTACTGTAGCAAGCAAATAACTTATGGTGTACAAGTTAAATAAAGCTCTCTATGGACTTAAGAAAGGCCATCAAGCATGGAATTCTAAAATTGATGCTTCTTTTGTAGGTGTAGGTTATGTTAAAAGTGCAAATGAGCCCACATTATACTTCAAGAAGGTTGGAGAATATGTCATTTATGTGTGTCTATATGTTGATGACAATATGTACACAAGTTCAAATGTTAAGCTGGCTGATGAATTCAAGAAAAGCATAAAGTCTTAACTTGATATGAATGATTTAGGTCTCATGTCATATTTCTTGGGCTAGAGATCAAGCAGACTAATCAAGGTGTGTTTGTTGGGCAAGAAAGATATGCAACCAATCTCATCAATAAGTTTGGTTTGCATAACAGTGAAAGTATTCCTACACCTAAGAAAACAAGTGAAAAGTATCAAGTGATGGATGGGACTGATCCAGCTGATGGCACTTATTACAAAAGTCTAGTAGGTGGCCTTATCTATTTAACTCATTCAAGGCCCGACATAGCTTTTGCAGTTGGTGTAATGTCTAGATTCATGCAACAGCCTACTAAGACTCATTTAGGGTGTAACACCCCAACCGATGGCGGAATCATCGAGGTGTCACGCAGTGACGATTGTTCAAAAGCACTTGGTACTAAAATGTAAATATATTATTGATTAATTTAAATTGTCTTACATAGATGAAATGGGAAAAATAAAAAATCTGAATGAAACATGAAATTTGAAATAACTAATTAAAAGCAAGCACTAAAATCCAATGCTATGGAACTAAGATCAAACTGCACCTGAAACATGTACAAAATAGGTTTTGTCAACATAAGAAATGTTGGTGAGCATTCCTAGTATTAATACGTATAGTAAGTTGAAAAAGGTATACAATTCAAGTGCAAAGCTACAGTGCAAATATGTAAACTATGTATCATACAAATGAGCGAAATCAATCCTGTGACTGTATAATGTACTAAATGAACGGCGGTGTACTTATCCAACAAATGGATAATAACTTAACAATGACCACGGATTCTCCGATGAAAAAGGGGGAGAATCAACCTAGGCGGGTTGTCAATCCAATAGCGCTATCCAATGTTAAGGTCGGCTTGTACAATGTTAATGATTTCACTAAGTACAAATGTATTCTACATGTAATGTCTAAGCATAAAGCACGTTTGTAAGCAAATGCACATAGTACTAGAATTGAATTGTAAAAATGTGAACTTGTATTTGTAATTTGTATAAGTGTACATGTAACACCCCAAAAATGAATAAAAGTAAAAAGGGGATAGGAAATACTCACTTTCGCCAAATGACTAGATGACTAAGCGAGCGTGAAAATGCGAGCAATCCAAAGATTCAACAACGAAACTAGTCCAATTTAGAAGAAAAGAAACCGAATAGGAAAAATATCAAGCGTCCAATTCGCCAATTACAAGAGCTTATAATCAAAGCTTCAAATGTAGAAGTAATATACTCTAGAAGAAAGGTATGAGGGAGAGTTTAATCGAATTGAAACAATCGATTTAGAGGTGCAAAGTGTAATGGGTCATAGGTGGGTTTTTATACTAGTTTTGGATTCAATTAGCCATTAAAATTAGTCAACACCATAAAGTAAGGTTTTATGATCAATTGACTATTTGACTAGGACTTTGACTAGGATTTTGACTGAGACTTTGACTATTTGACTGTCTCAGCGGACCGCGAGGGCTAAAAAATAATTTTTTTAATTTAATCAATTTTAAGTTCTAGACTTGTTTCCTTCTGTTTCTAAGTTGTTTTAAGACCGAAAATTAAGGGCTTTGGGTATCAAGGTCTGAAACATACATGCTCGGGTGTAGATGTGAGTATAAAACGTGCATACTTTTACTTATAAAAATTATAAGTTTTATTAAATTGTGAATTTTGGTCCTATTAAAATACGAGGGTTAAAAATAAAAATTTTGAAATAGTTGAGGAACCAATTATGCACATTTATGAAGATTGAAGGATGCAGGTTGTCACAGTCTCCCCTACTTTAGAAAATTTCGTCCCGAAATTACTTTCAAGTGAAGGTTTCCATGAAACAAAAGACATTTGTAAAAAGGCATGTAGATTTTAAGAAATGCATCAGCCATGATTTGACAAAGTTTGAAGTAGTTGTTTAATACCCAAAATAAGAGTTTGAAAATCCTTAAAGTTTGACCCAAGGTTAGAGAATTAAGAGTTTATAATAAGCAAGGTTTGGGAAAAGTATGTTACTGGTTAGGGCAAGGCAGTGTTATAGTAGCTTCCCTTACTTTAGAGAAGTTTCTGACCGAACTTTATTAAGGACGTGCATCAGGATTTCGACTAACAGAGAGTGTAAGAGTATACAAAGTTTGTGTTTTCTGTGTGGATGGTCCAGAGAAAGACTCTAGAAAGTCGAATTGAAGCTCGTGTGAGAACATTCTTATCGAAAATGCTAGCTATTAGTCAACGATCTATTGAAGAGGTAGTAATGTGTAGGTTCTTGGTCAGACTCCTAGTCCGCTCCCGCAGTATCGTTTATGCTTATATATAGGGTGTACCGCAGCTAACCCACCACACTCCCGATACTTTGGACTCGTACTGATTGTCTACCAACAGCCTAAATAGAATTACACACCACCCTCATGTACTTGTAAACCCATGATTGCGTTCCGGACCGTAATCATCGATTTACCTTACACTAGGGTGCTATGCTTTTCCATAACACTAACATAAGTAATACAAGAAACAATGCGTGCAACCAAAATGTGTTAAGTAGTAGATACTGCTCAAGTATAAGATGCGGTTAGAGGTTCTTCCCCTTTCAGGTTCACCTTTTAACCGTAATGAGATTAATGTGTAAGTATAAGACATGATTAGGGGTTCTTCACCTTTCGGGTTCACCCTTAACCGGTAAATTTCTGTTCACATCATTGGGCTCTAAACAACCATATTGATAAACTCTGAGGATTACACCGTTCCCCTTGGGTTAGAGGAATACTCTGAACCTAGTCGTACATGGGAACTGGCTTAGATCTCATACGAGCTATCAATTAATATGTTCGTTGGTCATGATGATGAACCAAATAATGTAAAGTATAACAGGATTTTGCTCACAAAAAAAAAATGCATACCAAATATGCGTTCATGTAAGTATATAAGTATAGTATAAAATTTCGATTGAAAGAATAGCATAACGTAAATCGAGTAAATCGCACAATTTGCACAAAATGAAAGTAAACGAGTTAAATTAATGCTCAAAACTAGTGTTGTAAGAATAACTACTAATAACTAGTGCGAGAATAGTTGCGAATAACGCGTGAAAATAACTAGCAACAAAAGAATAATACAAAAATAATAAGATAATATACGAACGTAACTATAAATAGAATTGTGTAAAAAAATAATGAAATTTACTGTATATGAAAGTGCGCAGAACACACGTATAGTTTACTGGTATGAAAATAACTTTTTGGAAACCGAAGAATGTTTTAAGTTCAAAATAGGTTCACTTGAAAAGATTTCGTAGGTACACATTTTCATGTGTTTACGAGAAGTCGAGTTTGAAAAGTGTTATAAGGTATATTATTAGTTGCAAATTCCTCCCGAAAACATATATTGGATACGTTATATGAAAACATGCAGATTTACATTTGATTTGTAAAATATGCAATGCAAGTTTATAAAATGCAAGATGAAACCATTTCATGAAGTGTGTGTAAATCTAATGTGTTTCGAAAGACCAAGATTTAAAATGATGTGAAGGTTGTGAATGATCCAGATGCCTTGACGAATTTTGGAAAATAAAATTTTTTGTATTTAAACATTTCTTTAACTTGTGGGTTGAAAAGTCAAAAATTTTTAATTGTTATGAAATGTTGAGAAAATTGAAGTGTTACCCGTTAAGACTGGGTAAACTTGAAACCTTTTAAATTTTCAAACTTTTACGAAATTTATACATTGAAAGATCATGTATTTGCAGGATTGTTAAGGCATCTCTTTGGGCTCATAGCGGGCTATTTGTTTCAAGGCACAAGGTGTATGAAAAGTGTGTTCTAATTTGGCGAATAGGCTTTGTGAAAAGACTTATAGAATAAGTTGTTAAATTAATCGTTTTAGAGAGTAGTGTACTAGTGCGTATCGTGTAGGTAGGCATTTATGTATGAGTTTAGTCTGACTAAGAAGTTCTAACTAATGGTAGTTGGCTATGGCTTAAGAGACTGGGTGCAACAATATTAGTATTAGGTATATGAGGATATACTGTGACTTCGATCAAGTATGTTTGTAAACATGAAGGTATAAAACAGGTTGAAATAATAAGTTTGGAAAAACCATGTTCATTTTTAATTGTATGATGACGCAACATTCCTAAAATCAGGATGTGATCAAAGTTAAACACAGAGTTTAAAACTTAAGTCGTGGATAAAAATTTTTTAACGCAAAACGAGTAATACTTTATAGTGTAAGAATCATGAGCATAAGTGAAATAGTGTAAGCTTTAATGCGATAATATATCGAACAAAAGTTTTAGTAATGATGATAAGGGATTTAAAAGCAAATGATCAATGAATAATGGCATATGAAACATCAAGTGATTAAATGGAATCTTCAAATGATAAACAAACATAAATATCAATGATATAAAACATTGGAATTGTTTCTATAGGAAACTTTGACCAACTCAAGTATTTGAAATTTCCTAGTGACTTGTGGGGGCGTACTTTAGCCTATAAGTGAATGCTCATCCCAAGAGTTCCCAGGTAGGTATACGGGTCCCTCGTCTGATTGGGATTTATACGAAATACCAGGCCTAGACAGAAAACTCAGGATACAGGCGCTCACCCTTCCAGATTGCACGTGCCCCATCACTAGTGAATTCCAAAACTTTAACGAGATGCAAAAATAGATCCTTGAGATTTGGATTTCACTCCTAATTCAAAGATGTATTTCAAAATTGAAAACGATTGTGGAATGAAACCAATCACTAAGTTAAGGATATCACTCTCAACTTAGTGGTTAAGTTCCTTTTTGAAAGAAATACTCTATGAGGTGTGGATGTCACTCCTATCTCAAAGATATATTCCTAAGATAAATGACATATAGAGGAGTGAAACTAATCACCAAGGTATGGATGTCACTCCTAACTTGGTGATATCGTTTCGTTTGTGAAATATGAGTGTCTTCTTCTCCAAGCAAAATATCGAAAGAATAACGAGAAAGAATCACAGCGAAAATATCTTGAAAGAAAATATAAAAATAAAGAGAAATAAACACGAGAGGACTCGTGAATGTAAGCTTGGTTATAGACTAGGCTAAAAGGCATTCTAATAACCTAATTCCCTATAACCATGGCTCTGATACCAATCTGTTACACCCCAACCGATGGCGGAATCATCGAGGTGTCACGTAGTGACGATTGTTCAAAAGCACATGGTACTAAAATGTAAATATATTATTGAATAATTTAAATTGTCTTACATAGATGAAATGGGAAAAATAAAAAATCTGAATGAAACATGAAATTTGAAATAACTAATTAAAAGCAAGCACTAAAATCCAATGCTATGGAACTAAGATCAAATTGCACCTGAAACATGTACAAAATAGGTTTTGTCAACATAAGAAATGTTGGTGAGCATTCCTAGTATTAATACATATAGTAAGTTGAAAAAGGTATACAATTCAAGTGCAAAGCTACAGTGCAAATATGTAAACTATGTATCATACAAATGAGCGAAATCAATCCTGTGACTGTATAATGTACTAAATGAACGGCGGTGTACTTATCCAACAAATGGATAATAACTTAACAATGACCACGGATTCTCCGATGAAAAAGGGGGAGAATCAACCTAGGCGGGTTGTCAATCCAATAGCGCTATCCAATGTTAAGGTCGGCTTGTACAATGTTAATGATTTCACTAAGTACAAATGTATTCTACATGTAATGTCTAAGCATAAAGCACGTTTGTAAGCAAATGCACATAGTACTAGAATTGAATTGTAAAAATGTGAACTTGTATTTGTAATTTGTATAAGTGTACATGTAACACCCCAAAAATGAATAAAAGTAAAAAGGGGATAGGAAATACTCACTTTCGCCAAATGACTAGATGACTAAGCGAGCGTGAAAATGCGAGCAATCCAAAGATTCAACAACGAAACTAGTCCAATTTAGAAGAAAAGAAACCGAATAGGAAAAATATCAAGCTTCCAATTCGCCAATTACAAGAGCTTATAATCAAAGCTTCAAATGTAGAAGTAATATACTCTAGAAGAAAGGTATGAGGGAGAGTTTAATCGAATTGAAACAATCGATTTAGAGGTGCAAAGTGTAATGGGCCATAGGTGGGTTTTTATACTAGTTTTGGATTCAATTAGCCATTAAAATTAGTCAACACCATAAAGTAAGGTTTTATGATCAATTGACTATTTGACTAGGACTTTGACTAGGATTTTGACTGAGACTTTGACTATTTGACTGTCTCAGCGGACCGCGAGGGCTAAAAATTAATATTTTTAATTTAATCAATTTTAAGTTCTAGACTTGTTTCCTTCTGTTTCTAAGTTGTTTTAGGACCAAAAATTAAGGGCTTTGGGTATCAAGGTCTGAAACATACGTGCTCGGGTGTAGATGTGAGTATAAAACGTGCATACTTTTACTTATAAAAATTATAAGTTTGATTAAATTGTGAATTTTGGTCCTATTAAAATACGAGGGTTAAAAATGAAAATTTTGAAATAGTTGAGGAACCAATTATGCACATTTATGAAGAGTGAAGGGTGCAGATTGTCACATAGGGGCTGCAAAAAGGATCTTAAAGTATGTTTTGGGGACAGTTGATTTTGGATTGTGGTATGAGAAAGCAAAGAAGGAAATGGATGTGATTCTTGTTGGGTTTAATGATAGTGATTGGGCAAACTCAATAGATAATAAGAAAAGTATCTCTGCGCATACTTTTTCTATTGGAAGCAGAATAATTACTTGGAGTTCAATGAAATAGCATGTTTTTGCCTCTCTAGTTCTGAGGCTGAATATATTTCAGCAACATATGCTACTTGTCAAGGGGTATGGTTAAGAAGAGTGTTGTAATATCTTTATATGGGTCAGCAAAATGCAACTGTTATTTATTGTGATACAGATTCTACTATATGTTTGTCAAAGAATCCAGTTCAGCATAGCAGAACAAAGCTCATTGAGCTCAAGTATCATTTCATCAGGGATATGGTTTCAAAGAATTTGGTTGAATTGAGATTCTGCTCAACTGATGAACAGGTAGCTGATGTACTTACTAAGGCACTCAACGGAGAAGAGTTTGGAGCTCAAAGGAGGAGGTTGGGTGTTCAGAAGTTTGAATTAAGGAACGGTGTTGAAAGTATAATTCAAACATCCTCAAGGGGTCATTTGGATTATATGTGATCTGCATGGGAAGCACGTGTGCATGAGCCAACCGTTTAAGTTTTTGAATAAGTCATATGTGACCGTTTGTGCATTTAGTTAACTTTTTCTGTTATGTTTATTTTGTATTTAAGCAGTCCATGATCATTGTAATCTGTATTCACTTCTCAAGCATTGTTTACCAATTAATAAACATGATAACATTCGACTGCGTATTATCTTGTTCTATATTGTTTGCTTATACCAACAAAAACAACATATTGACAAAGCTAGAGCGTTAATTCGAGAACAACGGAGCACGCAAGGAAATTGAGTTTCGCGAGAGAAATTAAGTGGTCATTAGAATTTAATTCCATGTGCCATTTTTACCTAAGAGATTCCGCATCAATGTGTGGAGTAGATATTTCAACCTAGTAGAACATTGAATTTTCAAGATTGTTTTCTTTCCAGTAGAGCCAAAATAACCCTGCTCAATGAACTCCAGATCCATGCCACTTTTTAAGAATTCATCAACCCTATGAGGATCTTGTAGTTTTAAACTTGCAGATAGAACTCAAGGGTGACAGGCAAAGCTCTATCACCCACCTTTGATGTGATGGCCAACACTTTTCCTTTGTCATCGGTTGCTTATGCATTGATCCAAAATTCTTAGAGCGCGGTTGTGTAGATTGGTGGGTTGGCAGTTAAAACATGGTGAAAAGGTGATTTAATTATGAGGTCAAAACATGTATAATATTGAGGGTGACTTTTGATTGTGTGAGGTATGGAAGAAGGTTGTGAATGGGACAACGACTTAGATCAACCATGAATGATAAACAGATGACAGAAGTGAAGATTTTGATGACAATAGATTAAAATCTCCTCAGAGTTGAGAGTAATAGTGTAAAAGTGGATTTCAATATGTTGGTTCTGTTTTGTAATGAAAGGTTCTGATGGTTGGTATTAACTGCTGGATTTTTGGGAGAACTGCAGGTTGCACCAGTAGTTTTGAGTAAAATGATGAAAAACCAGCAGTTCACTCGTTTTTGTTTTGTTTTCTTTTTAAATAAGAAATTAAAGAACTAAGAAGAAAATATTTTGTTTTTTTTTTATTTTTATTCATGAGATAAGAGATTAATTTGCCTTGGGAATCCAGGCATGATGACTTGCAAGCTTGGATCCATCCACAATTGATAAATCAGTTTGGCTACCATTTTGTCTGAAAACCAGTTGTTGCACCATCCTCATTAGTTGTTTCTGATTTTTAGTAAGTGGTTTTATTTCATCACTTTGCTCGGTCTTTTTAGGCTAGTTTTGATAATGAGGAGTAAAATGAGAATTTTTCTATGTTGGCCAAATGTTAGTTGGTGGTGTGTCTATTACCTGCATTGGTTTGGTGAATTCTTAGTGATTCAGTGCCCTAGTAACATGTGTCTCTATGCAATTTATCACCTCAAATGATTTCATGGATTCACAATAGTCTAACCCAATGCATGGATAAGAA
The DNA here is from genome assembly GCA_028751855.1 of Ambrosia trifida. Taxonomy (NCBI): domain Eukaryota; kingdom Viridiplantae; phylum Streptophyta; class Magnoliopsida; order Asterales; family Asteraceae; genus Ambrosia; species Ambrosia trifida. The sequence continues at coordinate 23,119,086 of CM054123.1, read as the reverse complement.
ACAAATATTTCATAAAACTTTTCCAAGTTTTTCAGCTTATCTTTCTCATGGGTTAACACCATGTAACAGTCTTCTGTGTTTTGATTTATTCTTTCATAGTTTGTACAAAACTTTCGACCCTTACCCCTTCTTGAGCCATTTTTAATTTTGGCTTTTGAGCTTTTTTAGCCAACTGGTTGTGATAAAAGAACTTTGGGAATAGCTGTTAGAGCTACTTTTCCGTCAGGTTTGACAAAGTGCATGAATTTGAAAGCTCTAAATCCGGTATGTAACAAAGGCACGTGATCAATCTTCAAATTATAAGACAATTAATATCCCTTTCGAGAATCCGATTATGACAACTATTTGGAAAGTTAAGCGATTAAAACAGTTTAACCACTTAGAGTCATCTATTAACGTGCTATTGATATAATCTCATGCAAATATTCTAAAGATAAGTTAGTCATCCATTAAGAGTTTTCTAACCTCACTAATCAAAGAAAACAATAACGAATACATAATACAACCACCGAGACCAGCATAAAATATAGCATATCACAAACTATTCCATTTTACAAACTTTAAACACAAATCTACTAAGATCGTAATTTCTAATAAAGTAACTAACAAAGATTATCAACTATGTCAAAGATTTGTAACCACACCATCTAGTCGATTAGTCTTATTTCGGTCACAGTAGCAGTCCTCAATCCAATGACAGGAATGTGTCATGGACCATCAGAAGAGCTTATTGTCACACTTGGAATGCTTACCATTGTTCTTGGGGGGGGGGGGGACCCCTAAACTTCACTGATTTCGGTCACAACAGCAACAACTAACGTTAAAGGACATTTTTTATTTTAATTATTTATTTTTGATGGGTTATCCTTACTTTTTTGTCTGTATAAATAAATGGCTGACAGTGAATAAAGACAAGAATACATTCGCCTAAACTTTTACTAAATCGATACTCATTTCTAGTTTCATGGTGTAAACACATTAACAAGTTAACTAGCTTACTAATGAGCGATTAATCACATGGTTTTTAAACATGTCTTTAACTAACCAAACACTAATCATCAAAGTTTACATACCCCAAGCTAGGGGCGGCAAATTTTAACATGACCTGAAACCCAACCTATAAAAAAAATAGATTTGGGTCAACTAACACGACCCTTTGAAAAAAACGGGCCAGGTTCGGGTTTACCCGGAAACCCATTTTAAATTTAGGATCTAAAGCAAAGTAATATTTTTTTCTTTTTATTTGCTCAATCTATTTGGACACCCTTGAAATCTATTTTGACACCCTAAGTTTGCTTCATATTGGTCTATATGAGGCATACTTAGGTTAAAAGGCTATACACAAACTTTAAAGGAATCTCAGACCTGAAAGTTCGTGCCAATATGTCACATATTGGTCAATATGAGGTATATCATAGTTAAGTATGTCTCATATAGATCAATATGAGACATATTAGGGTCTTTTTATTATTTTTATTTTTATTGTTTTTAAATAACTAAAAATATTAAATTAACTTAAAAAAAAATTCAAAAATTAACAAAAATTTAGTTATATTCATTCCAACATTATTTTAACAAAATTACAACTTTTTGTTACCAGTATTATTTTATAAAAATTACTTCTTTTGTTTAGGTATGGATGGTTTGGATTATGATAGATTCACATTAAAATAGATTAAAATTTTAAAATAAAAAAATAAAATAACAATAAAAAAAATTAAAAAAAAATTAAAATTAAAAAAAAAAAACAAAAATAAACTTAAAAATAAAATTTTAAGCGATCTGAAATATTTCATTTTGAACCGGACCGGTTCGACCATATCGGGCTGGATAACAACCCGGACTGTTACGACCCAGCCGGGCCGGGTAGCGACCATAACTGTTTCGACATGACCCGTCCCGTAGCGACCCGGACCGTTTCAACCTGACCCGTCCTGTAGCGACCCGGACCGCTTCGACCCGGCCGGGCCTGGTAGCGACTCAGACCGTTTCGACTCAGCCGGGCCTGGTAACGACCGGACCGTTTCGACATGGCCGGGCCCGGTAACAACCCGGACCGTTTTGACCCGACGGGACCGGTAGCGGCCTGGGTGATTTCAACCAGACCGGGCCCGGTAACGACCCGGATCGTTTCGACATGGCCGGGCCCGGTAACAACCCGGACCGTTTCAACCTGACTCGTCCCATAGCGACTCGGATTGTTTTGACCCGGCCGGGCCCGGTGACGACCCGGACCGTTTCGACCCGGCCGGGCCCGGTAGCGACCCGGACCGTTTCGACCCGACCAGGCCCGGTAATGACCCAGACCGTTCTAACGTGACCCGGACCGTTACGAACTAGTCGGGCCCGGTAGCGACTCGGACCGTTTCGACCTGGCCGAGCCCAGTAACGACCCGGACCGTTTCAACCCGACCGGGGCCGGTAACAACCCAGACCGTTTCAACCTGACCCGTCCCGTAGCGACCCGGTCGGGCCCGGTAGCGACCCAGACCATTTCATCCTGACCCGTACCGTATCGAGCCGGACAGTTTTGACTCGGGCAAGCCCGGTAACGACCAAGGCCGTTTTGACCCGACCGGGCCCGATAACGACCCAGACCATTTAAAATAATATTGGATTAAATATAACTAATTTTTTGTTAATTTTTGGAATTTTTAAAGTTAATTTAGTATTTTTAGTTATTTAAAAACAATAAAAATGAAAATATATAAAAAAAATAAAAAAAAACCTTAATATGGGTCGTATTGCCCAATATGAACCATATCTCGGCACCCCCATATCACCTTCTAAGCCTACTATTGTTACCAATACTAGCCTTGATATGCCACGTATTGCCCAATACTAGGCTTATCAGTGTTTAATACTACTCATATTGCCCAATACTAGGCATATCAAGGTTATTTTTATTTTTTTAAATACAATATTATTGTTTTAAAATACTAAAATAACTTTTAAAAATCCCAAAAAATACAAAAAATAAAGTTTTATTGATTTGAACATTATTTTATAAAAATTAGATGTTTTTGTTACAAAGACGAGGCATATTCGTTTTTTTAATTGTTTGGTTTGTTTTTGTTGGTTTTGAAGATGTTTGTTTTCTTTTGTTTCGAATGTATTAAATACAACGATTAATCGATTTAAAAAAAAAAACACTTTCTCAAACAAATCTTATAACTTCTTCAAACTTTGTATTGTTTATATAACTTCTTTAAGCTCACCAAAACTAAACAAACATCTTCAAAACCAACCAAAACAAAACCAAACAAAAGATAATAATTTTTATAAAAGAATGTTGGTAACAAAAGTTGTAATTTTTTTAAAAATAATATTTTAATGATTATAATTAATTTTTTTGGATTTTTTTAAGTTAATTTAGTATTTTTAGTTATTTAAAAACAATAAAATGAAAATATATAAAAAATACAAATAGACTATAATATGCCTCACATTGATCTATATGAGGCATATTACTTTATTGTTTTTTGTGTTGGTCAACATTAATTAGCTAAAAGATAAAAATTGTACTTCAATATGCCTCATATAGGTTTGTATGAGAAGTATCAACTTTATTGTTTTCTGTGTTAGTCAACATCAGATCGCTAAAAGACAAAAAATGTACTTACATATGCCCCATATAGGTTTATATGAGGTATACTTAGGGTGTCAATTTAATTTTTTGGGATGTCCAAATAGTATGACCCTTTATTTAACAGAACGGCCCTAGTTTAATCATTAGTTTTGGGCCTTAAAAAAGGTTGTGCGGCCCTTGATACTGATTATATTTGGTTGTGGGAAATATTCCATTATTCCTTAAACTTAAACCGCTCACGTCACAATTCACAAATGTAGCGTAATAACATAGTGCAGAAAGTAATGGCAAGTATCATACTTGCATGTCATGTGAAGTAACCCTCATCATCTCAAAGAGCAGAGAGTGTAACACTATTCATTTTTCACAAAAAGATAGACTATGTTGGACACAATTATGACATCGCCCGATAAAGCTACTCACTCAAAGCTTTGAATCAATCTCAACCGTTACATCATTAGGCTCCGTCACCACAAAACCAAGGAGATAAACTAGTTTGCGTTGAGGAATTTGGCTAATTTTGTTCAAGTCTTCTTGCGTCAATGCCCAATCAAAGATGTCTAGATTTTGCGTCATCCTCTCTTTGTTGAAACTCTTCACTATAAAACTAACACCTTGCTCATATAACCATCTCAATGAAATCTACATGTCAATATTGGGATACACAAACATAGCATTAGCAATACACTACAAAACTAATGAGTATCACCAATTGACATGATGCATAAGACCATGTGTAGTGGGGGGCTTTATTTATACAGTCCCCCTTTCTGATTGTTCCACGTGGCAGCTGAGTCAACATTGGGGTTTAATTCAACAAGTGCACGTGGCTTCTTATTGTTTGTTAATCAAAATAGAGTTTAGCGCTATTAATACAACGCCCCTGCATAAACTTAGCACATAGCGCCGGTGTGTAGCAGTGTTAAGGGCGCGATTTTTTAAATTTTTTGAAAAATAACGCCCCACTACGGGGGTCTAAGAAAATTGTTGGGGAAGGTGCTTATTTATTATTGATTTCTACATCATAATTCATACAAGTTTCTTCACTTTCTATTAAAAAAAGCAAAATCACTAAACTGACCATGTTGTCCCATAAGTTTGACAAAATAGCCCTAACTTTTTTCTCTTATAGAATATCATACGACTTCTCACATTTTTAGTTAAGAAATTGTTTTAGCCAACCACAAGCTTCCACACTGCACCGAATTTTGACATATCGTACAAAATTCTATATGGTGCAATAGAACTGATATGCTATGCAACATTGATATATGTTGCGTCAATAGACACGGCAAAACTAGTTATTTAGAAAAAAATTTCTGGTCAAGGACATGTTTTGTCAAACTAATTGATGAGAATGGTCATTTTATAGTGATGTTTCCTTGAAAGAAAAGTTGATTTTAGCTAAAGCATATATTATATATAAGTTATAAATTACCTTAGGTAATGACAACTTTATATTTGATGAAAGATCAACTTTAATGTGACAACTAAAAAAGTATATATTTATCTTTTAAATATAGAGATGTATTCATGTTGTTGTCTTGTACCTGAGCTGTAGTCTTCCCTTTGGACTTGGCAATATCTTGAAGAATCTCGCATTCAACAACACTGTTGTTTCCCCATGAATTGCCGACTGAAGCTAAAGGAGAGTATGCAGTGAGAAGTATGTGATTCTTTTTGCAAAATTCATTGAGTTGGTTTTGCTGCCATAGCGGATTCATCTCAACCTTTGAAAGAAATTCAAATGGAAAAAAAAAGTGTGAATTACTTTTGGGCAATGTCATAAAAACTAAAAGAATAGGGACCGTGCCCTTCTCATTAATCTGACGAGTCAAATAATACAAGTGATCTCTCTTAGCTATGGTAAATGATAATCATAATAATTACAGATAATCATACTAAATATATATATCAATCAATCTATTATCTATTAAAAACAACCAACTTAAAATGGTCCATTACCCGATTACATATTGTGTGCCCGAATTGGTAAGTATATTTTTCTTAATAGGTCGTTAGATTATAGATCATGTTTGGGTGTCTGAAACATGCTGCCCACCGGAATAGATTTTCATTACTAAACAAACAGGTAACACTAAGGGGGCACTTATCGATGGTGACATTCCCGACTAATTTTGTCCAAAAAACGCCCTTGTCAGCAATGTTGGGGCTTTATGGGGCGTTTTTTGTGTCATCCACGCCCATTCTACATTACCACTACAGGTGGTCTAGCAGTGCCATAGATCAACACTTTAGATGTCATCTCAAGAAACCAATAATATCCTAAGAGGGTTAAGATGAGAGTGAATAATCACCTGGTTGACCGCAGGAGGAATTTTCGCGAAAGAAAGAATTTCTTGAATCTTTTGCGAAGAGAAATTACTAACACCGATAGATTTGGTAAGTCCGAGATTTTGACACTCCTCCATCGCTTCCCAAACTGCCTTGATATCGATTGCGGTCACATACTCCCTTGGAACCGGGATTTTGATATCCGGGTAGTTAATTTTGAGTGGCCAATGTATTAGATAGAGGTCGACATACTCTAGTCCCAAATTCCTACATTAATCCAATAAAATGTCAATATTTAATTTACCTAAGTTGTCCTAAAATGTTTTTGTTCATAGATATATATATATATATATATATTTATTACTTGGCATCTAGAACAGATATTGGCGCGGGCCTATGTAGAAAACATGGAGGGCAACCGCCTCTGATAATATAAAGATTAGTGTTATTTATACGCTAAAATCCTGATCGCTTCCTGTCAAAGTTTGTTTAAACCCCGTTCGACCCCAGATATAAGATGTCCAACAACAAATGAGTGAATGCTAAATAAACTACATAGTCAGAAAAGCATGAAAGTTTCTTACTGGAGGCTCTTCTTCAAGGCTGGTAAAACAAGATGGCGCTCCGTGGAGTTAGGCCACAGCTTGGTCGTAACAAAAAGCTCCGATCGGGATTTAATGAAACCCGCTTGCAAAGCTTCAGCGATGGCTTCCCCAACAGGCTTCTCGGTTCCATAGAATGTCGCGGTGTCAAAGTGGCGATAACCCACCTTGATGGCCTCGACCACAGCCGCTTTCACCGAGCTTCTTTCGGTCACAGTCCCGGTCCCTAATCCAATGACAGGAATGTGTCGTGGACCATCAGAAGAGCTTATTGTCGCACTTGGAATGCTTACCATTGCTCTAAGCTTGTTTCTTTAGTTGAAATTCTTTTGCAACTTGTACGTGGATATTTATTGATTTAATTCATTGTATTGGGGCTTTATGCCCATGTGTCGTATTATTTTAACGTTCAATGGCAGATTTTTTTTTTTTTGTGCGTGGGTTGTCCTTACTTTTTTGTTTATATAAATAAATGCCCGGCCATGAATAAAGACAAGAACACTTTCGTTTGAAGGACATGTATTGTTAAAAGATAAAAATATAAAACTAATTCTTTTGTGTTTATTTGTATTTTAACCAATTAGCTTTAAGGATTTGGTATAACTAAATTGCATTTAACTTATATAAGGTGTGAATTAAGTCATGTACCCAATAACATTTACAAGAAAATTCGTAGCTTACACTATTAAAAAACATAAAAAGTATTTTACAATGTATATATAGTGACTTTCATAAATGGGTTATATTTTTTTTTAAACTTAAACTTCATTAAAAAACGGCTAAGCCCAAGAAAACAAGGACCACCAAGACAAACACTTACAACATATACATAGGATATTTACACCAATCCTTCCAACTAATCTCTCGTTTTTTAGATCTACTACAAAACCAAAGATACGAACACGATTTTATGCAAGCAATCATATCACAAACCCTAGGTTGGACATCTTCAAAAATAGCCTTATTGCGCGTCCTCCAAATCACCCAACAAACCGTCATCACAATCCCTCTAAAGATGATCTTCTTCCATTTGCTTCCGTGTATCAAGTTAGGGAGCTTCAAGATATCTTTAATCTCGAGAAGAAAAATAGGATTCGTATGACACCATTTTTCAACGAAATGCCATATGCCTATAGAAAGGATGCAACCTGTAAACAAATGAAGAGCCGATTCCTCCTTCGTTTGGCAGAACACACACAAATCGCTTCCCACATTTATGTTTCGTCTCCTAAGCGCTAGCTTAGTGGGTAATCGGTCCATCTCAAGCCTCCATACATGTATGTTGACTTTAAGAGGAATCCATCCGGTCCAAACCATGTCTGTATCTCTTTTCACATCACGATCTTTGCGCAAAACCTTTTTAACAGCTTTCACCGAAAATATACCATTCTTCTCTGTTTCCCAGCACCACTTATCTTTACCCCCCATGAAAACGCACTTCGGCAACATCTCAACCAGGTCTCGATATTCCGAAATTTCCTCAACAGAGCTAAGACCCGATCTCCATTTATTAGTAAAGCATACTTCACCATTTCTAATCATGATTCTATCCTTAATAACACATCTTTTTTGCTTTTCCAAAAGATATAATTTTGGCCACCGATGCATTAAAGTAGAGTCTCCATACCATAAATCAGACCAGAAACAAATATCCGCACCATTACCCACCTTACCTCTAATGAGATTATGAATGTCTTTACCATCGAGCTTCAATCTTCCCACAAACGAGACTATATTTTTCCAGCATCCAACCAAACTATTGTTAACCGGAAGAAAGGACCATCTACCCCTACCACCATGAATGACCTCTATAACTCTAGGCCAACTACTCTTCGATTCCAACTTAAACCTCCAAGCCCACTTTGTAATCAAGGTCTTGTTAACATCCAATAATTTCGAGACTCCCAATCCCCCATCCTCTTTAGAAGTGGTAACCACTTCCCAAGCAACCCAATGCATCTTCCTAACCCCATTAGACCCTCCCCAAAGGAAATTCTTCATCATTTTCTCTATTTGTTCCACCACCTGTACAGGAGCTTTATACATAGACAGATAATAAATAGGGAGGTTAGATAAAACAGATTTAATCAACGTTAAACGGCCTCCTGCTTTCCATGTCGACAACCAGGAGCTAATCGTATCCACAACCGAATTCCAATAGCAAACCCGATTCATGTTGGCACCGACTTTGATACCCAAATATTCAAACGGGAAATCTCCAATCCTACAACCAAGAATACTACTCATCTCAACAACCTCATCGCTATTCACACCAATACCAAAAAGATGCGATTTTTTAATGTTGATTATGAGGCCCAAACACAAATGAAAAATCCTAAGAAGCCGAGCCGTCTGTTCAATATTCTCTCTCGACCATTCCCCAATAATCAAAGCATCCTCTGCATAGAGAAAATGAGAGATACTCAACCCTATCTTCTGGTCCTTAATACCCTTCAGCTCACCTTCAAAACAAGCTTTATCAAGAATACATGTGAAGACCTCCATAACTATCAAAAAAAGAAAAGGAGAAAGAGGGTCCCCTTGACGAAGACCCTTTTCACAATGAAACTCATATGTAGGCGCCCCGTTAACTAACACCGAGGACCTAGCAGATTCGAGGATCCCTTTCACCCACCTCCTCCACCTATCTGGAAAACCCATCTGGTCCATCATAGCAAGAATCCCCAATTAACATTATCATAAGCTTTTTCGAAATCGATTTTAAACATGAAAGCTTTTCCCCCCCTCTTGCTTAACCACCCATAAACCTCATCTAACACCAGAGGACCATCCAGAATGAATTTGTCCTTAAGAAAGGCAGACTGGGAATCAGAGATGACATAACTCAACGCCTTCTTGACCCGAAGCGATAGGACTTTAGATATAACTTTACTAATTACCCCTAACAGAGTAATCGGCCTATAATCAAATAATCCCACCGGGTTTTTCGACTTCGGAATTAGAGTTATAAAAGAAGAACTACAACCTTTTGCAAAATCACCTGAGTCGTAGAAAGCATCCAACAATTTATAAAAATCATCTTCCAGGTAACTCCAAAAACACTTTATAAAATTAAAATTAAAACCATCCGGGCCTGGAGCCCAATCAGACCCACACTCAAAAACTGCCATCTTAATCTCTTCTTTAGAAAACCTCCCCACCAATGATTGCGCGTGAACGTGAGGCACAGATTTGATGTTATTGCATCTAATGTACGGTCTAACCACATGTTTCTCAGAAAATTGCCTTCTAAAATGCTTCAATACTTCTCTTTTAATAAGCGTAGGAGTCGTGACCCACACTCCATCCACCATTAAACCCGGAATCACATTTTTAGCTTTTCTCCCATTTACAATCCCATGAAAAAAGCTAGAGTTATCATCCCCATCCATCGCCCACCGTGTAAGACGATGCCCGGTAAACGGGTGATTATACGATAATTTATGAGGAAATAAACTTAGTTTGGAAGTTTATGAATAAAGCTTTACAGATTAAGCGTGTTCAAAAGTTTTTTTTTAACACATACGCATCACATTTCAAAACATACGTATAGTCTAGTTAGTGTTGAACACGACAACAAAACGCCTTCCAAAAAACAAGTTTTTAAAGATTAAGTTTAAACCTTGCGGAAGCAGACGAGTCTCATGCATTCGGTTCTTGATTCGAGCCTTGATCATCATCCGTATCATGTACCTGAGTCCCTAAGGGTTTATCTCAGTTAGACAACCCATAAATATGTTATTATGATCGAATTCAAATGCAAAATACAAAAAAATGAATTTTGGTTGATTTGGCGTATCCTATGCCATTGGCGTAGGGAGAGGGCATCTGGTGGTATAGGGCAGAAGAAATCAGCGTATGCACTCTGACGTTGGCGTATCCTACACCCTTGCGTAGGCATTTGGCGTAGGCAACCCCAAAAGTGGCGTAGCCTACACCAAATCCTGACAAGGTACAAAATGTTTCAGCACCAAGCTGCCCCTTTTGTGTCAGTCTAAAACTACTCCCCGGGCTTCCAGGGACACGTTTAAAGGTTCTCCTGCGTAATACAAACATGATTAGATGTATATTTGAATTCCTTGTTCGGTATCTAACCCAAGAACCCTGAATTATATGTCCATCAATATGGTAACCCGTTAACTTTTGCATATATCTAAATTATAAGATTTTAGGATTACTAAGGTCTAGTGATGGTTTTTCTATGCTTGTCAAGCCTCATCTCGACTAGGTGACCTCCGCCCAAGTCATTTATACCGTGGTTGCGATGCCTCGTGTCCATGGCCACGTATGCCATTTCTCTCGGTCTTGCTCGCTCGGTCTCTATGACTTGCAATGTAATCTAAACACGATGTTTTCTTATAACCCTTGGAAATCACAATCTCATTTTATCTACAAGATATACCCACGATTTATACACCCAACATGAGCATATATGTATATATATCCTACAAAGTCATAGATATGACTTACCTTAGCTCACGCCCCCTTTTGCTTCTAGACTAGCTTGAGATTTTTAACATAGAATCTACGAATATACTCAAGCAACTAACGAAAGCGATGTTGGCATAATGTTGACCCTTAGGTTCTTGTCTAACTAGTGTTCTACCCAATTGACCCATTAGCCTAATTGGGACATTAACAACCTTCATCTAAGGCCATTTTCTATGAATTATGATTCCCGTTTAAGCTCCTTTTGTGACACTCCAATAAATAGTTTCCAGGTGTACATACAAATGTATAACTAAGCATGTAAACATACTACAAATATATTGAGATTTAAGCCATCGAGTGACTTACCTTATGCGTGCTTCCATTTTACCTCATTCCAAGATTTCTTGACCAAACGAAGTTTCTTGTACTCGCACCTAGATGTGTAATCCACATTGGTGATTAAAATCATGCTCTTAGACATTAGTCATGTGACCACACAAGTTTTGACCAAGCTTATCAATGTCTTAACTATGCCTAAATGAAAACGAGTTTCATTGAGGTATTTTATCAAACACCTTGTAGGCGTCTTTTTCCTAGCTTTAATTTTTAGGACTTATGGACCTCATGGATCCACCAATAGTCAGAATTATTACATCTAGCAAGTTAATATTACTTTCTAGTTCATAAATTCATAGCTTCATGATTAGAAGATGCTACGATTACAATTTAGGTGTGGTCCTCAACTAATGGCAAAACCCACCTTTCACATATTCAACAATTTCACATGAATCACACAAAACATGCATGTATTAACATCTTTTTTACTAGATTAAACATGATTAAGGTTCCTTAATGCTAGAGCAACCTTTAATGATCACTAATTTAACATTTACAAAACACCCTAGAATTCTCACCATGTTCATACATGAAGTATACATCAAATTAAACCAAATAATTGATACCTTTAGGTGTGTTGGACCTTAGATGATCCCTTTTTGCTTAATGCATGATTTTCCCCTTTGATTTTGGCTTGATTAAGTGAGAATTTGAGGTTTTAGCTTAGTGTGTGTGTTTTGTGTGTGTTTTGATCAACATATGCACCTGCATATGTTGATCTTCCCCCTTTTTTTACTTAACCAAACTTAAATTTGGTTGTTGGGCAAGTTTAGCCCCTCCCATGTTTTGTCAAATATTTACTAGTTAACTTGCTCTAGCCAAGTTATTCTCATGTAATTGTTTAAGCCTTGTTTAGCTAACAAGGTTAACGAGGTTGTTTCCCTAGATTAGGAATTTCGTATAGGTCAAGATTCGTTCGATTCAATAAAGAGCCCTGTGTGTTTATATTATCATAAAATACGGTTTAGAAATTTTGGGGTGTTACACACCGAACCCTGGACTTCTGCTTTAAATCTTTAATTTTGCACTGATTAATGAAATCAACGCCTTTTTTGCACTCCTCCCACACCCAAACTTCCTCCTCTTCCAAATCCCTCTCCTCCATAAATTGTTCCAAACTTTCAATATCTGTTTGAAGCACCGATAACTCTTCCCCTTCTTTTTTAATAGAACGCTGCCACCAAGAAATCAAAGAATTTTTTACGGCTTTTAATTTCAGGCTGGTCATATCTTTCGGATTGCCTCCATACGTAGAATCATCAAGAACTTTTATAACTTCCTCCTTACATCCCTCCCTGTCAATCCAAGAGTTGAACCAACGCAATGGCTTCGGACCAAAAAATGGCTTCTACCAATGATAGAAGAAGAGGAGAGTGATCTGAGCAGTCTTTTGGAAGTGCTCTAAATGGGTTATATAACATTTACACGTGTTGTAAAAAAAAAGTAGTATCCAATATTATTTTTTTTTAAAAGCTGGCAACATAACTAATAGAAACAGGGTTACCGTTTGTATATCATTGAACACAACCAACCGACTTTCATTAGTGTTACCATACAAAAATCAGGTTCTAATGAATCCTACACCTACAAAAAGCTCCGGTTATAAGGGGGCGGGGTACTCCTGACAAAGTTGTTGAGCCCCACCCAACCCCACCTTATCATGTCAAAATCAAACCCAACCACCTTACTGAGCGGTGAAGTTTTTTACTGTTGCCGAGGGAATGGCGGTGGTGTTGCCAATCGACAATGGTACCCGGGTAAAGCTACCGGTCAGAGGAGTGCTCTGTCCCCCCAAACATATAAGTTTAGCAAAGTAATTTAAAAGTTTGTCCCCCTCTATTAAAAGGTAAAAAAAAATTGTTGCAACTAGTAGTGCTTCCAAGGTTACGTGTAGAAACATACCATTCTTCAACCTAAGCTCAAGCCTAAAACTCGAAGGTGTTTTTCGGATTGTCTAATCTCTGGTGTGTTTGTTGAGTATCTCCAAATTTTAAGTATATAAATTACCAGGGATCATACCAGCCTTTAGCACGAACAAGGACAAAGTGGTTACAATTGTGGTAGTGCATGTTGCCTTCTCTTCTAGCAAAAGATCTTCTATAACCCTGAGCTTGACCACCTATTGTAGTTCATCCTCTACCTCTAAATGTAGGAGACAAAACTTTTTTTTTTCCTGAAATGATTCTTCTTCTTCTTCTCCTTCTTCTTCTTCTCCTTCTCCTTCTCCTCCTCCTCCTCCTCCTTCTCCTTCTCCTCCTCCTCCTCCTCCTCTCCTTCTCCTTCTCCTTCTCCTTCTCCTTCTCCTTCTCCTCCTCCATTTTCAATGCTCAGCTTCACTCTTACTTCATGAGCTTGTAGGCGATGTCTGTCATTAAGTCACGTAAAAATCTAAATAACCTAAATAGATGGGGTAAGTATGGTATCGTATTCAAGAAGAGTATGTCGTGAGAATTACATATACCGTATGACTATAAAAGAAATTGCAAAGGTTTGTTTGAAGATTAAGTTAAACTAATGCTAAAAGAAATTGCAAAGAATGTATATATAGGGGGTGAGGGTCTCTGATCAAAGATAGTATCGCCCCTCTGTTCGAGACCCTCAGCAGTAGCATACCAACTTGGGTAGTAGTCAGGATCAAAGCTTACTTATTGTGGGTTATAACGTTGTAATAGGAACAAAGCTTGCTTGTTGTGGGTTACAATGTTATTAAATGTGTTGTCACACTCAAACAACATGTCTCGACCTGATAAACTATCCAAGATATGTCACCATGATGGGCATGAGACGAGAATGATAATTGCTAACGCAGGGTAACCCAACATATGTCATCGCCCTCATGAAGTACCCCATCATGACATAGGTAATTATGGTAGTACATGTTGCCTTCTCTACTAGCAAAAGATCTTCTATAACCCCGAGCTTGTCCACGTATTGTAGTTCATCCTCAACCTCTAAATGTAGGAGATAAACCAACTTTTTTGGGATGAAATGCTTGTTGTTGTTGTTCTCCTCCTCCATTTTTAATGCTCAGCGTCACTCTTACTTCATAAGCTGGTAGGCGATGTCTCTCATTAAGTCATCCAAAAATCCAAATAACCTAAATAGACAGGGTAAGTATAGTATTGTATTCAATAAGAGTATGTTCTGAGAATTACACATACCGTTTGGCTATAAAAGAAATTGCAAAGGTTTATCCGAAGATTAAGTTAAACTAAAGCTAAACTCAACTGAAAATAATATGAGAAGCAAGAAACACAAAAAATACAAAAGAGCATAGAAGGTCATGAAGTTAAGCAACTAATCGATGTCAAATGGTCAGTCAAAAATAAGATTAAAATTAGTTTTGTAAGGACAAAAAGGATTGTTGAAACCTCTTTTGATAACCTTAGTCCAATTCCTACTTCTGCCAAAATATTCTAAGTATGAAACTACTGAAAAAGAAGACACAAGTACTGAAGAAGGATTCAACAAGTACTGAAGAGTAAAGATCAGAAGTTCTGAAGTCAAACCAGACAAGTCAACTGAAGAACCGCTGAAGACAAACTACTCATCAGTAGTTTGTCACTCATCAGCACTTGTAATAGAATCTTTCCACCAACCTTATGTTTCAGTAGTTTAGTAGTTTATTAGTTTATTATTACTTTATCTTTTGTTCAAGTTCCAAGACTGCAGCCTGTTGCAGTCTTGCTTTTGTAACAAGGTTCATGTATTTGTTTGTCTATAAAAAGATGGGTTAATCCCTCTGTTTTAGACATCAATTTTAATTGAAAACTAAAATCCTTCAGAGCGTAAACTTGAAATTCCATTTCATATTCTGAGAATCTCTTTGCATATATATTATATACATTCAATTGCTTAGATTCTCATTAACTGTCTTTAGTTTATAAACATCCAGGGGGAGTAAGAACTCCTGTTGATAGTGAAACTTTATAACTTATTCCGTTGTGCAAACTGCTTTGATTAAACTTGCAAAACACATTAGTTTCATAAGCAAGCAACTGTTAAAGAGCATACTAATCTAACAATTGGTATTAGAGCACTGGTTTATCTGATCAAATAACAATCTAACAAATTGAGAATCAGACACAGGCTCTTATTGATATTCAATAAAGGATAAAAGTTCACTTTTTCAACATCCATCACTTTGAGAGAAACTTGACAAATCAATACTCTCAAAAATGGATCCTCATAATACTGGTTCTGCCAATAAGCCTGCTATGCTTGTTCGTTCAGAATATAACATATGGCAAAAAAGGCCGGCACATACTCTGTCTCAGACGAACACTGGTTGTTGGAGATATGTGATGTATGGTCCTCACAAACCAGTATATATAAACCTTGAAACTAAAGTTGAAATACCTAAAGACCCAAAAGACTACACAGATGAAGATTTCCTTAAGCTTGAGCTTGATGCCAAGGCTTTCTCTATGTTGGCAATGGCACTCCCAAATGAAATCTACTCTGGACTTTTAAATTGTGAAAGTGCCAAAGAGCTTTGTGACTGCCTAAAAGAGCAGTTTGGAGGAATTGAAGAGCTGATTGCCAACACCAGAGAAATCCTGGCTCAGCAATATGAAACATTTACTCATATTAATGGGGAAATTTTGACACAACAGTTTAAAAGATTCTCCTCATTAATTTCTGAGTTGAAATTAAATGGTTAGACCTACACAAATGTATCTATGCTTCATAGATTTTTAAGGTCTTTACTAGAAAAATGGGAAACTTACTCTAGAATCCTCAGATCTTCACCAGATTTTAACTCCCTCACTCTTACAAAATTGCATGGGAGATTGCTAACTTTTGAAACAGAAATTGATCAAAAGAAAAAGTTGCAAAATTCTGGTAAAACAGCTGATGAGTATGTACCAGGTAGTACAGTACTGTTGGGACAGGACTCACCTTCTTGTCCAAATAATTTTGGATCTTTTGACGACATTGACATAACTGCTGGGATCTCATCAGAAAGATCATATCCAGCTTATGACAATGATGAAAATAGTCAAACTGCTGATAACATGTGTTTTATCATGGATGACTTGAAATTTTTTAGCAGTGATGACTTAGAAGAAATGGACATTTTACACCAACTGGCCATGTTAAGTATAAAAACTATCAAATTTTACAAAAGGTCAGGAAGGAAATTTTCAGGACTGAACAGTTCAACAAAAGTTAGTTTTGAAAAATCTAAACTTAGATGTCACAAGTGTCAGAAGTTGGGACACTTTTCTAGAGAGTGTAGAAGCTCTAGCTATAACCAACCACAGTCTGGAAATCAGTTTAACCCTAGTTATAATAGGAATAATGGAACACAGGGAAGTGCACATTTTGTACAGGCACAAGCTCCACAAATCCAATATGTGGCACAAATACAATATGTACAGATGCCTGCTCAACAAATGTAGAGCCAACAACAAATGCCTTCCATTCCAGCTGCTCAACAACCTCCACCAACTCAACAACCCTCACAATAAAGTCTTTTTACTTTAGGGTATGTTGACTGGAGCAGTCTTCCTTTTGACACAACTGAATGCAATCCTGATAAAGACAACAAAATGTTTGACATCAACTGGGGAGAACCTAACAATGGCATAAAGAACTTTGCGTTAATAGCATTTGAGGGCTGCACCTCTAAATCTGCCTTATCTCAGGTATCAAAAGAATATTTGACAAAACTATGTTCAAACTCATGCAAAGAATATTTTGCTCTCATAAGAGAGACCAATGTGCATTTACAAGGCAAAGCCAATGAGTCAGAGAGAAAATATACTCAAATAAAATGTGATTTTGAAAGTATACCAGTCAAGAACACTGTGTATCCTGTCTAAAGACAAAGCAGCATAAGTCCTCCTATAAATCTATTGAAGAATCAAAAACAACTGCATGTCTTCAACTACTCCATATGGACTTATTTGGGCCAGACAAAATCATGAGCCTTGGTAAGAAGAAGTACTGCTTAGTCATCATTGATGACTATTCAAGATTCACATGGGTCTTCTTCTTATTTTCCAAGGATGAGGCACCTGAAATCATCAAGTTCTTCATTCTACAAGTAGAGAAACAATATTTTCTCTCTATCAAAGCCATTAGAAGTGACAATGGGACAGAGTTCAGGAACAAAACTCTGGATGAATTCTGCTTGTCTAAAGGGATTATTAGACAATTCAATGTTCCCAGAACTCCTGAACAAAATGGTGTTGTAGAAAGGAAGAACAGAACACTAATTGAAGCAGCAAGAACCATGTTAGCTGATTCAGGACTACCATTGTATCTCTGGGCTGAAGCAGTCAACACTGCATATTATGTTTAGAATAGAGTCCTTGTCAACAAGATACACTCTAAGACTGCCTATGAAGTTCTTCATGGCATTAAGCCCCTTATCTCCTTTTTCAGGGCTTTTGGATGTTAATGTTTCATTCTAAACATTAAAGACTCTATTTCAAAGTTTGCTGCCAAAGTTGATTCAGGTTATTTTCTTGGTTATTCTTCCACTAAAAAAGCCTACAAGGTTTTTAATTCAAGAACCAAGATAATAGAAGAAACACTGAATGTCAAGTTCAATGAGTCAAAACACACTCTCATTCCAGCACATCCTGCTGAACTCTTTGACCTTGACAGTTTCCATTTCAGACCTAAAAATACTGTCACTTCATCTAAACCTATTTATTATGGTGCTCAAAGGTTTGATTGTAACACCCCAACCGATGGCGGAAACATCGGGATGTCACATAGTGATGATTGTTCAGTAGCTCATGGTGAATAATAAATTTCATTAAATGATTTAAATACATTATATACAATTGTTATACAAGAATTCGTACATCAAAATGAATAATAGTATGCACACATCTTCAAGCATTATCTCAAATCTTCAAGCAAGTAGAACCTGAAACATGTTAAGTTTGAAAATATTTTTGGGTCAACAAAAGTTGGTGAGAATACATAGGTTTTTGAATATAGTTGATAACAATAGTTTGTACAACAATCACAGTTGTATGATGATAGAGTATGATTCCGACATGTAACAATGCGTCTTTGTACAATCAAACCTTGTGTCGACTGAGGCCTAACTCGCAAGTTAGTCTAATGTTGTTACTGCTTTCGATCATCCCTGAATTTATGCGGGGGGATGGGTTTGTCAGACCTATAGCGCTATAATCTAAACAGGCGGCTTGATCATTGTTAATGATTGTACTGTGTCTTTTTGTTACAGTCAAATGATAGAATGATGATGTACTTGAATCACAAGTAAATATGAGTAAACGATAGTATAAAATGTTTAAACATGTTTCACCCCAAAAATAGTGAAAATAGAGAAAAGGGGCTATGTAAACTCACCTTAGCAAAATATTGTGTCTCGTGAAAATAGAATATGTGTTGCCTAACAATGCCAAGTATTACCAATGCTTGAATCGTGTTTATTGAGCGGTCAACTGAGAAAGTCAAACGTGAAGGGGATGCAGATTATAAGGAGATTTTTGGATAAATTGAGGGTGAGGATTTGTTGTTCGGTGTTCTTCGGCTCACTGGGAGGTTTCAATTTATAGTGTGTTGGCTGAAATAGAGGGATTCAATGCTAGTCAAAAGTATACGCGTATGTATACAAATTAGAGTGATTTTAGGCTTAAATTACGGGTCAAGTCAGTAGGGAATTGTTTATCGGTCAACAGGGATAAAGTGTTTACCAAAATTGAGGTCAAAATTTATAAAAACTGGACCGGGTGTTTGACTGAATTGCAGGTCGGGTTTGGAGGGATGGCCGGGTAACAGGGACAAGAGATAAGGGGTGTTGGGCCGGTTTCTTTTTTTCTTGGGTTTGGGCTGTCTGGGTGGGCCGCTGATTGGGTTGGGTTAACAACTACTTAGTTTTATTAATCCATATTATTGTTTGTATTTATTAGTATTATTATTATTTATTATTCTTATTATTATTATTATTATTATTATTATATATACATATATGTATATAAGTTGTGTGGTAGTAAAATAAAGACTTAGGCACATTATGAATGATAAAAAAAATATAACATACGTATTAGAATTTGGGGAAAATTTTGCGATGTTACAGTCTCCCCTACTTTTAGAAACTTCGTCCCGAAGTTTATTAAAAACATAGGGTTGAAGGTGATTGGGTAAAAAAATAAAAATAGTTGTGTTTTGGGTTATAGCATGACATGAATAGAATAAACTGTCTCGTGTTTAGTGTGGGTTGATGAACTACCAGACAACTAGAGTTTATAACCTTGATAGAATTTCACACTACCTTAACGTACCTGTAAACTCATGATTACGTTCCGGACCGCAATCACCAATTTACCTTACATTAAAGTTTTGCGTCCTTCTATGTCTCCACCGATTGTTGAGCAGGTCCGATAGCCTCCACCAGTCGTGGAGTAGGTTGTAGGGCCTCTCCCGACTGTTGAAAAGGCATAATGACTTCTACCAATTGTTGAGTAGGTTCGATAGCCTTCACCAGTCGTGGAGCAGGTTGTAGGGCCTCTCCCGACTGTTGAAAAGGCATGATGACCTCTATTAAGTGTAGCACATAGATTGCAAATTGATAACATGTTTATGCAAGCAAGTATAACAAGCACAGTATATGGGTTGTAGTTGTATAGATTTATATAATTTGCTCATATTCAGACAATCATGCACCATGTAAACAACTCTCAAACAAAAATTTCAATACTAGAATTTATTACTTGAATCAAATAGCGTCAATACATAGAATAAAAGCAGCCAATAGTCAAATGGTGAGACTTGCTGTTAGGTAGCTGGAGGGTCTTGATCTCTGTTTAGTTTAGGGCATCGGTTACGGAAGTGATTGGGTCTCCACATTCATAGCACTGACCGTAGTTGTATCGATTAGGATTAGCAGCCTGAGCAGGGTTGGTGGGTTGATTGGCATTAGGGTTTGGGGTCTCACGACATGTATTGACTAGATGGCCATACTTACCACAATTGGTGCACAAGCGACACGCTGAAGCAGTGGGGTGATGTCGGTTGCATGTGTTACACAATGGATAGTTTCCTATATAGGGTTTCTTGTTAGAAGCTTGGGTGGTGAGGTTGACATCAGGATCCCTGGCCTTACGCTTCTGGTTTTCAGTAGTTACCGCGGCTACAATACTTGCTTTATTGCCTTTCCGAACTAAGGTCCCGTTCTTTACGTGATTGTCAGTTAAGGTAGTTGCTAAACGCTTGGCCTCTTCAAGGGTAGCAGGGTTCCTTCCCCATACCGTGTCCTGAATCTGCATGGGCAAACCACCGATATACTTCTCGATGGCTACAGGTAGCGGAGTGACCTTATGGGGCAATAACAGACTGGGCTCATGGAAGCAAGTATTATAAGCAAGGTTTTCCCCACTATCCTGAGCAAGGGTGTGAAACTCGTCCTCTAATTTCTTGGCCTCGTTACGTGGGCAAAATTCATCTTTCATTATCTCCTTGACTTGATCCCAGGTCATAGCAAGTGCAACTTCAGCTCCTCGGGTGCGCTTTTCCTCATTCCACCAAGTGAGTGCTCGTTTGTGAAGAACACTCATAGCATAACGGACCTTAAAGTTATTGGGACACTCACTGTTAATGAAGGTATTCTCAATACCCTCGAACCATTGTGGAAGACCCGTAGCTCCTACATCTCCACTGAACTTAGGGGGATTACAGGTATTAAAGTGTTTGAGGGTGCAGGCTGGGAGACCATTCCCGTTTCCATTCCCGTTCGCATTGTGGTTTCCATTGCCGTTTCCGTTTCCATTACCGTTTCCGTTGCCGTTCATCTGGATGACTTGAGCCAGTAAGTTAGAAACCAGAGTCGCGATCTGCTGTGCCATTTGTTGGGAAATGATCGCAGCCAGTTGGGCATCAATGCCACTGTTGTTGTTGTTATGGTTGTCGTGGTTGTTATTGTTGCTATTTCCTTCCTCATGATTACCACCATTGTTATTGCGGGTGCTGCGACGTGGAGGCATGATCTGTAAGAGGCACAATGAAATGAATGAGGTAATATAAGGAATGTAATCATTTATTCATTTAATTAAAACAAATAAACGAAAACGTTGACTTATCAAAGATTCTAAATTCTAATAACATATGAAGACATGCTTTAGCCTATAAGTGAACACTCATCCCGAGAATTCCCAGGTAGGCATTCGGGTCCCTCGTCTGATTGGGATATATGCGCAATGCCAGCCTAGACAGAAGACTCAGAATACAGGCGTTCACCCTTCCAGATTGCACGTGTTCGTTATTAAAATCTAGAACTTTGACGAGATCTCAAGGTGGTTCAGGCTAAACCTGAGGATTTTGTCCTATTAGTCTAAGAGTAGATCCAGTGATGGAGAGCAATCTTCCTGTAGGTATTAAAGTAGGGATAAGAAGTAGGAGGGGGATAGAGTATAGCAAGTAAAAGGAGCAAATACTGGTTATAATCCTATGGTTATAGACTAGATTATTTTTCTAATAACCTAATTCCCTATAACCATGGCTCTGATACCAATCTGTAACACCCCAACCGATGGCGAAACATCGGGATGTCACATAGTGACGATTGTTCAGTAGCTCATGGTGAATAATAAATTTCATTAAATGATTTAAATAAATTACATACAATTGTTCTACAAGAATTCGTACATCAAAATGAATAATACTATGCACACATCTTCAAGCATTATCTCAAATCTTCAAGCAAGTAGAACCTGAAACATGTTAAGTTTGAAAATATTTTTGGGTCAACAAAAGTTGGTGAGAATACATAGGTTTTTGAATATAGTTGATAACAATAGTTTGTACAACAATCACAGTTGTATGATGATAGAGTATGATTCCGACATGTAACAATGCGTCTTTGTACAATCAAACCTTGTGTCGACTGAGGCCTAACTCGCAAGTTAGTCTAATGTTGTTACTGCTTTCGATCATCCCTGAATTTATGCGGGGGGATGGGTTTGTCAGACCTATAGCGCTATAATCTAAACAGGCGGCTTGATCATTGTTAATGATTGTACTGTGTCTTTTTGTTACAGTCAAATGATAGAATGATGATGTACTTGAATCACAAGTAAATATGAGTAAACGATAGTATAAAATGTTTAAACATGTTTCACCCCAAAAATAGTGAAAATAGAGAAAAGGGGCTATGTAAACTCACCTTAGCAAAATATTATGTCTCGTGAAAATAGAATATGTGTTGCCCAACAATGCCAAGTATTACCAATGCTTGAATCGTGTTTATTGAGCGGTCAACTGAGAAAGTCAAACGTGAAGGGGATGCAGATTATAAGGATATTTTTGGATAAATTGAGGGTGAGGGTTTGTTGTTCGGTGTTCTTAGGCTCACTGGGAGGTTTCAATTTATAGTGTGTTGGCTGAAATAGAGGGATTCAATGCTAGTCAAAAGTATACGCGTACGTATACAAATTAGAGTGATTTTAGGCTTAAATCACGGGTCAAGTCAGTAGGGAATTGTTTATCGGTCAACATGGATAAAGTGTTTACCAAAATTGAGGTCAAAATTTATAAAAAGTGGACCGGGTGTTTGACTGAATTGCGGGTCGGGTTTGGAGGGATGGCCGGGTAACAGGGACAAGAGATAAGGGATGTTGGGCCGGTTTCTTTTTTTCTTGGGTTTGGGCTGTCTGGGTGGGCCGCTGATTGGGTTGGGTTAACAACTACTTAGTTTTATTAATCCATATTATTGTTAGTATTTATTAGTATTATTATTATTTATTATTCTTATTATTATTATTATTATTATTATTATTATTATATATACATATATGTATATAAGTTGTGTGGTAGTAAAATAAAGACTTAGGCACATTATGAATGATAAAAAAATATAACATACGTATTAGAATTTGGGGTAAATTTTGCGATGTTACATTGATGATGAGGATCCTACACCATGGACTCCTAATACAGTCATTAAGTCAACTTTTAAACCATTAGAAATTTCACAAACTTCTGATCCAACAACTGCTGATGTACAAACTCAAACATCTATTTCAGCTCCTACAACTACTGATGATGTTCAAACAGCTGAACCAGATATTATAAACCTCGGTGGTTTGTTTGAAGAAGTACAAGAGCCACCTACACCTGTCAGTGGTTTACAACAACTGATTGAACACAAGGATCATCTATTGGATCAAATCATGGGTGATATTGCATCAGGGGTTCTCACAAGAAACCAGCTTTCCAACTTTTGCTTCTTCTTAGCATTCATTTCTCAGTTGGAACCTAAGAAGTATCAAGAAGCCCTCAAAGACAACAATTGGGTTCAGGCTATGCAAGAAGAGTTGCTCCAATTTAGGAAGCAACAGGTCTGAGAAATTTGTCCTTTACCACCAAACAAGTTGCCAATTGGAACAAGATGGGTTTTTAGGAATAAACAAGATGAAGCTGGTATGATTATCAAGAACAAGGCAAGACTGGTGGTACAAGGTTATTCTCAAGAAGAGGGAATTGACTATGATGAAACCTTTGCTCCAGTTGCAAGACTTGAAGCCATCAGGTTATTTTTTGCTTATGCAATTTCCAACAAAGTTAAAGTTTTTCAAATGGATGTTAAAAGTGCATTTTTGTATGGAAAAATTAAAGAGGAAGTGTATGTCTGTCAGCCACCTGGGTTTGAGGATCCTTCTCATCCTGAGTGAGTGTACAAACTTGACAAGGCTTTGTATGACCTAAAACAGGCTCCTAGAGCCTGGTATGAAACACTTTCAAACTTTCTACTCAAAACTAACTTTACAAGAGGCTCCATTGATAAAACTCTTTTTATAAAACATGTTGGAAATCATGTCTTACTTGTTCAAATTTATGTTGATGATATCATATTTGGTTCAACTAATACAAAATTGTGTGATGAATTCAAGAAACTCATGCAATCAAAATTTGAGATGAGTACAATGGGAGAACTGCAGTACTTTTTAGGACTGCAGATTAAACAACAAACAAATGGAACTTTTATACATCAATCTAAATATGTTCAAGAATTATTGAACAAATTTTCTTTACAAGACTGTAAATCATGTTCCACTCTGTTGGATCAGTATGCTCTTTGACAGTTTACTTGCTTGTGAACACTTATGTGTTTTCCAAGTTTTAATCAGTCTTGCACAGCGGAATAAGTTAATAAAGTTTCACTATCAACAGGAGTTATTACTCCCCCTGGATGTTTGCAAACTAAAGACAAGTTTAATGAGAATCTAAGTTATGAATGTAAATGACAATAAATAAGCAGGTAGATTCTCAATTAATGAAATGGAAATAACAAGTAAGAGTTTTGAAGGATTTCAGTTTTCAATTAAAATCAATGTCTAAAATAGTAGGATGAACCCATCTATTTATAGACCAACAGATACATACAACTTGTTCAAAACTTTACACAAAAGCAATACTACAACAGGCTGTAGTCTTGGAACTTGTACAAAATGATAAAGTAATAATAAACAATTAAACTACTGAAACATAAGGGCAGTGGAAAGATTCTATTACAAGTGCTGATGAATGACAAACTACTGATGAGTAGTTTGTATTCAGTAGTTCTTCAGTAGACTTGTCTGGTTTGACCTCAGAACTTTTGATCTATCTTTTTCAGTACTTGTTGAATCCTTCTTCAGTATTTTTGTCTTCTTTCTTCAGTAGTTCTATACTTAGAATAATTTGGCAGAAATATGAATTAGACTAAGGTTTGCAAAAGTGGTTTCTTCAATCCTTTCTGTCCTTACACACTCCCATGACACCAACCACACAAGTTGAACCAAATGATCAAGGAAAACAGGTTGATCAAACCATGTATAGATGTATGATAGGTTCCCTCCTGTATCTAACTGCTTCCAGACCAGATATTATGTTTTCAACATGTGTTTGTGCTAGATATCAATCAGCTCCTAGGGAATCACACCTCATTGCAGTTAAAAGAATTTTCAGATATCTAAAAGGAACTCCTACACTTGGAATTTGGTATCCTGCTTCCAGCAATACCAAGTTAATAGCTTTTTTAGATAGTGACTATGCAGGGTGCAAAATGTCAAGAAAATCAACATCTGGTGATTGTCAATTCTTAGGAAACTGTCTAGTGTCCTGGCAATCAAAGAAGCAAACATCTGTTGCAACTTCAACTGCTGAAGCTGAATACATTGCAGCTGCAAGTTGTACATCACAGATACAATGGCTCCAATATCAACTTCTTGATTATGGAATCAAAGAGACCAAGAAACCATTGCTTGTAGACAGTAAATCTGCCATTAGCATCATTCAAAATCCTGTTCCGTTCTCAAAAACTAAACATATTGAAATCAAGTATCATTTCATAAGGGATTGCTATGAAAAAGGCAAGATTGAAGTGAAGCATGTAACAACAGCTAATCAAATAGCTGACATATTCACTAAACCCCTGACACATCAACATTTCAGAAGTTAGTATGCATGCTTGGGATGCTAAATTTTTAAGTATTTCTTTTATTTTCTTACACATATTTTTACTTTCACTTACATTGTCTGTCATAAAACTTCTGAAAAACAAAAGGAGAGAAACTACTGATGTACAAAACATCAGTATAGGGATATTTTCTAAAAAATGATTAACTTCTGATAAAATAAACTTCAGAAGTTATGAATAAAGTGTTTATAAATGTTCTCATCAGTTGTTAACAAACTACTAAAGAGAAAATGGGAACTACTAATGAAAATTTTTCTTCATCAGCAGTTTTGTCAATAAGGGTAAATCAGACATTTTGCATTTCAGAAGTTTGACCTTGGGCGGTTATAAACTTCTGATAAACACCTTTTCCATAACTTATCTTTTCAAAAAGCAAAATTCCCTCATTCTCTCTCATAAATACTCTCAAACCCTCCCCTGCAACACAAACAAGAACACTATTCGATCAAAAAACACACAAACCACATGGCTCTAATACTAAAACATGGACACAATCAAAGAGGCTACTTTGAGAAACATGAAGCCTCGTCCCAATACGACGAAATCATTGATTTAGTCATCAAAACCCAATACTTCACTGCCCTCGCCATTGATCCTCCAATTCACACTGAAACTCTTAATGAGTTCTGGGCAAATGCCGAGACGGTGATAGTGAATGATCAGATTATTTCCCTAAAATCAACCATCCAAGGGAAAGTAATGGCAATCACACCAGCTACTTTGGGAATAAGACTGGGTCTGGATGATGCGGATGCACCAGATCATTTTCCCAACTCTGCAATCCATTTGACCATGACAGAGTATGGTTACCAAGGTACTTTCTCACATGCAACCATTTTTAAGAAATTTTTTGAACCAAAATATAAACTTTTGTTTCATTACATAATCATGTGCTTGAGTCCAAAAACAGGATCTTATGATCAGATGCCCTATACTTTTCAACCAATTTTTCATTCCGTTGTGAATGAAACAAAATTCAGGGCATCAACACTTTTCTTTAATGAATTGGTGTTGCATCACCAAAATTCTAAAAAGAATTTTTTGTTGTATCCAAGGTTCATCATGCAATGCATAATTAAAGAACTTGGAGATGAGGTGCTTGTGGGAAAAACAAACATTTTAAATCCATTAACTTCACAAGCATACTCAAGGCATAACAAACCGGCTGCCTGGCCAGAAGATGACCAAGGGGAACAAAAAACAGTCCCCGTGGAACCACCATCTTCCAAACCCTCACCCAAAAAGGCCAAGAAACCCAAACAACAAAAACCCAAACCCACCAACCCTAAAAGAAAGGCAGTTCAAGAAATTGAGATGCCTGTAACTGCTGATGTGCAATCTGCACTTGTAAAAGATGTGACTGAAACATCCTCTCAGTCTCATCCATCTCAAACACCCACAAGAGCACCCATTACCATTCTTTTCAAAAGAAAGAAATTTAAAAAGACCATAGCTACTTATCCTTCTTTTGAAACTGCCGATGCCTTACCGCAAACTACTGAACCAGAAACATCACAGACAACAATTAAAATTGCCAAACTTCTCTCTGGGATAAAAGAGACAATCTCATCAACACATGTCATTCCCCAACAACCAAATCAAACAGGGGAAATACCATCAGAACTTGACATGGATGTGGATGTCATTAGCCCTATCCCAAGAGATGAGGATGAACCAAGGTTTCTATGCCCAAACATAGAGACTTTAGGTACATTTGAGGCTGCTACTACTCATTTACCACCCAGTGGTGGATCTAAGGACAGAAGTAACATTGCTAAGACCTCATTTGTGGCAACTACTGATGAAGGCTTAATGCCTGGGGTAGGAAATCCTCAGAACCAAGAAACAGAGGTTCATGAGACAACTGGGTTGGGCCCAGCTCATGATATAACTGATACTGTCCTCATTAAGGATGTAATCAGGGATTCAGATTATTCCATTGAATTGGATGATGATTCACACTCCACAACACATGAATTGACAGCTACTAGTGAAGGTCCTAAATCTGATGTCTCTAAGCTCAAAGAGCTAGTCACAACAGATCAGGTTAAATCCACTTGATCCCTGATTCCCCTAAAGTGGCATCTTTAGTACACTCTGAAGATCACCCAAAAACACCCCCTGACTAAAAATGCCTACCCAATTCCCTGGGTCATCTAGCATAGACTTGAACCACCTATGCAGCCCAGATGGTGCCCTATATCAGATGATGAACACCCTCATATCCAATCACCTCAAATCTTTTACAACTTTTTCGGAGTTGAAACCGAAACTCAATTTGAGGTGATCAACCACAAACTAAGTGAGCTGTCCAACAAAATTGACAACAATACAAGACAACTTATAAAGTTATCTGGTAGAACTTCTCAACCTGGAAGGCTTCCAGAAGTGGATGAAGCCAAAAAGGGGGAGAAGATTAAGGAACCAAGAAAGTCATTAGAAGCCAGGATAAAGGCAAGAGTGGCTCTACAAAAACAACAAGAGAAATAGAAAGCCCAAAAAGACTTAGAAGATCAAGATAGGCTCCTTTCTGGAACTGAAGTTGAAGCTGAAACTTCCCAAGGCCTCAATGAAGAAACTTTTGAAGACTCTGAAAGTACTGAAGACAATCATTCAGTAGTTGATACTTCTATCAACCCTTCAGCAGTTAACACTTCCAACATTTCAACTAAAGAGCCTTCTATGGCAGCTGAACACATTCCAACTCCTATTCCAAGGCCAACAACCACTCAAATGCCTGTACTAAACCCTTCTCCTGTAACACCCCAACCGATGGCAGAAACATCGGGATGTCATGTATTGATGATTGTTTCAGTAGCACATGGTATATATTGAAATTTTAAATAATTTATTCATAACATAAATATCCAAATGAAATGATGTCTAAAAATCCCAAATACATAATATCAAATAAAACAAATAACTTCAAATAACTTCATAGTATTTCCTCATGCATACTCTAAGCCTCAGCTTCATTGTTAGCTGAAACATGTTAATTTTGAAAATATTTTTGGGTCAACAAAATTTGGTGACAATTACATAGGTTTTGATAATTGAATAAAACTTGTACAATTCAAGTGTCATGGCAAGTCTAGTCCATATGTGAAAACATACTATCAGGTCAATCGAGTGCATAATCAACCCTTGTGACTAGAATATTGTGGTCCATCCCATACGCTCATGGTTCACTCGATTATGATATGCGATAACAATCACCCACGCTACCTATGTAGGAGGTACACGTATCTGGGTGGGATTGTCAGTCCAATAGATCTATCATTGTATACCGTCGGCTGATCAATGTTAATGATTATGCTAGAATATTGTGCTTACCCTAGTCATGTTTAAGACATAAAGCAACATAGAATAACACATAGACACTTTATGATTGAATTGTAGATAGAATGTTGTAACATGTTTCACCCCAAAAATAGTGAAATAAAAAAGGGGCTATGTAAAACTCACCTTAGCAAAATGTTAAGTCTCGTGAAAATAGAATAAGTGTATCCCAATGATGCCAAGTATTACCCTATATTTAAGATAATAAGCAAGTCTAAGTCTTTCTAGTTTACAAGTATTTCTAGGGTTTCGAATTTGGGGATAGGTATTCGTTTGATTAATAATTAAATGGTTTAATAAATAAAAGAAATTCGATAAATAAATAAACAAAAGTCTTTTTGTAGGCTTTTGATTAAGGGTGATCCCGTTAATAGGTTTTAAGTATGAAAATAATTTTTATAAAATTATTTTCTTAAAAATTGATTATTTAACTTATTTATTTCTATTTTGTCAAAATAAAACATTAATATCTAAAAATATTAAAATTAAAGAATTTTTAAATTAAAATTTGTATTTCTGTTCTAAATGGACAGAAATAATTTATATAAAATTTTGGTGCAAAAATACTGAAAAATGAATATATTATGATTTATTTATGATTAAAATAACAAAAATCGATTGAAAATATTAAATAAATGATTTTTCAGAAATAAAAACCATTTTTGGAATGTTTATTGCTTTATAAACTTAGAATAATTTTTGTAGAATTTTATGAAATCATTTTGATATTTTTATAGAATTTTATAATTATAATAGAATAAACTTGAAATATTTATTATATATAATAAATAAATAATTTTTGGAAAACTAAAAATTGTATGATAAACTTTTCTATTAGAACATCATAAAATAATTTTTGTAGAATTTATAAAGAAATTTTAGTATTTTAAAACCATGTTTAAAATAATAAAGAATATATAAGTAATAAAGGTTTTTTTTTTAAAAAAAAAAAAAAGGTTTGTGCGTTTTATGGCTCGAACCCGCGTCAAACCCGGGTCGGGGTTTTAAATCACAAGCCCAGACAAGTTGGTCTGGACCCTAAGAATGAATATTCTTGGTTAGAAATTAATTATATACTCTAACTGATTTGTTTTCAATATATAAAAAAAAAGATTCAAACCACGGGACTCGAACCCTGGCCTTGTGGTCGGTTCGCGTCTGAGTGAAAAGGGGTCACACCAACTGATCTGTTGATCAGTTGGTGATGAAAGTGGTTCAGTAAAATATAAATATCAATGTTTGCAGATCAATTATCCCCAAATCAAAAGTGTCGAGCCCTAGCTTTTCAATAAGCAAGATTGACTAACAGTAACCCGATTAAACATGGGGTTATTGTTGTCAGGCGGCCGATGAACAAAACCAAACAAAAACATTGAGACTTACAAACTGTTTCACGTGATCTTGAGCGGTCAACGAAAAGTCAAACACGCAAATGATTGGAGCTTGAAAAGGGGTTTTTAGCAAAAAAATTAGAGAGGGGAAAGAGTATTCGGCGAGTGTAGGTTGTGAAAGAGGGTCCAATTTATAGTGAGGTGCTCGGGTGTTCGAATTGGTAAGGTTGGCCCGCCTTAATGACGATGACGCGTGATTGAGCTTCAATTAGGAAGGTTATAGCTGCTAATTGGCGTGTATAAGACGCGAATCAATCTTATCAATCAACATTCATGCCTTAAAGGGATTATAAACACGGATTGATTGAGTATATTAGGAAGATTGGATCGCAGTTGACTTTTCAATAGTCAACTGCACATCTAAACATGATATATATATATATATATATATATATATATTCCAGTCATAGTTTAAACCAAGTGAAAGCTGTAGACCAGCTGGTTAAGTCTTGTGTGTGTGTGACTCGGCCTTGGGCACGGGTTCGAACCCCGGCCCAGGCATTTATTTTATAACAATTATTAAACCAATATTTAGATAATATACGCTTATAGTATGGTACTAGGGGTCCAAACGTGTCACGAAATATTTTTAAAGGGTACGATAATGATAAAAAAAAATTCGACGTTTAATTAATAATAGTCGTAACGTACATAGAATTCAATGCGAAATGTTACAGTCTCCCCTACTTTTAGGAACTTCGTCCCGAAGTTGGAGTTGGAGAGTCTGGTGGGAAAGGTGTGGGTACTTAGACTTCATCTGGTCCTTGCGTTCCCAAGTGAACTCTGGACCTTGTTTAGATTCCCAACGAACCTTAACGGTCGGAATGCGACTGCGCTTGAGTTTCTTGACTCCAGTATCCACGATCTCAACGGGTTTCTCGACAATGTGCATAGTTTCATCGATCTGCACATCTTCAAGAGGTACATGGAGGTTCTAATCTGCTAAGCATTTCTTGAGATTCGAAACGTGAAAAGTTGGGTGAACATTGCTTAACTCAGGTGGAAGATCAAGTTTGTAAGCCACTTTTCCAATCCTGTCAAGCACTTTGAATAGGCCTACGTATCGAGGAGCTAGTTTTCCCTTTCTACCGAAGCGAATTACTCCCTTCCAAGGAGATACCTTAAGAAGTAAAAGGTCCCCGACTTGAAATTCCAAGGGCTTTCGACGTTTATCATCATAGCTCTTCTGTCGACTTCTAGCCTTGAGAAGATTATCCTGAATGAGTTGGATTTTATCTGTGGTTTCCTGGATCAGTTTAGGTCCAGTGATCTGGGCTTCACCAACCTCAGTCCAACAGATAGGTGAACGACACTTACGACCATAGAGTGCCTCGAAAGGAGCCATGTTAATGCTGGCATGATAACTGTTGTTGTATGAAAACTCGACCAAAGGAAGATGAGAATCCCATGCGCCACCAAAATCAATGACACATGCCCTGAGCATATCCTCAAGTGTTTGAATGGTCCGTTCGGTCTGACCATCTGTTTGAGGGTGATAAGCAGTACTCAGGTTTAGCTTGGTACCCAAAGCGTCTTGTAAAGAATCCCAAAAGTGAGAGGTGAAACGACCATCACGATCAGAGATAATGTCCAAAGGTATACCATGGCGACATACAATTTCACTCACGTACATCTTCGCTAACCTTTCCACGGAATATTTCTCACGAATAGGTAAGAAATGGGCTGACTTGGTTAGACGGTCAACGATTACCCAAATGCTGTCAAAACCTTTGGGTGTTCGAGGGAGTTTAGTGATGAAGTCCATTGCTATGCTCTCCAATTTCCATACAGGATTTTCTGGTTGTTCAAGCATACCAGATGGTCGTTGATGTTCAGCCTTGACCTTTGAACAAGTAAGGCATTTTGCAACGAAAAGAGCAATATCTTTCTTCATACCAGGCCACCAATACGAATAACGAAGATCCTGGTACATCTTGTCAGCTCCAGGATGAATAGAATAACGAGACTTATGAGCCTCGTTCATAAGGAAAGTACGAAGATCATCACGGTCAGGAATCCAAAGTCGATTGAGAAAATAAAGTAGACCATCAGGTTTGGTTTCAAGTTGAGTCTCAGCACCACAAGACATTTCTTCGTACATGTTACCTTGGGTGACTGAAGTATGTTGAGCCTGGAGGATACGATCCTGAAGATCAGTATGAACTCTCGCACAATGAAGTTTGATGCGCTCTTTACGACTGAGTGCGTCAGCCACAACATTCGCTTTGCCAGGATGGTAGCGAATCTCGCAATCATAGTCGTTAAGTAACTCAACCCAACGTCGTTGCCTCATGTTAAGATTTTTCTGGTCGAAGACATGTTGGAGACTTTTGTGGTCTGTGAAAACTACACATTTGGTTCCATAAAGATAGTGTCTCCAAATCTTAAGAGCAAAGACAACTGCGCCCAATTCAAGATCATGGGTGGTATAATTCTTTTCGTGGGTCTTGAGCTGTCTAGACGCATAAGCAATAACTTTGCCTCGTTGCATGAGAACACAGCCAAGACCTTGGTTTGATGCATCACAATAGACCACGAAGTCATCATTACCATCAGGTAGAGACAAGATAGGAGCTTCACAAAGTTTCAGCTTAAGAGTCTTAAATGCTTCCTCTTGTTTTGGTCCCCACGCATAAGGTTTACCCTTGTGAGTTAAGGCAGTGAGAGGAACAGCGATCTTAGAGAAGTTAGCAATGAATCGACGATAATAACCAGCCAAACCAAGGAAGGAACAGACTTCAGTTGGAGTTTTAGGAACACTCCAATCTTTGACAGCTTCGATCTTTGCGGGATCAACATGAATTCCGTTCTCATTGATGACGTGTCCTAAAAATTGAACTTCCTTAAGCCAAAATTCACATTTCGAGAACTTGGCATACGGTTGTTCTTTCTTTAGGAGACCCAAGATTGAGTGAAGATGTTGTTCGTGATCGGATTTTGATTTAGAGTAGATCAAAACGTCGTCAATGAAGACGATCACGAATTTGTCAAGGTAGGGTCTACAAACCCGATTCATTAGATCCATAAACACTGAGGGAGCGTTGGTCAACCCAAACGGCATTACCATGAATTCGTAATGGCCATAACGTGTACGAAAGGCTGTCTTGGGAATGTCTTCTTCGTGAACTCTAAGCTGATGATAACCAGAACGAAGATCAATCTTCGAGAAGTGGGTTGCTCCTTGAAGTTGATCGAAAAGATCGTCAATCCTAGGCAAGGGATAACAATTCTTGATGGTGAGTTTGTTGAGTTCATGATAGTCGATACACATCCTGAGAGATCCATCTTTCTTCTTGACGAACAATACAGGGGCTCCCCATGGAGAAGAACTGGGGCGAATGAAACCTTTATCAAAAAGTTCCTGTAGTTGACTGGCAAGTTCTTGCATCTTAGAGGGTGCAAGACGATAAGGAGCTTTGGCTACTGGATTTGCACCAGGAACAAGATCGATCCTAAATTCAACTTGACGAGCAGGAGGCAAACCAGGTAAATCCTCTGGAAAGACTTCAGGATAGTCCCGAATGATTGGAATATCTTGGATACGCTTGCCCTTGTCTTTCTTTTCTATCACGTTAGCCGAGAAAGCCATATACCCCTTTCATAAGTATTTTTGAGCAGTAGTACAAGACATGAGTTTAAGCTCACCACAAGGCTTCTCACCATAGATCTTCAAAATGTCACCAGATTCAAGAAGAATGCGAATAACTTTCTCAAAGCATAGGATTTCAGCACGATGGGTTGACAATCAATCCATGCCTACTATGACATCAAAGCTTCCAAGATGCATAGGAATGAGATCGATAGGGAAAGTATGTTCATCAAGGTTCAACACACAGTTACGAATAATAGAATCGATCAAGATAGACTTCCCATTAGCTACCTCTACCACTAAGGGTTCCTCTAGGTTAGTCTGGGGTAAGTTAAGTAAGGGTTCAAACTTTAGTGATACAAATGACTTATCAGCACCCGAAGCAAATAATATAGAAGCATAGTGGTTATTAACGAGAAACGTACCATTAACCACCTCGTTGTTGTCGCGGGCCTGATTAGCATTGAGGTTGTATGCGCGACCTCGAGCACCTTGGTTCTGGTGGCGGTTCTGGTTTTGATTGCGGTTCTGGTTCTGGTTTTGATTACGATTGGGGCAGGCATTGATATAGTGGTCTGGGTTGCCACACTCGTAACACTGACCACGAGCAGGCCTGTTGTTTTGTTGGTTGGGAGCTGGGGCATTTCTAGCAGGGTTATTTTGGGCAGCAGGGCCATTAGCGGGGGGAGCTCGACAGATATTCACAAGGTGACCATACCTTTGACAATTAGTGCAAAAACGACATGGCACCTGAGCTGGGTGATGGTATTTGCAAGTGTTGCACAAGGGGTGAGGTCCGGTGTATGGCTTCTTATTGGGTGCAGGGGTGGCAACCACTGTAAAGTTTCGGGCCTTACGCTTCTTGTTAACAGAGTGCTCAGTCTTAATCTCCTTAGCCGGATCTGGTGTAGCTTTGTTCACATCTTTCTTAGCACCTTTGCGAAACAGAGTACCATTCTTCACGTGATTGTCAGTCAGTGTAGCCGCTAAACGTTTGGCTTCTTCCAAGGTGGCAGGATTCCTTCCCCATATCGTGTCCTGAATTTGCATAGGTAGACCACCGATATACTTCTCGATGGCTACAGACAGGGGAGTGACCTTATGGGGCAACAACAAACTGAGCTCGTGGAAGCGGGTATTGTAAGCAAGGTTTTCCCCACTATCCTGAGCAAGGGTGTGGAACTCGTCCTCCAATTTCTTAACCTCGTTACGGGGACAAAACTCAGCTTTCATTATCTCCTTGACTTGATCCCAGGTCATAGCAAGTGCAACTTCAGCTCCGCGGGTGCGCTTTTCCTCATTCCACCAAGTGAGCGCTCGTTTGTGAAGAACACTCATAGCATAACGGACCTTAAAGTTATCGGGACACTCACTGTTAATGAAGGTATTCTCAATACCCTCGAACCATTGTAGGAGACCAGTAGCTCCTTCATCTCCACTGAACTTAGGAGGATTACAGGTATTAAAGTGATTGAGAGTGCAAGCTGGGAGACCATTCCCGTTTCCATTCCCGTTCCCAT
Source organism: Ambrosia trifida (assembly GCA_028751855.1). Lineage (NCBI taxonomy): Eukaryota > Viridiplantae > Streptophyta > Magnoliopsida > Asterales > Asteraceae > Ambrosia > Ambrosia trifida. The sequence goes on along the minus strand of CM054123.1, from coordinate 23,083,491 downwards.
TATGGTTTCCATTGCCGTTTCCATTCATTTGGATGACTTGAGCCAGTAAGTTAGGAACCAGGGTTGCGATCTGTTGCGCCATTTGTTGAGAAATGATCACAGCCAGTTGGGCATCACCTCCATTGTTGTGGTTAGTGTCGTGGTTATGGTTGTGGTTGCTGCTCCCTTCCTCATGATTTCCACCACTGTTGTTACGAGTGCTGCGACGTGGAGGCATGATCTGTATGAGACACAATGAAATGAATGAGGCAATATAAGGAATGTAATCATTTATTCATTAATTAAAACGAATAAACGAAAACGTTGACTTATCAAAGATTCTAGATTCTAATAACATAGTAAAGACATGCTTTAGCCTATAAGTGAACACTCATCCCGAGAATTCCCAGGTAGGCATCCGGGTCCCTCGTCTGATTGGAATATATGCGCAATGCCAGCCTAGACATAAGACTCAGAATACAGGCGTTCACCCTTCCAGATTGCACGTGTTCGTTATCGAAATCTAGAACTTCGACGAGATCTCAAGGTGGTTCAGGCTAAACCTGAGGATTTTGTCCTATTAATCTAAATGGATCAGGATTGCAGCAGACGAATAAGAGTAGTCAACTAGTAAAGGCTTAGGGTTGTAAGTTGTAGGATAGGGATAAGATTAAGGAAGCAATTAGGGTTACAAGTAAGAGAAGCAAGTACTGTTTTAAATCCCTAAGGTTATAGTCTAGATTATTTTTCGAATAACCTAATTCCCTATAACCAGGGCTCTGATACCAATCTGTAACACCCCAACCGATGGCGGAAACATCGGGATGTCACGTATTGATGATTGTTTCAGTAGCACATGGTATATATTGAAATTTTAAATAATTTATTCATAACATAAATATCCAAATGAAATGATGTCTAAAAATCCCAAATACATAATATCAAATAAAACAAATAACTTCAAATAACTTCATAGTATTTCCTCATGCATACTCTAAGCCTCAACTTCATTGTTACCTGAAACATGTTAATTTTGAAATTATTTTTGGGTCAACAAAAGTTGGTGAGAATTACATAGGTTTTGATAATTGAATAAAACTTATACAATTCAAGTGTCATGCCAAGTCTAGTCCATATGTGAAAACATACTATCAGGTCAATCGAGTGCATAATCAACCCTTGTGACTAGAATATTGTGGTCCATCCCATACGCTCATGGTTCACTCGATTATGTTATGCGATAACAATCACCCACGCTACCTATGTAGGAGGTACACGTATCCAGGTGGGATTGTCAGTCCAATAGATCTATCATTGTATACCGTCGGCTGATCAATGTTAATGATTATGCTAGAATATTGTGCTTACCCTAGTCATGTTTAAGACATAAAGCAACATAGAATAACACATAGACACTTTATAATTGAATTGTAGATAGAATGTTGTAACATGTTTCACCCCAAAAATAGTGAAATAGAAAAGGGGCTATGTAAAACTCACCTTAGCAAAATGTTAAGTCTCGTGAAAATAGAATAAGTGTAGCCCAACGATGCCAAGTATTACCCTATATTTAAGGTAATAAGCAATTCTAAGTCTTTCTAGTTTACAAGTATTTCTAGGGTTTCGAATTTGGGGATAGGTATTCGTTTGATTAATAATTAAATGGTTTAATAAATAAAAGAAATTCGATAAATAAATAAACAAAAGTCTTTTTGTAGGATTTTGATTAAGGGTGATCCCGTTAATAGGTTTTAAGTATGAAAATAATTTTTATAAAATTATTTTCTTAAAAATTGATTACTTAACTTATTTATTTCTAATTTGTCAAAATAAAATTTTAATATCTGAAAATATTAAAATTAAAGAATTTTTAAATTAAAATTTGTATTTCTGTTCTAAATGGACAGGAATAATTTATATAAAATTTTGGTGCAAAAATACTGAAAATGAATTTACTATGATTTATTTATGATTAAAATAACAAAAATCGATTAAAAATAATAAATAAATGATTTTTCAGAAATAAAAATCATTTTTGGAATGTTTATTGTTTTATAAACTTAGAATAATTTTTGTAGAATTTTATGAAATCGTTTTGATATTTTTATAGAATTTTATAATTATAATAGAATAAACTTGAAATATTTATTATCTATAATAAATAAATAATTTTTGCAAAACTAAAAATTGTATGATAAACTTTTCTATTAGAACATCATAAAATAATTTTTGTAGAATTTATAAAGAAATTTTAGTATTTTAAAACCATTTTTAAAATAATAAAGAATATATAAGTAATAAAGGTTTTAAAAAAAAGGTTTGTGTGTGCTATGGCTCGAACCCGCGTCAAACCCGGGTCGGGGTTAAAAATCACAAGCCCAGACCAGTTGGTCTGGACCCTGAGAACGAATATTCTTGGTTAGAAATTAATTTTATAGTCTAACTGATTTGTTTTTAATATATATATAAAAAAAATTCAAACCACGGGACTCGAACCCTGGCCTTGTGGCCGGTTCGCGTATGAGTAAAAAGGGATCACACCAACTGATCATCAGTTGGTGATGAAAGTGGTTCAGTAAAATATAAATATCAATGTCTGCAGATCAATTATCCCCAAATCAAAAGTGTCGAGCCCTAGCTTTTCAATAAGCAAGATTGACTAACAATAACCCGATTAAACATGGGGTTATTGTTGTCAGGGGGCCGATGAACAAAACCAAACAAAAACACTGAGACTTGCAAACTGTTTCACGTGATCTTGAGCGGTCAACGAAAAGTCAAACACGCAAACGATTGGAGCTTGAAAAGGGGTTTCTAACAGAAAATTAGAGAGGGGAAAGAGTATTCGGCGAGTGTAGGTTGTGAAAGAGGGTCCAATTTATAGTGAGGTGTTCGGGTGTTCGAATTGGTAAGGTTGACCCGCCTTAATGACGATGACGCGTGATTGAGCTTCAATTAGGAAGGTTATAGCTGCTAATTGGCGTGTATAAGACGCGAATCAATCTTATCAATCAACATTCATGCCTTAAAGGGATTATAAACGCGGATTGATTGAGTATATTAGGAAGATTGGATCGCAGTTGACTTTTCAATAGTCAACTGCACATCTAAACATGATATATATATATATATATATATATATATATATATATTCCAGTCATAGTTTAAACCAAGTGATAGCTGTAGACCAGCTGGTTAAGTCTTGTGTGTGTGTGACTCGGCCTTGGGCACGGGTTCGAACCCCGGCCCAGGCATTTATTTTTTAACAATTATTAAACCAATATTTAGATAATATAAGCTTATAGTATGGTACTAGGGGTCCAAACGTGTCACGAAATATTTTTAAAGGGTACGATAATAATAAAAAAATTCGACGTTTAATTAATAATAGTCGTAACGTACATAGAATTCAATGCGAAATGTTACATCTCCCATCTCAATGTCCAAAGAATTACTGGAGAAGAGTCTACCTGCAGCACAAAAGAAGGCCAAGGAAGATGAGATATGGAACAGCCTAGAAGCAAGGGAAGGTTTGAGCTACAATGACAAGCTCAAAGCATATGTAGAAGAGTTGAATAAACAAGCTGTAATAGAAAGAGTTGCTGAGGAAGACAAGAGATAACAACTGATGTCTTATATTACAAAGAACAGCAAAACTGGTAGCCAATGATTTTGGTTCAAAAGCCTCAGTGTCAAAATGGAGAGAAGACAAATTATTTGACACATATAAAAGATTCAAGGCTGACAAGGCTGCAAATCTAGAGAAGTACAAAACTTCTAAAGTGTCAACTTCAGTAGTTAGAACTTTTGGTGCTAGACAATCAAAGCCTGCTACCAAGAAGAAGCAAGAGGAGATCACAAAGACTGATTTCAAGATGGTATTGCTTGAAGGCAATACAGTAGTACAAGGAGACTTTGTGATTGAAGAAAAGTCTCTGCTGACACAGTTCAGGGATCCTTCAACATTTGCTTACCAAATTCAGAAGACTATAACTAATAAACTGCACACAAAGGTAATCACTGAACATCATTTACCTACCTTTGATATACCAAATGTGGTGCAAACAGAAGAAGGAAGAGAATCCCACCTGAGGGTCACTGAAGTAGAAAACATCCCTCACTCAGGAACATCCTAGGGATCCAGCATGGTCCCTTACACTTTAGATTTTGACAAATCTAAAGTTCTGATAATGAAATGGCCATTTACTGATTCCAACTCCGTATTAGTGACAAGGAAAGATCGTTCAAGCAAGGCCTTCAAATCTATGAATGAACGGAAAAATCTATCTACACAAGACTTGCTTACAATTCAACATCTTGAACCTGAACAAGGATCTCTCACAAATGAACAACTGAACCAACTCAAGACTTCCATGTTCAAAGAAATCTGGAAGATACTTGAAGACAGAAGAAGACAATAAAGAATTAGATAAGGTTTTGGCTTCATCAATCCAGGGGGAGATTATAAGGACAAAAAGGATTGTTGAAACCTCTTTTGATAACCTTAGTCCAATTCCTACTTCTGCCAAAATATTCTTAGTATGAAACTACTGAAGAAAGAAGACACAAGTACTGAAGAAGGATTCAACAAGTAATAAAGAGTAAAGATCAGAAGTTCTGAAGTCAATCCAGACAAGTCAACTGAAGAACTGCTGAAGACAAACTACTCATCAGTAGTTTGTCACTCATCAGCACTTGTAATAGAATCTTTCCACCACCCTTATGTTTCAGTAGTTTATTAGTTTATTATTACTTTATCTTTTGTTCAAGTTCCAAGACTGCAGCCTATTGCAGTCTTGCTTTTGTAATAAAGTTCATGTATTTGTTTGTCTAAAAATAGATGGGTTAATCCCTCTGTTTTAGACATCGATTTTAATTGAAAACTGAAATCCTTCAGAGCTTAAACTTGAAATACCATTTCATATTCTGAGAATCTCTTTGCATATTTATTATATACATTCAATTGCTTAGATTCTCATTAACTGTCTTTAGTTTATAAACATCCAGGGGGAGTAACAACTCCTGTTGATAGTGAAACTTTATAACTTATTCCGCTGTGCAAACTTCTTTGATTAAACTTGTAAAACACATAAGTGTTCATAAGCAAGCAACTGTTAAAGAGCATACTGATCCAACAAGTTTCTTATTACCTTATTAAATATGGCAAGTTAGATGCCGAACCATGAGGAGTACAATGGAAAGAGTTTTAAGTTGATTGATTACTAATTAACTAATTAGTAGAAAGGTAAAATTCGGTTGTTTGAGAGTCAATGTGAAAACAAAATTAAAATTAATTGTATTGAGAAGAATATTGGTGTAGACGAAATTAAAAATGAATGTGAAAACGAAATTAACTATATGCTATTAGTCGGAAAAGCCTTCACGGCTAGGCCTCGGTCGGAAGAGCCATCGCGGCGAAGGTTCTGGCTGCAAAAGACGTCTCCCGAGCCGTCTTTCATATGACTGAGACATCACCGGTGACATCAACAGCTGCAAAAGACGCATCTGCATAGAGGCAGTACGGAGCAGACAAGACCAGTCCGAACCGGCTCGGAGACGAGGTTTCAGATCGGACACGTCAACGGGACGCATCCGGAAACGGCTTTTGCAGGTAGAGAGACATCACGGAGACATCTCCATTTTAGCCAACTGAGAGGATCAGTTTCGGCTTAAGCCATGAGCCAAGAAGAGTTGGTGCCGTCTCCCACTTGCCCGGAGACGTCTCGACGACGCGGAGACGTGGCTGAGATGGATCTTAGAAAACCAAGCACATGTCGTCGTTTCATTGGCAAGCTTTGGTGGAATCTCCGGAGTCCCTTCCACCTCCTCGAAATCGGGTAATTAACTCTCCCAAGTCATGGGAGATGACTAATTTCGTGAAAAGCCTTGGTCAAAGGTTATAACCGTAATTTTCTCTATTTAAATCATTCAGATTTATATGAAAGGTAAAGACACAAACCAAAGCTTTAGTTTTTCACAGGGTTTAAATCAAATTCAAGAAACCATGTAACCCCAAGTGGTGCAACGGATTCTGACGGTGGTTGAGGTGAATTCGGAAAATTGTGGATAGAGAGTTTCAACGGCGGTTGATGGCGTGTTTGGATGTTGCGACGGTCAGTGGGGGTGTATAGAGGTGGTGGTGCAACGGTTGGTGGCGGTACAAAGAACGACAGAGCTAGAACAATGGTGGATTATGGTTGACGGTTGGAATGATGATGGTAGGGATGGTATGGGAAGATGAAAGCAAGATGGTAGGGGTTTGATTATGAGAAAAATGGATGCTTAATTTTAGTTTTAATTTTAATTTTTTATCTACTTTTTTATAAATCATATAACATGTTTCAGATAACAAAAGAAACTAGATAAATGTCATAGTGAATAGTTTACCCGTAATTCAAGTAAATCATATAGGATTAGAACATAAAATAAAGTTTACGAAAAAATTTATGAGTGACCAAACTAAAACACTCATGAAACTTGATTATCATTCAAATAAATATTCCCTATAAACTAATAATAGAGAGCCACCTCAATATCCACAATCACAATTCACCTCTCCACAACACGCCTCAATGGGTGTAAAATCTACTGTACGTACGTGGCGCCTACGTGGCACACGTTTTTTCACATTTCACGTGAACCACAACATATAGTAAAATAAATTCAAACATGAAGTTTAATAAATGAAATAGTAATGAAGATGAATAATAATGGAAAATGCAGCAAAAATATAAACTTTAAATCATAACAAATGAGACAATTGCTTTCAACAAGAACTTTTCATAAGCCATCACATATTACAGTACAAGTTTACAATCTCCCCCCTTCAGCCTGATCATTCACAGCTCTGTTTGTATTAAGAGAATGGTTTGAGTAATGAATAGAACAGTAAAGGCACTGTTCTATTTATAGACAAACGAAAACTCTTATGACCTAAGGCTGACATCACCTAAAATAGTGACATCTAACATATATAACATAAAACATCTGCCCTATACAAACACTATTACATAGGAATACTCTGATGACTGAACAACTGATGGGATAAACTCTGATGCTTGTATCAACTGTTGGAGCCTAAGTGCTGTTGGCTCCAACAGACTTTGTATCTTCAGACCTTTGGCTCAGTAGATGTTTCTTTAATCAGACCTTGTAAACAGCAGTTGTACAGCAGTTGTTTACGGAACATCAATTGTTAGAGTCAACAGTCTTTTGGGATGATCTTGTTATGCAAAGTACTGTTTTATTATGGATCATATGTATAGTATGTTTTGGCTTTTCACTTCATCTGTTCTTCTCCGGTTCAGCAGACCCAACAATCTCCCCCTAAAACCGATGATGCCAAAACTCAACCTTTATTCTTGATCTTTATTTCTCATCAGACTTTCTCTCATTTGGCTTTTGAGGGTTAATGTGAAAACAAAATTAAAATTAATTGTATTGAGAAGAATATTGGTGTCGACGAAACTAAAAATGAATGTGAAAACGAAATTAACTGTATGCTATTAGTCGGAAAAGCCTTCACGGCTAGGCCTCAGTCGGAAGAGCTGTCTTTCATATGGCTGAGACATCACCGGCGACGTCAAAAGTTGCAAAAGACGCATCTGTATAGAGGCAGTACGGAGCAGACAAGACCAGTCCAAACCGGCTCGGAGACGAGGTTACAGACCGGACACGTCATCGAGACGCATCCGGAAACAGCTTTTGCAGGTAGAGAGACGTCACAGAGACGTCTCCATTTGAGCCAACTGAGAGGATCCGAAACGGCTTAAGCCATGAGCGAAGAAGAGTTGGTGCTGTCTCCTACTTGCCCGGAGACGTCTCGACGATGCGGAGACATGGCTGAGATGGATCTTAGAAAACTAGACACATGTCGTCGTTTCATTGGCTAGCACCGGTGGAATCTCCGGAGTCCCTTCCACCTCCTCAAAATCGGTTAACTAACTCTCCCAAGTCGTGGTAGAAGACTAATTTCGTTAAAAGCCTTAGTCAAAGGTTATAACCGTAATTTTCCCTATTTAAATCATTCTGATTTATATGAAAGGTAAAGACACAAACCAAAGCTTTAGTTTTTCATAGGGTTTAAATCAAATTCAAGAAGCCATGTAACCCCAAGTGGTGCAACGGATTCTGACGGTGGTTGAGGTGAATTCGGACAATTGTGGATAGCGAGTTTCAACGGCGGTTGGTGGCGTGTTTGGATGTTGCGACGGTCAGTGGGGGGTGTATAGAGGTGGTGGTGCAACGGTTGATGGCGGTACAAAGAACGATAGAGCTAGAACAATGGTGGATTATGGTTGACGGTTGGAATGCTGATGGTAGGGATGGTATGGGAAGATGAAAGCAATATGGTGGGGTTTGATTATGAGAAAGATGGATGTTTAATTTTAATTTTAATTTTAATTTTGATTTTTTATCTATTTTTTTATAAATCATATAACATGTTTCAGATAACAAAAGAAACTAGATAAATGTCATAGTGAATAGTTTACCTGTAATTCAAGTAAATCATATAGGACTAGAACATAAATAAAGTTTACGAAAAAATTTATGAGTGACCAAACTAAAACACTCATGAAACTTGATTACCATTCTATGAAATATTCCCTATCTATAATACATTATAAAGGAGGAGTGATGTACCATATTGGAATTTTGACATGGGTACAATTTTTAAAGCAACAAGTATAAGAGAATAAAGCTTATTTTATAAGGGTATTATAGGGATATTGGAGACAATTAAGACACTTTGAGGGGCATTATAGAGATTTCAATTAGCCTTTTCTTTGCAATCTCGAAAATGTGTTCCAACCCTACCCCTCCGGTACATCAGACTGAACTCCACGAGCCTTCAACCGTTCTTTTCATAAACCTCGAAACTGAAAAGTCACTTATTAATGCCAATTACACGAAGCAATTAAATCCATTGAATGAAATGAATCCCTGGCAATTGAATCGTTTCTTTTTTTCTGTTGCTACGTATTATAAAGCAACACTTGTTGTGGTTTTAGCAAATCTGTTTCCTCTCACAAGGTATGAACGATTCTCCATTTTTAACCTATTCTTGAACAATTAGTATATAACTGCGTAACAAGGATTTGAAAGCGCTTGAAGTAAAGAGCTATCTGTTTGATTCATTAAAGAAATTAGATACATGGGCTATGTATACAGGGTTTTTGATCATCTAAGCAAGATAAGAAATTATAGAACCAATTTTGATTGATTTGTAAATTGTAATTATTTCCTTTTGATTATGTGGTTTCTTAATTGCAGCTACTATACTTTTATTATTGTCTATATAGTCATTATGTTGATTGAATGTCATATTGCCACGTTTCTTTTCTTGATGATACATGTAACGTGTCCAAGGCTTCGTCCTTTTAGCATACATGTCCAAGGCTTCTTGCATTGATTTTACCGACTTTGCAGTAGGTAAGACCAACACTTTTAACACTTGTTTTTTGGTTTACATAACTCGATTTCGAAGTTTTGTTTTTTCGAGATTATTAGGGGCTAAGGTGGTTGTTCCCGCGGTGGTGGTTGCCAGCAGTGAAGACAAATTACAGTCACCGGACAACAACGGTTAACAGTAGTGGTGATGGGTCATAGACATTTAGTGGTATTTGGAAGCTGTCAAGCAAGTTTTAACAATGATAGTGTTATCAAGATGCTATTGTCATAAAGTTATAAAGTTAAAATTCTAGAATTTTAAGGATCTAATATTGTGTTGTTATTCTTCTTATCAGGTATGAGCAGTTCATACTTCATACAATCTGCAAAGCTTTTGGAGGTGTGCAAAGACTTTCAGTTGGTGAAACTTGCTTTAGGTTCTTAGATATGATAACTGAAGAATATGTGTAGCTCAATTTACACTATTAAATTTGTCTCATTTTAAGTCTGTAAGAATTAAAATCACTCCATATAGTTATATGTGTATAGAAAGTAAGTACGCATACACACTAAAAAACATTAAAACTTTTAAAATTTTAACATTTGGTAGATATTTTTTGAGCTGTCTTATTTATTTTCAATATATTTAGACCCAGTTTATTTTAAATTCCCACTTGTTGATATTTTAGGTAAGCAATGTATCACATATTTAATAATTCATAACACATTTTGCATATTAATGTAAGCACTAGACATTATATTTAGTGTTGAATTAAATTTTGATAAGGTTTTTCTATAATTTAGAAGCTAATTTTCTATGTTGTAGGTGGATATTAATATATCAAATGCTACGTCACTCCAAACGGTTGTTCCTAGCGGAGCATCAACCGGTACGAATACGGGTAACATTCGTGTTGGTTTGGCAAGTTGAATTAGAGAACCCAAAGACGAACCATGTCAAACGAGTTTACATGTTGTAAATGGACTGACATGGGTTAATAATTCAAACCGGCTGTGATGTATATGTGAGTATGATAACATATTTGAATTAAAGTCTATTTACATTATAACTATCAGTAAAGTGTGATTGGATTGAAGGATAAAGATGCGCAAGGGGACAAATGGGGATATTCAGATCAAAGGGGGTAATCATTCGTAGAGTCTGTAGTGCTAGGTGGAATTGAAAAGTCTACAACATGGAAGTTGGAGTCTTGAAAGTCTTGCAAGTGTGTGGTTGGAGCTGGGAACTGAAAATTAGCACAAACATTCAAACTTGGCTTTCACTTGAATAAACGGGTCAAAATGGGTCGCAAACAGGATGCAGCTTTGGCCCAGGTAATGTTTATGATTTACACTTTGTTTTTCTTCTTCGAGCAGCCCTCCAAATCACTGATTCAGTCATGTATTTCTTTCCATCTGTTTATATACTGCTTTTATTTGTTCAGGTTGTTTGCTTTTGTTGGCAAAAGCATCAATTAATTAGTTGTTTTGTTGGTTACCAAAATTGTTGGGTAAAGTACATTATCCTAATTTGCCTTCACATAGCCAAAACAACAGTACTAAGAATGAGATGCGTCATGAGCGTGATGGGACTCCTAGGTGTTGTAGCTTTGATCGTTTCGAGGTAAGTTTTGATTAAGGCTAATATCATTGAAAAGTAACCATTTTCACGTAGTTAACTCTTACCCGGGAAAAAGTGATGCCATGATTGTTGATGTATCGGTAATTTTGACCATTATGACTTTCAATTTCTTAAAATCATTATTTAATAATTACATGTTTTTTTCTGCCTTGAAGAAGTTGGGCACTTTTTTCACAATTTTCCTTTTTGTTAATATTTACATTTGGTTCAAACTTGTTTTTCCTATAATGTTTCCATATACCAAGTGAATGTTTGTCATTTTCAGCCAAAGGAAGTACAATATGTTGCTCTTAATGATGGTAGAAAACTATGCTTAGAGTGTCTTGATTTTGCAATCATGGGTATCGCGGATTGTCAACCACTCTATCTTGATATACAACGGTTTTTTGCAAGTTTGAACATAAAACTGGAACAAAATATCCCTTTACTTTTGGTTGAGAGGCAAGCACTTAACGAGGCCATGGATGGAGAAATAAATGTAACATTAATATCCTTTGCTCAATGACTATATATAAGTTCTGTTGTATTTTTCATTTTTCACATTTTAGTTTCCATTTTCTTTTTCGTCAGGGTCATTACCACATGCCCGAGACCAGAGGACTGTCTTTCTGAGGAACAAATTGTCAACACAGTAATGATTGCTCAATCGGTTTTAAATTTAAGGAATAATGTTATTCACTTTGTTGAATGTTATTATGTTGGTAGGTTTCAAGACAACCAAGAATTGGGATGGGAAATCGGGTCCCAAGCATGAGAATAGAGCCGTATCAGCTGACCCATCACACTAAGGTCACTGCTATTCTCATTTAATACGGCCTTCCAAGGTATTGTTTGTGATTGTTTTCCTGTCAATAGTTTACACTAGAGATGGGAAAATGGGCGGGTCAAAATAATTTTAAAAAAATTGTACGGTCGCCCCGAAACAATTTTGTGTTTGAAGATTAACTCAATTTATGGCTGCTAAATAACATGTTGCTTACTGGGTCAATCTTGGCTCATGAAATGATGCATGCATGGTTGCGACTTAAAGGTTCGACCACAACTCTTTGTTCATCGGCATTGCAAAACTGGACAAATTTATATCATATCATATGTATTCATTGCATTATGTTCCAGTTTTTTCCTTAAAAACTCTTAGATTTTTGTAATAGTTCATGTCATTTACATATTAAATTAAACTATACCATTAAACAAAACTGATTTGATCAATTGCATACAAGTTATTATCTGGTTTTCAGTTTAACATAACTTTTAATCATTTGTTCAAATAATGTTCAGATGGAAATGGTTTTCAGGCTGGCAATCGGGTCGTCCTAAAATACAGGCTTCAGAAAACTTTGAGGTACTTATAAAGTTTTTTTGTTATTAATGATCAGTAAATCATATATGCTATCACTTCCATATATTACTAAATTTTGATTGTCTAGGCATGTCAATGTTAAGAGTCATTATGGCATCTACTAGACAAGTATCTTTGATGTAACAAGCTTGTGAAGTTTGCCAACATTTCTTTTAGTATAAATTATGCATGTTCGTGAAACACCTGGTAATAACCTGAAGTTCATGAAAACAAACAAATATTGCTATTTTCATGAACAGTACTGAACAACCTAGCTAATTTACCTTGTAAAAGGTGACAATGCATTGCTTTTGTCAGGTTATGCCAAAGTTCATCTAATCATTTGCTTGAGTTTTTGCAGAAGCAGGAAACTATTTGGCTTTCTACCATCACCTTATAAACCATTGAAAAGGGGTATATTACATAAAAGACTGAATGTCAAAAGGTATGATGTAGTTGATTCTTTCTTCCTATTTGACACTGGTTAGTAATCAAATTATCAGTTAAATGTTATCGTTAATTTCACTCGAGTAAATGGTGTCTTGAATGAATTTTAGCAAATTTCACTATCTTATACTTTCTGAAGTTACGTGCTCTGGCAAGCGATTAATAAATACATGCTTTAGAGAGAAAATTGATTTATTTCAGAATTTTTTTAAGGCATACAATGAATTCTTTGTATGACATACATTATGATGTAGGCCTGTAGTTCTGGAATTCCTCTCCTTAGAGAGCAGTGGCGTTGAAATAAATTATTGCTAATTATAACAATCCTTCAAAACACATGTGTAAGATTCTAAAAGGCGACAAAATCGACGTACCCGCAGCAACGCGCGGGCATTCCTACTAGTAAACTAATAATAGAGAGCCACCTCAATATCCACAATCACAATTCACCTCTCCACAACACGCCTCAATGGGTATAAAATCTACTGTACGTACGTGGCGCCTACATGGCACACGTTTTTTCACATTTCACGTGAACCACAACATATAGTAAAATAAATTCAAACATGAAGTTTAATAAATGAAATAGTAATGAAGATGAATAATAAAGGAAAGTGCAGCAAAAATATAAACTTTAAATCATAACAAATGAGACAATTGCTTTCAACAAGTACTTTTTATAAGCCATCACATATTACAATACAAGTTTACAATCTCCCCCTTCAGCCTGATCACTCACAGCTCTGTTTGTATTAAGAGAATGTTTTGAGTAATGAATAGAACAGTATAGGCACTGTTCTATTTATAGACAAACGAAAACTCTTATGACCTAAGGCTGACATCACCTAAAATAGTGACATCTAACATATATAACAACATAAAACATCTGCCCTATACAAACACTGTTACATAGGAATACTCTGATGACTAAACAACTGATGGGATAAACTCTGATGCTTGTATCAACTGTTGGAGCCTAAGTGTTGTTGGCTCCAACAGACCTTGTATCTTCAGACCTTTGGCTCAGTAGATGTTTCTTTAATCAGACCTTGTAAACAGCAGTTGTACAGTAGTTGTTTACGGAACATCAATTGTTAGAGTCAACAGTCTTTTGGGATGATCTTGTTATGCAAAGTACTATTTTATTATGGATCATATGTATAGTATGTTTTGGCTTTTCACTTCATCTGTTCTTCTCCGGTTCAGCAGACCCAACAATCTCCCCCTAAAACAGATGATGCCAAAACTCAACCTTTATTCTTGATCTTTATTTCTCATCAGACTTTCTCTCATTTGGCCTTTGAGAGTTAATGTGAAAACAAAATTAAAATTAATTGTATTGAGAAGAATATTGGTGTAGACGAAATTAAAAATGAATGTGAAAACGAAATTAACTGTATGCTATTAGTCGGAAAAGCCTTCACGGCTAGGCCTCAGTCGAAAGAGCCATCATGGCAACGGTTCTGGGTGCAAAAGACGTCTCCCAAGCCGTCTTTCATATGGCTGAGACATCACCGGCGACCTCAAAAGCTGCAAAAGACGCATCTGTATAGAGGCAGTACGGAGCAGACAAGACCAGTCCGAACCGGCTCGGAGACGAGGTTATAGACCGGACACATCACCGAGACGCATCCGGAAACGGCTTTTGCAGGTAGAGAGACGTCTCCATTTGAGCCAACTGAGAGGATCCGAAACGGCTTAAGCCATGAGCCAAGAAGAGTTGGTGTCGTCTCCCACTTGCCCGGAGACGTCTCGACGACGCGGAGACGTGGCTGAGATGGATCTTAGAAAACTAGACACATGCCGTCGTTTCATTGGCTAGCACCAGTGGAATCTCCAGAGTCCTGATGTGTTGCAAAACACATCTCTTTTCTTATGTATTTTGTATACTATTTGGTTATGTTTTTATTCGTTTCGAGTCGTTTTTATTATGTATTTATTTATTTTACTATTTTATAGGTGTTTGTGGAAATGGGGCTCAAAACAAAATAATATTAATCAAGACACGAATACTTGAGAGCACGTGTTCATAGACGAAGCGTAAACGAGGAACTTTGGTCGTGTCAAGAACACCCAAGTCACAAGAAATAATGATAATAATAAAGAAAAAAAAAGGACATGAATGTGACATATGATCAAATCCACGAGCCCAAAAAGAAATCATGGAAAAAATGAGGTGGGCTCCAATAATATCATTAGGAAGGAGGAGAATTTCTAAATGGCAATATTATAAAAGGTGAAGAGATTATTATCGAAGAGACATCTATATCTATATGTATATCTATATCTATATCTATATATTGCAAAAGGATTAATCATACATGTCATACTTTTATGCAATCCCTCTTTTGAGAGATGCCACATAGGAAGTGATGTGGCAACTCTAAACCAATTAAAAAAAAAGAAATAAATATGATTTAACCTAATCTATTATAATCTTTAACCTAATGACCCAATCTATTAAATACCTAATCTACTAAATCTAAATATTAAACCTTTATTATTTTATCTCTCGTGTTTCCTCCCATAACTTTTAAACGTTAATATCTTTTATATACGAGATTTTTTAAATAAAAAAATTACACCAAATTAACAAGCGTTTTATTATCTTTCCAACGAGTACCATAGTGCTATATAAAAATCGGAGAAAAAAATGACTATTTTTTTGTAACTCGACAGGTATTGTGTCGGGTTTGGGATTAGTTTAAAAAAATTGTGGGTTTGGTTCGGGTCTGGGATTAGGTGATACCTGACCCAATTACCAGAAACAACATACCCAAATACCCGAACTACATACCCGATCATATACCCATGAATTTTTTAACGCATCACATAACCCTTAGATTAATGCGTTCGATATTTCAATAATTAACTTTTTTTTTTCTTATTTCATGTTAGTTCGTTTTAGAATGATTGATTATAAACTTCCGAATTAATTTGTAATGGCACTAGATTTTACCCGGTGCAGAGATTCGTTTTTTTTATATTTGAATATGATAACTTATGGCAGAGATTTATTTAAAATAATAATAATAATAATAATAATAATAATAATAATAATAATAATAATAATATTTTATTATGTTATATTAGATATTTCAACCCGGGACGCTCCCGGGATAAAAACTAGTAATAATATATCATCGAACAACATCATACAGCCGCCATAGTATCACGAGAAAAATATATATTTCATCGAAGGAAAAGCAGAAGGAGACATCGAGCAGCCGCTGGAAGACAACATCAATTTTGAGAGGAGATTTTAAAGAGAGGAAGGCTTGGGTTTGTTTATCTAAAACATTAGTTTTGGTTTATGATTACTTCGTGTTTTCAACTACTTGATACTATGTTTTATTATTTCTTTGAACCTATGTTTTCATTACTTTCCATGACTATGAGTAGCTAAACTTTTAGTACTACCTAGGTATTGATGATGGGTGACAATTGAATAATAGTTTTCGGGTTGGATTTATATAATGTTTTGGATAATGTTTTGGTAAAAGGTTTTCTAATAAGGTTTCTTTTGTATATGCGTGCTTGTTATCTGAATATTAATACTTGTTTCGCTTAATTCTAGTTTAATTGATTTTGTATCTTTTGATCTAGGGTTTTGTTAGTATCTTAGACTTGGTGTTTTTGATATATCTTGTGGTTGCTAGACGTAGTAAACCCTAGAAACAAGTTAACTAATTATTCGGTAATTTAGCATTCTACCACCTTTGAGACCGAGAGGAGATTAGGTGTCAGTGCGTCTAGCTTGGTAGGTATTCGGTACCGTGGTCTGAATGAGAGTGAGTCACCCCTAGCGTGCCTGTTTTGTTAGCATCCTGTGTTAGAAACCTGTTAGAATAACTATCCCTTGCATCCCTTACATATCCCGGATGTATTGTTTCTGAGGGGGCCGAGAGGACATTCAGATTTAGGATACCTTAGCATAGATTGGAGAGACCGAGAGGTGATCTGACCCGAGACCGGTGAGTTTACACACTTCCCTAGATTCAGTATTGCGACATGTTGGAGAGTGATTCGCGTTCCAGTGTTGGTCTAGTTTAGTGTATCTTAAGATCCCGGTAGCCAAAACCCATTTATCCAATCCCGAAAGCTATACGTCATTCACCTTGATTCTTACCTAGGTAGCCATTTTCTCATTATTTGATCTCATCCAGTTCTACTTGTTCGTTCGTTTGCTTTGTTTGAGTTGTTTGCATTTTATTTATTTTAATTTTATATTTTTTTAGTAGTTAATTAAATCACCATCACTTTAATATATTAGACTAGGACTCGACGAAAGCTTAGTACCGAGAGCCGCTATTACTGTGTCCACGGTTCGATACTCGGACTTATTTACTTTACTACATTCGACCGGTACACTAGCCGGTAGTGTGTGGTTTAGTGGGTATTTCCCATTTAAAACTTGTTTTGAAATTAGTTGGACTTAAATTATATTTATCACACATTTCACCCATCAAGTCCCTTCCACCTCCTCGAAATCGGGGAACTAACTCTCCCAAGTCGTGGGAGATGACTAATTTCGTGAAAAGCCTTGGTCAAAGGTTATAACCGTAATTTTCCCTATTTAAATCATTCAGATTTATATGAAAGGTAAAGACACAAACCAAAGCTTTAGTTTTTCACAAGGTTTAAATCAAATTCAAGAAACCATGTAACCCCAAGTGGAGCAACGGATTCTGACGGTGGTTGAGGTGAATTCGGAAAATTGTGGATAGCGAGTTTCGACGGCGGTTGGTGGCGTGTTTGGATGTTGCGACGGTCAGTGGGGGTGTATAGAAATGGTGGTGCAACGGTTGGTGGCGATAGAAAGACCGATAGAGCTAGAACAATGGTGGATTATGGTTGACGGTTTGAATGTTGATGGTAGGGATGGTATGGGAAGATGAAAGCAAGATGGTGGGGTTTGATTATGAGAAAGATGGATGTTTAATTTTAATTTTAATTTTAATCTTTTATCTATTTTTTTATAAATCATATAACATGTTTCAGATAACAAAAGAAACTAGATAAATGTCATAGTGAATAGTTTACATGTAATTCAAGTAAATCATATAGGATTAGAACATAAAATAAAGTTTACGAAAAAAATTATGAGTGACCAAACTAAAACACTCATGAAACTTGATTATCATTCTAATAAATATTCCCTATAAACTAATAATAGAGAGCCACCTTAATATCCACAATCACAATTCACCTCTCCACAACACGCCTCAATGGGTGTAAAATCTACTGTACGTACGTGGCACCTACGTGGCACACGTTTTTTCACATTTCACGTGAACCACAACATATAGTAAAAAAAAATTCAAACATGAAGTTTAATAAATGAAATAGTAATGAAGATGAATAATAATGGAAAGTGCAGCGAAATATAAACTTTAAATCATAACAAATGAGACAATTGCTTTCAACACGTACTTTTCATAAGCCATCACATATTACAGTACAAGTTTACAATCTCCCCCTTCAGCCTGATCACTCACAACTCTGTTTGTACTAAGAGAATGTTTTGAGTGATGAATAGAACAGTATAGGCACTGTTCTATTTATAGATAAACGAAAACTCTTATGACCTAAGGCTAACATCACCTAAGATAGTGACATCAAACAGATATAACCAAATAAAACATATGCCATATACAAACACTGTTACATAGGAATACTCTAATAACTAAACAACTGATGGGATAAACTCTGATGCTTGTATCAACTGTTGGAGCCTAAGTGTTGTTGGCTCCAACAGACCTTGTATCTTTAGACCTTTGGCTCAGTAGATGTTTCTTCAATCAGACCTTGTAAACAGCAGTTGCATAGTAGTTGTTTACGGAACATCAATTGTTAGAGTCAACAGTCTTTTGGGATGATCTTGTTATGCAAAGTACTGTTTTATTATGGATCATATGTATAGCATGTTTTGGCTTTTCACTTCATCTGTTCTTCTCCGGTTCAGCAGACCCAACAATCTCCCCCTAGAACAGATGATGCCAAAACTCAACCTTTATTCTTGATCTTTATTTCTCATCAGACTTTCTCTCATTTTGCCTTTGAATTGTAATTCAAAATTGAAAGAGAATAAGTCTTCGGCATCCCTTTCAAGCTCTAAGTTAAGCAGGTCTTAGAGATCATCTGCACACGGACCATATGAATCATCCATCTTTAACTTTTGAGCTTCCCCATCAGATCTGAGCAGAGTCAATTCGTGGGTGTCTTTGTTGACCTTCCACTTTAGAATTTTTGAACCTGGGGAGCTTTTTGAGTTGCAAATTTATTCTTGATGAGTTTGGTGATGGAGGCCTGCCAATGATTCTTCTAAGTTCTTCACTGATGGGATCAGAGAAGTAGTGGACTTGGTTGAAAATCCCTTCTTTCACAAAAGTTTCTTCAAACTCCTTTTCATCCTCCTCAGACATCTGCTTCTGCTTTTTGTATTGTTTCTTGGCAGCAATGGTGAGATCAAATGTTGAGAGTAGGCTATCAAGTGAAAAAGTCTGTTGGGAATTTCTAACCACTGTTGTATCAGGGTAAACTGGTTTTCTTGGAAGTGTAGGATCAGTTTTTCTATTCTCTTCAAGTTTCTTGTATGTTTCAACTAACATCAGCTCAGACCATCTTGCCTCAGACCTCATTTCTCCATAATCAGCAGTAACTATTTCTTCCCTCATTCTTTTGAATTTCAAGGCTCTGACAGGATCTTCACCTTTTTGAAAATCAGGAGCAGAAGCCACTTGATTAGGATGCTTAGCCATTTCTTCAATTCTGTACAATTCTTCTTGAAAAGCACGAGTAGTCCAGCCTGCAAATTGTTTTCTATTTGCTTTGTAAGGCTTAGTTACCATGATTTAATCCAGAATAGATTCCCTGACTACCTTCTCCAATTCACACCTGATTGGTTTGTTGGACATGAACTTACTCAGGTCCTTAGAAAAATCCTCAATCCTTCTCAATTTGCTAAGTTCTGCTGAATGGATGCCCTGAGCAGTCCTGTCATCCTTTCCTTTACATTTCTCTTTGATGATCATATCTGTCTACACTGTTTTTAGTTTCAAGTATTCATCTATGTTCTTAGGTTTAGGCAGATTTGGGAGAGATTGGAAGGATAGTTTTGATGGATCCTCAGTATTGTAGAATAATTGAATTTCCCCCTTGAGTAAATCAAGTTCAAGAGGATACTGAGCAGTCAATGGGATCATGGTTGGTGGTGGTTGAATGGGATGAAAATTGGGAGGTGTGTGGTGAGAAAGATGTTAATGGAATGGCTGGAATGGGTTCAGATGATGGTGGTGGTGTTCGTGTAGTTTCAATGTTCTCATCCTGTACCACAAAAGTGGACTTTCTTTTCCTTTTGTATAGGATCAGGGGGGATGATGGTGTTTGTGAAGCAGTGGATGTGTTAAAATCCATTGGCACTTGTTTAGTATCAGCAAATGTTTAAGGTTGAGAAGATTTTATGGGTGACATGGATATGGATGGTGTAGTGGTGCTTGTAGTTGTGAAGATGGGTACAGTGGTTGTAGTGGTGGTAGGTTGCAGCATATGTTTTTAGAACAGAGGTTTTAGATGGTGGTTGCCTAACATGTTTTGCAGGCATCTTCTTCCTTTTTGAGGAGCCAACATCTTCTATTTCTTGTTGTTTTTCGTGTCTTGACTGCACAAGAAACTCTGCTTTGACTTCCAAAGTCTCAGACCTTTTTAATTTTGCTTTAGCAGCCTTTTCAGCCATGACATTTGCAGATTCATCAATCTTCTTTGCCTTTTCAGCTTTGGCAGTATTAGCAGAGGTTTGAGCAGTGGATTGAGGAGCTGAAGCAGACCCTGGTTTGTCAGCAGACTTTTGTGATTGACCTTTTTGAGAAGGTGGAATTCCAAAGGGATCAAGCTTTGGCAATCTATCTCTGCCACTCTCCCCCTTTTTGGCATCATCAACTGTGAACTCATCATCATGTTCATCTCTCAGTATTGTTGTGGGGGCAGAGCCAGTGGTCTTCAGCAGATGTTCCTTAATGGCTTTGATATCTGCTTAGGTATATGTGTGTAACATTTGAACGTTTTGTAACTTTATCGTAATTTCATTTCAGCCCTCGTGTTACGATCTTTTGAAATTACAAATAAAACTTATGTTGCATTATTCGTTAAATCTTTGTTATATACGTTTTATTATGAAACTCCAAATAATTTTGTTGAGGGATGTTGGAAAACGTCAAGTTTTACGATGAAAAAGGAATAAAAACTTAAAACTATTAGGTAAAGTTTATAAAAGATGGAAAAAAAGATTGGTATCAGAGCCATGGTTATAGGGAATTAGGTTAATAGTAAATACTTTTGACCTAGACTATAACTAAGCTACCCTTTATATGCTCTCTTTTAACCTCATATTTCTTTAGATAGTTTTTCTTCTTTTACTTCTCATGATATTCGAAGAAGATTACATTCTACAAACGAAATGATATCACCAAGATAGGAGTGACATCCATACCTTGGTGATTAATTGTTATTTATCTTAGGAATATATCTTTGGGATAAGAGTAACATCCACACCTCAAAGAGTATTTCCTTCAAAACGGAACTTAACCACTAAGCTGGGAGTGATATCCTTAACTTAGTGATTGGTTTCATTCCACAATCGTTTTCAATTTTGAAAAAACATCTTTGAGTTAGGATTGAAATCCACATCTCAATGATCTATTTCTGCATCTCGTTTTTAATCTCGCTAAAGTTTTGGAATTTACTAGTGATGGGGCACGTGCAATCTGGAAGGGTGAGCGCATGTATCCAGAGTTTTCTGTCTAGGCCTGGCATTTCGCATAAATCCCAATTAGACTAGGGACCCGTATGCCGACCTGGGAACTCTCGGGAAGAGCATTCACTTATAGGCTAAAGTACGCACGCCCCCACAAGTCACTAATAACATTTCAATTACTTTAGTTAGTCAAAGTTTCCTATGGAAACAATCTCAATGTTTTATGATATTGATATTTATGTTTTGTTCATCATTTGAAGACTCAAATGATAAATTATGAATTTTCTTAAATATTGGTAATCTATTACATACGTTAATTTTATCATTCACGTCATTTTAAATCTTGGTCTTTCAAAACACATTAGATTTACATATACTTCATGAAATGGTTTCATTTTGCATTTTACAAACTTGTATTGCATCTTTTAAAGGTCAAATGTAAACCTTTTGTTTTCATATGACGTATCCAATATATGTTTTCGGGAAAAATTTGCAACTAATAGTAAGCCTTATAACACTTTTCAATCTTGACATCTCGTAAACACATGAAAATGTGTATTTATGAAGATTTTTCAAATGAACCTGTGTTGAATCTAAAACACACTTCGATTTCTAAAAAGTTATCCTCATGCATTACTACTATTCTTTCAACTATATCACAAAGATTGAGCAAACTACGTTTTGATAAACAAAAATTTATCTTATTACACTCGCACTAATTATTAGTAGTTATTCTTACAACACTGATTTTAAGCATTAATTCAACTCGTTTACTTTCATTTTGTGCAATTGTCCGATTCACTCGTTTTATATTATACTATTCTTTCAATCGAAATTTTATGCTATACTTATATACGTACATGAACGCATATTTAGTATGCATATTTTCTTGCCTGTTTTGAGCAAAACCCTGTTATACTTTACATTATTTTATTCTTCATCATGGCCAATGAACATACTAGTTAATAACTCATATGAGATCTAAGCCAGTGCCCACATACGACTCGAATTAGAGTATTTCTTTAATCCGAGGGGAACGGTGTAAACCTCGGAGTTTATCAATATGGGTGTTTAGAGCCAACGATGTGAACCGAAGTTACCGGTTAAGGGTGAACCCGAAAGGGAAGAACCTCTAACCATGTCAATTACTTACATATTACTCTCATTACGGTTAAAGGGTAAACCCGAAAGGGAAGGACCTCTAACCATGTCATTGTATCATTGCAGTATCGATTACTTAGTATATCCTGATTGCACACATTTGTTTCTGGTATTACTTAGGATAGGGTTATGGAAAAGCATAACACCCTAGTGTAAGGTAAATCGATGATTATGGTCCGGAACACAATCATGGATGTACAGGTACATGAGGGTGGTGTGTAATTATATTTAGGCTGTTGGTAGACAATCAGTATGAGTCCAAAGTATCGGGAGTGTGGTGGGTTAGCTGCGGTACACCCTATATATAAGCATAAACGATACTGCGGGAGCGGACTAGGAGTTTGACAAAAACCTACCCATTACTACATCTTCATTAGATCGTTGACTAGTAGCTGGCATTGTCGATAAGAACATTCTTACACGAGCTTGTGTACTCGTACACTCTCGATTATTTGGATTCGTATTGCATAGTACTCTAGTAAAGTTCAGTTGGAAACCTTTCTAAAGTAGGGGAGACTGCTTCTTTACTACCTCTGCCCCTCACCCGTTACACATTCCCAAAACATTTTAATCTCGAGTTAACTGTCAAAGATTTTGAAACTTTTACTTTGGGTACTAGACAACTATTTAAAATTTTGTCGCATCATAAATGATGGAGTTTTCCTTTAAAAACCTAGCTGACTTTTACAAAGCCTTTTGTTTCATAGTAACCATCACTTGAAATAATTTCGAGATGAAATTTTCTAAAGTAGGGGAGACTGTAACATTTGCGCGTTTTCTAACTTTATCGTAATTTCATTCCAGTCCTCGTGTTACGATCTTTTGAAATTACAAATAAAACTTATGTTGCATTATTCGTTAAATCTTTGTTATATACGTTTTATTATGAAAATCCAAATAATTTTATCGAGGGATGTTGAAAAACGTCAAGTTTTACAATGAAAAAGGAATAAAAATTTAAAAATATTAGGTAAAGTTTATAAAAGATGAAAAAAATATACTTTTAAAGTTTTAAAAACTTTTGGTTAGAAATACTTGATTTTGG
Source organism: Ambrosia trifida (assembly GCA_028751855.1). NCBI lineage: Eukaryota > Viridiplantae > Streptophyta > Magnoliopsida > Asterales > Asteraceae > Ambrosia > Ambrosia trifida. The sequence continues at coordinate 23,059,736 of CM054123.1, read as the reverse complement.
TTAAGTTTTTATAAGGAAACAAGTGGCTAAACTAACCAAACTAATTTAAGGGACTAAAGTTGCTATAGTTTCAAAGTTTAAAAGAAAAAAAAAATTTGTTTGGAGCCTTTGGTCGCCGGCCGCTTTTCCGGCGGCCGGAATGTGACGCCGGCAAGTTTCAAACAATCGTTTTTAGGCGTTTTAACTCATTTAAATCATTGGGTTGCGTTTCTCCACCTTAATGATACGTTTCCGCCTTGTAATTAAGTCAAAAAACGCGTTTTATATGACTATTAATTTCGGGTTTTTCTTGTAACAGCCGGAATTCGTAATAGTTGATGAAACACCATTTTTTTCAAGTCCACTGTATAAATCAAGCATGGGGTTAGCTTCCTATGCTCATTACCTTCAAAACCCACCAAATAGTCCCAAGAAAAGTCGTCCAAAAAGCTCCCAATTTGCGAAAACGAGCTCGGCCCTTGAAGCTCAGTTTGCGACCTCATTACGCCTTGTGAGTCCTAATTTTTCATGCCATTTTGTTCCTCTTTAACCCCTAAACAAAAGCCCTATGGTTCAGACGTTTAATCGTGTTGAATTGTGGTTGATTGTTTTGGGATTGGGGTTGGGGTTTATGTTAGAAATTTGGGGAAGATAATAGTGGTGAAATATTGTTAAAAACCTTTAATTTTCAAATAAGTAACAAGTCAAGTCTTCTAGCCTAGTGGTTGGGTGTGTGGGTTGACAAGAAAGGAACTCAAGTTCGAGTCCTATGAGGCACGAAATTTGGGTTTTTTGTTCTTTTTTCCTTGGTCTTTTTTTGCCTTTTATATTTTTTTATTAATTATATATATATATATATATATATATATATATATATATATTAGTCATGATCTTAAAATATTCATAGAAAATTCATTTTTACTTCAAAAATTATAAAAATTTAGGGAACACATCTTGACAGGCTAAAGATATTATAATATTTTTATTTTCTAGAAAAAAACATTGTTTTCATATTTTTCTTGAATTAAATTGTTTTAATCATAAATAAATGATTAAAAATTCATTTTAAGTGATTTTAACCTCAAACTTTCTGGAGATTTATTTTTATGTATAATAAACTGAAATAAAATATAATTTCTTAGAAAAAGGTTATTTTATTATTTTTACTATTTTTAATCATTAAAACACTATTTAAACTCATTAAATATGTTTTAAATACAAATAAATCAAAAGAAATTATGGAAATATTATTTTCAGTATTTCACACCAGAAAATAAAAAATTTTCATAAAAAATATATTTTTTGATCATACCTCATATTATTTATTCTATTTATATTTAAATTAGATATAATAAATTGTTTAATTAAATATAAATCATAAAATATATTTCGTGGATATTTCTCTATAAAATAGAAAACGTTTCTAAGCGTGGGATACATAAGTGTTTTAGTCGCTTATTTAATTAATCGTGATATATTTATTTCAAAACTATTGTTCAAATTATTATTAAAAACTTCATTTTCCCTACACAAGTCTAGTAAACCCTAATGCCTTAGATTTTGGTTGCCTTAGACTTTTAAGTCATTTTCCTTATTAGTATTCTTATATATATATATATATATATATATATAGGTTGAGTTCTTCAGAATTCTTAATCCTTTACGACGAACTTTCTTGGAATTTACAGTTAACAAAATTGTGAGTATATCTTTCCCCTTTTTACTGTTTTACTCTTTTGGGGTGACTCATGTACCATTATTATTAAACTTACGTATATTATTTATAAAGAAATATGCTCAATGATATGTTATGTGTGAATTGTATGAACGATTTGTCAAAGTTATTAACCTTTGGGTCGCACCTAACAATGAGTAGTACTACGAATTATATCCCTTGATTGACTTACGTGAACGAATTATATTCCTTGGTCATTGTTATGGTTTTCTTGAAAGATGTGTGAACGATTATTGAACGATGTTCTTATGAGATCCTTTCTAAGCTTTTGGAAATTAGACTTAGATTTGAGATTTATTGGATTTCAGTTTTAGATATCACATTAGAATTTTGTATCTTGTCATTTCTTTCAATGTAATAAATTATTCAATTCAATGTATTCAAATTTACATTTCTAGTCCATGAGCTATTGAACAATCGTCACTACGTGACACCTCGATGTTTCCGCCATCGGTTGGGGTGTTACACTATGTACCTAGCATCCACCATGTTTCTGATTGCAGCCATATAAGTTTCATGTGTTTGATCTGCTAGTTTTTGATGAGCTATGATAATTGGACTAACATATTTCCATAACTCACTAGCAATGTCTTGGGTGGATGGTTGACTTTTGGTGAGGGTAGCCAAAGTTTGCATCATAGTTTTGAGATCAGTCTTGATTTCATTCACTGATGACTCAATGGAGTTAACTCTCTCCGTCAATCTTAAACCATCACCTAAATTAATAGGATCATCTGGATTCCTACTAGTGGTAGTTGTAACTGGTTCAGTCCTAGAAGATGAGTCCATAGAATGAGAACCAGATGCCCCTTTGTCTTGGTTCTGGGGACTTCCAACTGGTTTAGGGGTCACTATAGTGGCCTCATCAGTTGTTGCCTCCAAGGAAGTCTTAAGTATGTAACCACTGTCCTGTTGTGAGACAATGGTCTCTAAAACAGTAGTGGCTGCTTCACTTGGAAAACCACCTTGAGTTAGATGTAACTCAAAGGGTGTGGCCTCCTCTGTTCGTGGGCTAGCCACTTGACTTTTCTCAGGCCCAGTCACTTGTGGGAGTATACTCTCAGTGATAGGTGATTGGAACTGGGATTATCCTGAGTTTTGTCAATGGCTTCGAACAATGGTTGCATTGTGGGTGGAATATCATGTGATGGTGATGGTTGTGGAGTGAAAAGAGAAGCAGCCCCGGGAGAAGGAATTTTGAACATATGGTCAAGTGACTCATATGCTTCGTGATCTGTTTCCCCTTGGCGTACAACATGATCCTTTTGTGAGGATACATGAAGAGTTTGGATGGGTGGAGATGTGTCCATCTGTTGAGAGGAAGTATCAACAGTGGTTGTTTGTTGTATTTGTGTTACAACAGGGTTTTCCTCTGGTATCTCATCTTCCAGAGTTAACCTTTTTGGTTTCTTTTTGGTAGGCTTAGTGGATGGAAGTTTCTTTCTAGTGGTGGCTGGTGTGGGTTTCACAGCACTGGATGTAGTGCCATGACCACCAGGAGCGGTGGGCTCAGCAACAGAGGTTGTGACAACAGTTGTTGTCTCAACGCCCTTTGCTTGTGTTTTGAAAACTTTTGCTTTTTGATACTCATTCTTGGGTGTTTGGATCCAACATTCTTGTAAAAGTTTCTTGTGAGTTGTGACAGACTTTTCATTTGATAAACTCTACCCTTTTAAAATCCGTTTCACGTAAAACCTTTTTTTCGAAAAACACTTAAAAGTCTTGGGAATAGTATAAAAGAATTGTTTGACCCAGACTTGACTCCCTTCACATTTGCTACTAAATCTAAAAACAGTGCCTGGGATAGATTGTAGTCAGTATCTGACAACATTGCATATCCCAAGTACTGAACTTTCAGTGGGATTTCATTGAAAGCAATAGTTTTAGCAGAGAGACAGATGAGCAGAGTATCAATCTTTGGGAAAGAATCCTTACCTGCCACGTCGTTCAGTGAGAAGGTTGTGGATATGGTTTGGGGGGTTATGGTGACATGTGTATCTCCAATTTTGTAGATAATGGTTGTTGGCTTTTTATTTTGAAGCAAGGTTTCAGCATGTAACCAGAACTCTTGGAGAGTGTCAATGTAGCTGGGAGAATCAACGGTGAGAACGGGCAAGTATTTGTATTTTAGTATGACGTCGATGATGGAGTGGAATGGAACGTTTTCATCTGTTTTGGACAGATATGGCAAGTAATTATGAGAAGCTTTTACTTGTAGATCCATGTTTTGGATTCGAGTAAGAAGATCAATGGAATTAGGTCGAAGGTTTAAGGTTGATGGAAGGCGGTTTTCAGTATTTTGAATACAATGAGACAGTGTAACAACTGTTGGGGAAAACAGGGTTTTTATAGTCTTAGGTGAAACCGCTGATGTGGCCAAAACACTGCTTTTGAGAGCAGGCGTGGCAAACATCTGATGGAGCAGATGTAGCAAACATCTGATGGAGTTTGCCAGAGTACTGTTTTATATTATATATATATATATATATATATATATATATATAGTGGAAAACAGTTGTTTTATCTGAACAGAGGCTTGAAACAGATTTTTCAAGCAACAGTGGTTGTTTTATCTGAACAGATTTTTGAAACAGATTTTTCAACCAAAAGCTATTTTTAAGGATGGAATTTCGATTTTCTGACAACATTTTGATGTTTTATTTATGAAAAACGTTTTTGTTTTAATCCATGTTTAGCATACCAATCCGAGAGATCAGATTTTCAAACGTAGATGTGTCTAGTGCTTTTGTCAACACATCTGCCAGTTGATCCTCTGTTGGAACATGGTGCAGAGAAATCAAACTTTTTTCATAGCTATCTCTCACAAAGTGGTGTCTGATGTCAATGTGCTTTGTGGCTGAATGGGAAACTGGATTTTTGATGATATTTTCAGCTGCTTAACTGTCCAACATGAGTGGAGTCTTTAGGGCAGTTATACCAAAATCTTGCAGCTGATTTTGAAGCCACATGAGCTGGGCTATACAGCTTGCAGCAGCAATGTATTCAGCCCCTACTATTGATGTTGAAATAGCTGCTTGCTTTTTGCTTTGCCAAGAGACTAAGGCATTCCCTAGGAATTGGCACCCACCTGATGTTGACTTCCTTGTGGTGTGACAACCAGCAAAATCACTATCTGAATAACCTGAAAACTCAATATTTCCATTAGCAGGATACCAGATACCAAGTGTGGGAGCACCTTTTAGGTATCTGAATATCCTTTTCACAGCTATAAGGTTTGACTTTCTAGGTGATGCCTGGGATCTTGCACAGACACAAGTGGCAAACATAATGTCTGGCCTGGATGTAGTGAGGTACAATAAAGACCCAATCATACATCTATAATGTGTCTGATCAGCCATTTCATCTTTGTCATCAATAGTGAGTAGCTTGGTAGTACTCATGCGTGTACTGCATGGTTTACAATTATTCATTTCAAATTTTGTTAGTAGGTTTTTAACATACTTGTTTTCGTGAATAAATGTTCCATTTTGCAGTTGCTTAACTTGGAGACCAAGAAAACACTGGAGTTCACTCATAGCACTCATTTCAAACTCTGTTGTCATGAATTCCCTAAACTCTTCACACATTTTATTACATGTGGACCCAAAGATGATGTCATCCACATATATTTGAACAATCATTAGATCTTTCCCTTTCCATTTTAAAAATAAGGTTTTATAAATTTTACCTCTAGTGAAACCAATGGATAAGAGAAGGGTGGAAAGAGTTACATACAAGGCCCTTGGTGCTTGTTTCAAGCCATACAAATCTTTGTTGAGCTTGTAGACATGATCAGGATGGAATGTGTCTTCAAAAACAGGTGGTTGGCACACATAAACTTCCTCCTAAATTTTGCCATAAAGGAATGCACATTTTATGTCCATCTGATACACCTTGATGTTGTAATTGACAGCAAAGACTAAGAAGAGTCTAATAGCTTCCAACCTAGCTACAGGAGCAAAGGTTTCATCATAATCAATGCCTTATTCTTGTCTGAAGCCTTGAATCACAAGCCTAGCTTTATTCTTGATAAGAATACCCCTTTCATCAGTTTTGTTTTTGAAGACCCGCTTTGTACCAATTGGACATACATCCTTTGGCAGTGGCACAAGTTCTCATATTTGTTGTCTTTTAAACTGTAGGAGCTCTTCTTTCATGGCTTCTACCCAACTGTTGTCTTTCAGTGCCTCTTGATACTTGACAGGTTGTGTGAGGGATAGAAAGCCTGTAAAAAGACAGATGTTTGAGGATTGACTTTTTGTGAGCACCCCTTCACTGATGTTGCCAATCATTTGGTCTGGTGGATGAGCTCTAAGGTAAATTAAATCTCCTTGATATGGTATGATGGCATTTTGAGGTGAGGGACAGAGATTTGTGGCATCTGTTATTGTAACATCTATTTTCACTTCTGTAGTGCCAACATATGTTTGAAATGGAGGTGGGGGAATAGGACCAAGTGGTGTAAACGTGGACTGACTTTTGTCAACTGAAGTTGGACTTTTGTCAACAGATGTTTGAAAAATGGTTGTGCTGGATGAAGCAGTGGTTTGCGGGTAAGACTGGTCAACAGTGGTTGACACAGTTGTAGCAGAGTTTTGACAGATGTTTTGAACATCTGCTTGCCCTGATGTAGAAATGACTTTGCAGTGAGATGGAATCATAATGTCAAATCTGTAGCCTTGTTGTGGAGACTGTGGTGTACTTGCACTGTTAGTTTTAGCAGTAATATCTTCAAATTTGAATTTATCTAAATCAAACAATTCAGCAGGATTTGCTGGGATTTTTAAGGATGAAAGTTCATTGAACTTTAAATTCAGTGTTTCTTCTATTGTCCTAGTCCTTATGTTAAACACTTTGTAGGCCTTGGCAGTAGAAGAATATCCCAGAAAATATCCACAATCTACTTTGGCTGCAAATTTTGAAATGGAATCTTTAATATTTAAAATGAAACATGGGCAGTGAAAGATTTTGAAAAATGAGATCAGTGGTTTGATTTTGAACAAAATTTCATAAGCAGTCTTTTGATGTCTCGGGTTAATTAAAACTCTGTTTTGAACATAACAAGCAGTGTTTACAGCTTCTGCCCAAAAGGACAATGGTAAACCAAAATCTGCTAGCATAGCACTTGTAGCCTCAATAAGAGTTCTGTTTTTCCTTTCAACCACCCCATTTTGTTCTGGTGTTCATGGAATGCTGAACTGCCTCACAATTCCTTTTGACACACAGAAGTCATCCAACTCCTTATTTTTTAACTATGTTCCATTGTCACTTCTAAAGATTTTTACTGGCAAGTCATATTGTTTTTCAACTTTGGTGAAAAAGTCCTTCAAGATACCTGCAGTCTCATCCTTAGAGTGTAAAAAGTAAGTCCATGTAAACCTAGAAAAATCATTAACCATGACAAGACAAAATCTAGTTTTCCTTAGACTCATGATTTTAACTGGGCCAAACAAGTCCATGTGCAACAATTGAAGACATTGACTTGTTTTGGACTCATCAATGGATTTGTAAGAGCTTTTATGTTGTTTTCCTTTTAAACAGGAAACACAATGCTCATCACATTTAAATTCTTTTGATGGAAGGCCTCTCACAAGGCTTTGTTTTGAGAGTGAGTTGATAGTTTGAAGGTTGGTGTGACCCAATCTCATATGCCACAATTCTGTCTCTATAGTTGAGGCAGCAGAAAACAGACTGACATTTGCCATAGGGTTATCCTTCAACATATCAACCACATACACATTGCCACTCCTATGAGCAACAAGTGTTTCTTTGCTTTCAGCTATGATGGTGTCAATCTTTTTAACCACTTCTGGCCCAATAATCTTACAAGTTTTCTTAGTGAAAAATGACCCATAACCTTTTTCAGACATTTGGAAACACTAAGAAGATTAAATTTAAGATTATCAATAAGTTTGACATTTTCAAACTTGAGTCTCCCAGCCTGAATAGTCCCGAAACCCAACACCTTACCTTTAGAATCATTACCAAAAGATATATCACCCTCTCCATGAGCTAAGAAGTCCAGAAGTATGGATCTACATCCTGTCATGTACCGGGAGCCTCCACTATCTACATACCATAGACTATCTAAGCAAGCAGAAGCTCCCTACACATCAGTAATGGATTATTTTTGGTAGTGTCCAAAGCCAAGTTGGCTTTGGATGGGTTCCCAGACCTTACAAGCTCAATTTTAGGAGAATGATCAGTGGTTTGAACAAGTTTTTGAACCAAGTTCAACAACTGTTGTTGACCATTTGCCAGTGTTTGTATGTCAACAATTGGTGCAACAGATGTTTGACCATTTCCCGATAGATGATAGTAACCATGAGGATGCCTGTTCACTTTTGGTTTTGAAGGCCTTTTTGGCTCTTCATAGACATGTGGCAGACTAAGACAAGGTGGTTGTCCATGTCCTCTTGGAAACTTGTTTGAGGGTGGAGCATCTGTTACTTGGACATCTCTGAGAGCAGAAGTTTCAAGATTTTTGGTAATAGATGTTTGGACTGGTGTAAAAGTCTGTTTGGGCTTTCCTTTTGGAGTACTTACCACTTGACTCATTTGAGTTTTAACTTTATACTCTTGTATTTTGACATCAAAATTTTTTATATACAGACACTCTTTGGTTTTATGATTCTTTTACCATAGATTGAACAGTTTGGTTTATAATCACACACACTTGTTCCTTTGTTGATATCATATGCTTTTAGAAGAAAACAATTTTTAGTAACATGATTCTTCTTTTCACAAAAATCACAAAACAAGTCTGTACCCTTTTCTTTCTTCTTCCCTTTTTCCATCTTCTTTTCAACAGATGTTTGAGCATCTGCTGGAAGATCTTTTAAGGGAATGATTTTTTCCTGTGGTGCCTTTTTACCAGCAGGGGTTTCAAAGTTGACTGGTTTAAAGTTATCAAGAACATCACACTCATCTGACCAAGTTGGTTTAAACTGATATTTTTCAATTTCAGTAAATGATGAGGAACCCTCAAGTTTTTCAAGAACTATTTTCATGCCATTAGGTTCAGTGATTTTAATTACTTAACCCTCCAGATTTATTGGAATGACCTCAACAAACTTTGGTTCCCTTTTGTCAGTGTTTTGAGAGATTTGAGCAGTGGTTTCATTGCAACCAATGCCAAATTTCACATAACTTTTGGTCTGTTTGATGAGGAGCATCTCAAAACCTTTGGATGATTCCACCCATTTTTCACACTCAACTTGGGTGGATTCAAGCTCCTGTTTACAGCTATGATATTTTGTTATCATAGTTTGGAGTAGGGATGAGCATTCAAGCCCGAATACCGATCCCAGCCCGTCCCGATCCCGATACCGTACCGAACCGATACCGAACCGAGGGGTTTCGGGATCGGTATCGGTATCCATATTTATGGATTTTCGGTTTCGGTATTATCGGTATCGGTACGGGATTGGTACAGTATCGGTATTTTAAGGCAAAATACCGATACCATACCGGTACCGTACCGATACCGAACCAATACCGTACCGTACCGTATGTGTTCGGTATCGGGATCGGTATTGGGTTTTTGGACTTTTCGGTATCGGTATTGTCGGGATCGGTATCGGTTCGGTACCGATCCCGTCCCGAGCTCATCCCTAGTTTGGAGCTGGTCCTTAGTTATACTTCCTTCATGTTTTAAACTGCTAATTTCAGATTCTTTTTCAGTTAATTTTGATTTTAACTCATTTGAGAGTTTTTCAAACTGAATTTCATCCTCTAAAATTTTCTTTCTAAGGTTTTCATTCACCTCTTTAATGTTTGCAAAAGCTATTACACATTTGTCTGAACATAAATCATTTAAGATTTGAGGACATACCTTAGCAGCAGCCATCAATGCACAATCACACTTGCACTCACAATCATTTTCACTCCATAGATCTGATAGATTCATAACCTCTCTTTAGACTTTTCAGCTGAAACAACTGTATGAAACAACATCATTAGTCACATTTTCACACTCAGAAACCACTTCCTCATATTCAATCTGTTCAACAATTGTTACCAAAGTCATTAAATAAAAAAATTTTGGTTCATTTTCAGATTTGGCAACAAGAGCAAAGTTCTCATCTGTTAGCTCATCTAGTAAACTGCTCCAATCAACAAAGCCTTATGTGAAAAAGCTCTGTTGACTTTGTTGACTGGTCTCTGCATGGGCAGAGGGTGGAGTAGCAGCTAGTGGCATTTGAGCCTGAGCAGCAGGGGTTTGAACATATTGAATCTGTGGAACAGTGGTTTGGACATAGTGGACAGGAACAGTGGATGAGGACTGTGCAAAGTGAGCAGTGTTTTACACATTTGGTCCAGGGGTATTTTGGGAAAACTAATAAGTGTTTGTTTAAGGCCTTTGATTTGGATAGGTAATCATAGATGTTCCATTTTAACTCCTACATTCCCTAGCAAAATGACTCATTCTATGACATTTGTAACACTTAATTTTAGATTTATCCAACCCCATTTTTGACCCACCATGTAAACCTGGATATCTTCTGCCAGTTTTCTTATAGAAATTGTTGGTTCTAATACTGAACAGAGCCAGTTGGTGCAAAATGTCCATTTCTTTCAAGTCCACGGGATCAAAATATTGAAGGTCATTACACTCAAAGGAGATGTTGTCAGATGGCTGGATATCACCACTTGCTGCAAAAGCATAGTTGGGTGAATAAGAATCAGAGTTAAAACCAGAAGTTATGTCAATAAAATGATCATAACCCTGATCCTTACTACTACCAGGCATCTCATCCTGACCCAAAAGTGTTGTGTTACCAAACACATAATCATCAGACACTTTTCCAGAATCCTAAAGCTTCCTTTTCTGGTTAAGCTCTGTCTCATAGGTCAAGAGCTTACCATGAAGCTGGGTCAGAGATAAGTCCTTAAAACCAATTGAGTTTCTCATAACAATTGCAATAGTGTCCCATTTATCTGGTAATGATCTTAAAAACCTATGGTTCAATGTTGAGTTAGGATAAATTAGACCCACCAGTTTTAGTTCACTAATTAAACAATTAAACATCTCAAATTGTTGAGTTAATGACTCTCCCTTCACATGACTGAATGTTTCATATTGTTGATTTAATATTTCAAGGTTGTTTTCAATAACCTCCTCAGTCCCACCGAATTATTCTTTCAAAGCATCCCACAACTCCTTTGCACTGTTACAGTAGCCCACAATACTGAAGGCCATGGCATCTAACTCAATTTTCTGAAAATCTTGCTCGGAGTAGTTTTCTAGTTTCTTTGGCTCTTGAACCTTTGGATCTTCGGTACTCGGCACCATCGGAACATGTGGTCTGAAGATAACCGACTTCCAGCACCCAATGTTATGTTGAGCTAGAACATGGCTCATCCGACGTTGCCAGATATTGTATTCAGATCTGACAAGCATCGGTGGCTTGTTCGTGCCAGTGTTGTGTGGATCGTGATTGATTGAAGCCATTATCTGATTGTTTGTTAAACAAAGTGTGTTTAAAAAAACTTTGAACGTAAATAAACTTTTACTTTGTTTTCAATCCGACAAACAAAGCGATATCAATAATTATGAGTTGATCTGTTTATATTAAATTGATTGATTCGACCGAATTTAATTGACCAAACTCTGATACCAATTGTGAGGATCTGGGTTTGATTTGTTATGAAGTATAATAAATGAAATAGCAATGAAGATGAATAATGGAAAGTGCAGCGGAAATATAAACTTTAAATCATAACAAATGAGACAATTGCTTTCAACAAGTACTTTTCATAAGCCATCACAGATTACAGTACAAGTTTACAATCTCCCCCTCAGCCTGATCACTCACAGCTCTGTTTGTACTAAGAGAATGTTTTGAGTGATGAATACAACAGTACAGGCACTGTTCTATTTATGGACAAATGAAAAGTCTGATGACCTAAGGCTGACATCACCTAAGATAATGACATCAAACAGATATAACAACATAAAACATCTGCCCTATACAAACACTGTTACATAGGAAAACTCTGATGACTAAACAACTGATGGGTTAAACTCTGATGCTTGTATCAACTGTTGGAGCCTAAGTGTTGTTGGCTCCAACAGACCTTGTATCTTCATACCTTTGGCTCAGCAGATGTTTCTTCAATCAGACCTTGTAAACAGCAGTTGTTTAGGAAACAGCAGTTGTTAAAGTCAACAGTCTTTTGGGAGGATCTTGTTATGCAAAGTATTGTTTTATTGTGGATCATATGTATAGTATGTTTTGACTTTTCACTTCGTCTGTTATTCTTCGATTCAGCAGACCCAACAAATATACGTATATATTCCCTTTAATTAAAAAAACATTTTATGTAGAATCAATCTTAAAATATGCTAAAACCTATAAAAATAAGATTAAAATATATAAATTAAGTTTACTATGTGGCATTTAAATTACATAAAATATTATACTATATATTTAAACATAGCTTGTAGATATAGTAAACTTTGTTACATTTCTGTTTTGACCAATAACTATTTTATGTTTTTTTTTTTTGTCTTTTAGACATTTATATATTTACATTATTATATATATCATTTTCAATCACGCATTTGTGCCAGTCATTTTTCAAGGCTTTTGATTTTGGCCACCAAGGTTCTACAACTTGGCTTTTGCCACCACTAATAACAAGCTCACCCTCCACCTCTTTTCTTTTGATCCATTCTCTTCTCAACCCCACCCTATCTCTACGACGTCTGCCTACATCACCCGTCTTTCATCACGCGTACCTTACTGATGCAATCATCAACCTAGGTTTTCTTTTTAAGCTGAAGTTTTTAAGCTGAAAGAGAGAGGAAGATGGGTAAACTAGGCTCGCTCCTGGTGCCTTTTCACTATATGCTCTTTGTCTCCCTCCCTTTAATCCAGATGATGTACCAGATCTGTTGTTGATCTTCACGTAATCGCAATCAGGTAGTACGAATTCAGGCGGTTAAGATAGGGGGGTTTGAGGAGGTGTCGGTTGTGGTAGCGGCGACAACGTCGCGTTCCAGTTATCGGAACGAGAGATCGTCGGAGGTGGCTGCCAAAACGCTAAACGTCGCTGAAACGGGTAGATGTGGGTTTGACTGTAACCGGTGTTAACTGGCCGAAACCACCACTAAATACCGAAACAGTCGTCTCAACGCCACCATCACCCGGTCCACAGCTTTACCGACCCAACGCCTCTTCTCCGACGCGTAGGTAAGGTCAAACCATTTCAGTTTCGTTTTCTGGTAATACTTTCTTTAATAAAATTTGATGTCCAAATCCCGATTGTTTCTTAGGTTTTTACGTCTGTAAAGGAGCTGCAGAGGCAACAGAGACCACCACCGGAGGAACACGCCGCCGGACAGTGATGGTTTGTAAGAGTTCCGGCCAATCAACGACTGTTGAGCCAAACATATGAGCTTCAATTACAACAACTCAAAGGTATGTTTACTCGATCCTTATCCCAGTTGTGTTCTCTGTGTGATAAGATGATATAAAAGGATATGGGTTTGGTGATGTCATAGTAGGAGTGTTTGTTTTCTGGGATCTTCCATCATATGTAGTGGGAAATCAATGTAATTTAGCAATTATTATCATACTTTTGTAAAGGGTTTTTTTGTGTTATATTGGCATCAGTAGATTTGCAAAATTGCATTCATCTTGACTTTGTAAACCTATTGGAATTACAAAACGCCTTTTGCTTTAATTTATATATTATTCCTACTTTTATTATAATCAATTAGTTAACAGATTAGCTGAACTTTTATTTGTACCATCTTTTTTATAAAATGATCTAAGAGATTGTATGTATTATAAGATTTGATTTCACCTTTTACCTTGATTACGGTTCTTATTATTAGCTGAAGCGAAATGGGAGTCGTTTAAGAAAATTGAAATAATTCGACCTACTATATATAGTTGGCTGATTAGAAATCTTTATTCATTAATTTCATTATTTGCAGGTAGCCGATACCGTTAAAAAAGCCAGGCAATAACTGAAACTGCGATGCTAGACTTTCATTTTTCTTATCTTCAGGCCTTTTTTTCTATTAGTTTCAACTTTTTCAGCTTCTATTCTTTTTTTAACTTTAGAATATATGAATACCACTTTTTATGTGAATACCATATTTTATGTGGTATAGATTATACATTTATTATTTTTCCTTTGATTTACAAGGAGGTTCAGACATATGAGAAGGGTTCGTTGCTCATCAACCATGAGGCGGATCAGAGGGGGAAGAATGAGTTTTCAGGTATGAGGCTTTACTAAAATATATAAATAGCCTTCAGTAAAGGGGTGTTCTTGACTCCATTAACCTTGAAACATACTTTAGAATAGGTTAAACTCAATGGTCATTTTTTGGGGCAGGGTGGTAATCGAACCAACACGGTGACTAATCACTTCCTGAATCCGGTTGTTGGGAGTATGGTTCGTACGAGAAGCCTCTTGCTTCGATCAAGGGAAACCACTGCACACCAGTTTAATGCTCACTTCAAATTACTTTTACATGAGGTCAATTTGGTTTTGCCAATGTTATATATGACTTCCTATAAATTCAAGTGATGTTGTTGCATATGTTTCATGTTGATGGATGTTGTTGTCGTCCAAGTGACTCTTTCTTTTCTTTAAACTTCAACTTGCAAATAAATTCTAATTGTTTGTTATGTTCATAGATTATTTTATTTTATGAAATTCATTGGGCAGATTTTGTAATGCTTAGACATCTCATTCATATTGATTTGTCAAGAAGCCATATGATACTTTTTATCATTTGGATTTCAATTTCATTTCTTTGACCCGAATGACGATAATAGGCGGCCACGGCGGTGGTAGTTGGTTAGAAAGGCAGTGATTACCAATGGTAAAGTGTACTCTAGAACCGATCTTACTCTTAGTATATTTCTTTTGTGTTCTCCGGTTAGATTGCTAACAACCAATGCTCCGGTTATAGCTCAAATGGCAGCGCATGTCAGTCAAAGGTTTAACCTTTTGCGTTTTCCGATTGTCTCTTTCAATCTGACATTTAGGCATTTGTGTATTTGTGTATTTGAGTAGGTTTTCATCTTTGACATTGGGGTTCATATGGATTAAGCACGGATCGAAAGATTCAGACATTAATTGGCGGAGGTGGACCAGGTTTGAGGTTTTTATGCTGTGTATCTGTTTTGTTTGTAATTGTAGCATGTGTGTTGGCTTGCATCTCTTAGAGCTTGCCTCTTCCAATTCTTGCTTTAATAAATTCTTTTGTTAGCCGTTCAAAAAGATTATTAGTCTTTCTACACAACGCACTATAATATTCTCTCTTTTTCTAAAGATATCTAAACAAATAAATATTTTCACACTTGCGTTAAAACAAGCAGACCTTGATCCTCCTTTTCTCAGTTTGGTTTACAATCTATTGAGCACCGTCACACGACCGACCGCCGCAACGCGGCGGGATTGTTGAAATATATCACTCTTACACGTTGTAATTCAATTCCTGGACATATGGGCTTCGTATGGGCTTCTTATAATAATTGGGCTTGGATCATAATGGGCTTATCATGGTTGGTTTATCTGGGCTCAAAGGGGTCAAAGGTTCATTGATATATGAACTGGTTCATACGTATTATTTATATTTTGTGTTTGTATGAGATGTGTTTTCTCACACAGATTGCTGAGCTGGACGTGTGTATATCGTTGGATCAAGTGCTTTACAACCGTTGGATTACCCACTTTCTTGATTGTTCAGCTGGCTATAAAAGCCTTGGCAGATGCACGAATTCCAGTTTTAGTTCGTTCATTTTTCTTTGTTTCTCTTTCATTCTCTGTATTAGGGTTTCTTAGTTTCTCTGTAAGTCTTGTACTTTATTTCCCTGTATTTTCATCATCTATGATCTGCTAATCTTGACAATCAGCAGATCCTAGTGTATTGTTGGTTATTAAGATCTCAGTGATTACTGAGATCATTTTGGGTAACAGGGGGGTACTTTTTGGTTTGGGTTAAATAAGATCTTGGTCACCGTTTTGTCGCCTACATCTTGTGTTCTTTGTCTTTGAGTTTGTGTTGGCTCACTTGTTGTGTGTTTGAAACCCTAAAATTCTACATGGTATCAGAGCCATTGGCTCTTGATCTTGGTCATTTTTGGTCTTCCGCTGTTATTTTTTGTGTCTTCTGGTAAAGGATCTGATCTGGTTGTAGATCTGGTCTTTGGTGTTGTATAATAGTAGATCTGATCTTGTTACAATAGATCTGGTCTATTATTTCTTGTGTCTTCTTGGATATTGTTTGTTGAACAGGGTATTGTGGTCAACGATTGTTGGCAAAGGATTCGTGGAGCTTTGTGGAGCTTTGGATTGGATAAAATAGCTTCAATTGCGCCTACAATTCAACACCCTAAGTGAAGGTGTTGATTGTAGGTTTGGCGAAACCCTAACTTGGGTTCCCCCTCTCTGTGAGATTGTTCCTTTCTGTTTTTTTTGTTTTTTGTTGTGTCTAGGGCAACTGACCGGGTTAGGTGGACCGGTATTGTGCCATCTACGTGGTGTCTTGTGGTTTACCTGTTTTCTCTTGTTATACTTGTTTTTTGCTACATATTATATATATAGAATAGTAAAGATCTCCTGTGTTAAGATCTGGGTGGGCACCTATGAGTGATGAACCCACTATCTGACCCCTGACACAGCTTCAATCTCTTAGGGATATATCTTGGTATTGTTTGTTATCTGTCTTGTTTTTTGTGGTTTGTTCTTGATCTTCATTCTTGATTGTGTTATCTGTTTGTTTGATTCATCATGGGTGATGTTGTTAATGCTGGTGGTGGAGATGGAGATGGTCATAATCGAGGAGCTGATCCAACCTTGGTCAGCAAACTTGATATTAGTGACCCTCTTTATCTTCATCCTAGTGACACTTCTAGTCTGTCAATCATTAGTATTAAACTAAAAGGGACTGAAAACTATTCAGTGTGGTCTAAATCTATGAAACTTGCTCTACAAGGTAAAAACAAGTTAGGATTCATTGATGGAACTTGTGTCAAGTCTGTTGATAATGATGTATTGGCTAATCAATGGGATAGGTGCAACTCAGTTGTACTCTCATGGTTAATCAATTCTGTTTGTGAAGAGTTATATCTAGGGCAAGTGTTTTCTGAAAATGCTAGGGATGTTTGGATAGATCTTAGGGAAACCTATGATAGAATTGATGGGTGTGTTATGTTTAACCTACATCAAAAGATAAATAGTATAACTCAAAGTGGTAGTTCTATGTCTGAATATTATAATAAATTGAACACCATGTGGAAACAATTTGATTCCATGGTTCAATTACCTACTTGTACATGTCAAGCCTCCAAGGATTACAATGAGTTTAATACCCTAATTAAACTCATGCAATTCTTAATGGGTCTTGATGATGTATATCAGCCTGTTAGGACAACATTGTTGACTAGTGATCCATTGCCCTCGGTAAAAAATGCTTTTGCTGTGGTTTCCAGAGAAGAATCTCATAGAGGTTCTAGTAGTGGATCAAAGCCAACTAATGTTTCATTTGTGGCTAACGTTAACCAGAGTTCTGATAATAGGAAAGGACCCACCAGGGGTCCTAATCCTAGTCTGAAATGCACACATTGTAATAGAATTGGACATACAAAAGAAAGATGTTTTGAGATCATTGGTTATCCAAATGGAGTTCAAAAAAGGACTGGTAATTGGTCAAATAATAATAATCCTAATAGAACTCAGAGTAACTGGAGAAATAATAACATGTCCAATACTAGTAACAATGTGTGTAGTAATACTACTACTGGCTCACCATTTACTCCTGAGCAAATTTCTAGGTTAATGAACTTGATAAATGAGAAGTCAGGAGGAGATCCTCAGTGCTCCAATGCTGGAGGTGAGTCAGTTGTTTTGAGTGGTTTTTCTAGTATGACTGTGTTGTCTAAGTTAGCCAAATTGTTTGAAAATTTTTCTGGTTGTTCTAATTTAGTTAAGTTTGCATTATTGTTTGGTTGGATCATGGACTCTGGTGCCAACCAACATATGGTTGGAAGTGATAAACACATGGTCAACTGTGTTGATGTTTCTAAATACAACTTAGAAGTTAGGCACCCCAATGGTACAAATGCTAAGGTCACCAAAATTGGTGACATAGTGTTAGTAGATGGGGTGGTCCTGACTGATGTGTTTTTCATACCAGATTACTGTGTTAATTTGGTGTCTATACATAAGCTTGCTAAGGACAATAAGTTAGATGTCCTCTTTAATGAATATGAGTGTTTTGTCCAGGATTCCAAGTCAAGGAAAGTCCTGGTGACTGGTAAACAACAAGATGGTCTATGTTTTGTTGGAAAAGATGTGAGTTTTAGTAATGTTTGTTTTAATAGTGTGTCTGAACATAGTCTCTGGCACAGTAGACTAGGACACCCTTCTAGTCAGGTTCTAGCTGTTTTAAAAGATAGTTTGAGTATAGGAAATCCTGATGATTCACCTTGTGAGGTATGTCACAAGGCAAAACAAGTCAGGGTTCCTTTCCCTCTTAGTGATCATAAGTCAAAGGCTGTAGGAGACCTTGTACATCTTGATGTATGGGGACCCTACAAGATCACTAGTAGGGAAGGATATAAGTATTTTCTTACTATTGTTGATGACTTTTCAAGATCTGTGTGGGTTTATCTACTTAAATCTAAAGTAGAAGTCTTTGAAAACCTTGTTTGTTTTTATGAGTTAGTAAAAACTCAATTTTCTAAAAATGTTAAGATTTTCAGAAGTGATAATGGTACTGAGTTTGTCAATAAACAAGTTAATGATTTTTGTAATAAAAGAGGTATAATTCATCAAACTTCCTGTGCTTACACTCCACAACAAAATGGAGTTGTGGAGAGGAAGCACAGGCATCTTTTGAATACAGCTAGGGCCCTCTTGTTTCAGAGTAGTGTTCCATTAAACTTCTGGACTGAATGTGTTCTTACTGCAGCTTACTTGATTAACAGGATACCTTCTTCTGTCCTTAATGGAAAGAGTCCCTATGAATTAGTACATGGGTTCCCCCCCACACTTAGTCACTTAAAAATTTTTGGTTGTCTATGTTTTAATACTGTCTTAGATGGCCCTGATAAACTCTGTAGCAGGGCCAATAAAAATGTTTTTTTGGGTTATTCTTTTGTTAAAAAAGGATATAAATTGTATGATTTAGAAACAAAAAGGATTGATTACTCTAGAGATGTAAAGTTTTATGGGAACATCTATCCTTTTAAAACTGAACACAAACAACTTGTTTCTGACAAATTGAATCACGTAAATTTTTTTAACTTGTATGAAAATGAATTTTCTGAAAGTGACAAATCTTTTCAAAACCTTCCCAATGATGATGGGGAACCTATTAGTTCTCATGACCACTCACCTAGGGAACAGTTAGAAGACTCAACTAGGGATACTAGTGATGTAGATCATGAGTTAGATTATGATCAGCAACCTAGTGATTCTATAGGAAAGGGGAATAACTGTTCAGGGTTAGAGGGGTCAAGTGATGAGACTAGGACTCCTGAGGGAAGTAGGCCTACTAGACAGTCCAGTAGGGAGTCAGTTTTACCAAAAAAGTTTGGTGATTATGTTATAGAAGGTAAAGTAAGATATCCTGTTGAGAAAGTTGTTAATTATTCCAACCTTTCTGTTGAAAATATGAGCTTTGTATCTAGTGTTAATATAGTGTTAGAGCCTACATCTTATCTACAGGCCTCTAAAGATCCTCAGTGGATAGAGGCCATGAATGATGAAATTCAGGCCTTATATAGGAATAATACATGGATTGTCACTGATCTACCACCTGGTAGAAAGGCAATTGGATGTAAGTGGGTGTATAAGGTAAAATATAAGTCTAGTGGAGAGATAGATAGGTATAAGGCTAGATTAGTAGCCAAAGGTTATAATCAGAGAGAAGGGATTGACTTTGGAGAGACCTTTTCTCCTGTGGTCAAAATGGTAACAGTTAGAACTGTTATCACTATGGCTGTTCAGAATGGCTGGACTTTGTTCCAGCTTGACATCAATAATGCCTTCTTATATGGCACTATTACTGAGGATGTCTATATGAACATGCCAGAAGGATATTCCTCTGAGGACAGTTCTAAAGTTTGTAAACTGGTCAAATCCTTGTATGGTTTGAAACAAGCTCCCAGAAAATGGAATGAGAAGCTTGTTGATGTCTTGAAAACCATAGGATTTGTTCAGAGTGTTTGTGATCATTCTATGTTTGTTAAATCTGTTGATAGTATATTTGTTGTCTTATTGGTATATGTTGATGATATAGTGATCACTGGAAATGGTGAACATGAGATCAGTAGTATTAAAAGCTTGTTAAAACAAAGTTTTCAAATCAAGGATCTAGGAAAGTTGAAGTATTTCCTTGGTATAGAAGTGTTGTACTCTGATCAAGGCATTTGCCTTAATCAAAGGAAATATTGTCTAGATTTATTAAAAGAGTATGGATATCTTGGTTGCAAACCTGTTAGTGCTCCTATTGAGCAGAATTATAATGCTGCACTTAAAAATGATAAGGATGATAAATTTTTAGATGATATAACTGGATATCAAAAACTTATTGGAAAACTAATATACTTGTCATTAACTCGTCCGGATATTAGTTATGCTGTACAGTTTTTGAGTCAGTTTATGCATAAACCAACTCAGAAAACTCAGCAGATAGCTTTAAGGTTGTTAAGGTACTTAAAGCTATCTCCTAGAAAAGGTTTATGGTTCAGAAAAAATAGTGATCTAACCTTGTCAGCATATTCAGATGCTGACTGGGCTAAATGTTTGATCACTAGACGTTCTGTAACTGGATTTTGTGTCTTTGTTGGAAACAGTCTTGTTTCCTGGAAATCCAAGAAGCAAAACACAGTTGCTCGGTCATCAGCTGAAGCTGAGTACAGAGCCATGTGTTCTGCTGCTTGTGAACTTGTCTGGATATCTAATCTTTTAAAAGAACTGGGAATTCATAGTAAGTTACCTATTGACTTGTTTTGTGATAGTAAATCAGCTATATCAATAGCTGAAAACCCTGTGTTTCATGATAGAACTAAACATTTCGAACTTGATTGGCATTTTTTGAGAGAAAAAATAAACTCTGGGTTTATTAAAGCCGTTAAAGTTAAATCAGATCAGCAAATTGCTGATATCTTTACTAAGGGATTGTTTAGTGGTCAACATGAGTTTTTATGTACAAAACTCAGTATGACTAATTTGTTTGGGAATTGAATTAAGGGGGGGTGTTGAAATATATCACTCTTACACGTTGTAATTCAATTCCTGGACATATGGGCTTCGTATGGGCTTCTTATAATAATTGGGCTTGGATCATAATGGGCTTATCATGGTTGGTTTATCTAGGCTCAAAGGGGTCAAAGGTTCATTGATATATGAACTGGTTCATACGTATTATTTATATTTTGTGTTTGTATGAGATGTGTTTTCTCACACAGATTGCTGAGCTGGACGTGTGTATATCGTTGGATCAAGTGCTTTACAACCGTTGGATTTCCCACTTGCTTGATTGTTCAGCTGGCTATAAAAGCCTTGGCAGATGCACGAATTCCAGTTTTAGTTCGTTCATTTTTCTTTGTTTCTCTTTCATTCTCTGTATTAGGGTTTCTTAGTTTCTCTGTAAGTCTTGTACTTTATTTCCCTGTATTTTCATCATCTATGATCTGCTGATCTTGACAATCAGCAGATCCTAGTGTATTGTTGGTTATTAAGATCTCAGTGATTACTGAGATCATTTTGGGTAACAGGGGGGTACTTTTTGGTTTGGGTTAAATAAGATCTTGGTCACCGTTTTGTCGCCTACATCTTGTGTTCTTTGTCTTTGAGTTTGTGTTGGCTCACTTGTTGTGTGTTTGAAACCCTAAAATTCTACATGGTATCAGAGCCATTGGCTCTTGATCTTGGTCATTTTTGGTCTTCCGCTGTTATTTTTTGTGTCTTCTGGTAAAGGATCTGATCTGGTTGTAGATCTGGTCTTTGGTGTTGTATAATAGTAGATCTGATCTTGTTACAATAGATCTGGTCTATTATTTCTTGTGTCTTCTTGGATATTGTTTGTTGAACAGGGTATTGTGGTCAACGATTGTTGGCAAAGGATTCGTGGAGCTTTGTGGAGCTTTGGATTGGATAAAATAGCTTCAATTGCGCCTACAATTCAACACCCTAAGTGAAGGTGTTGATTGTAGGTTTGGCGAAACCCTAACTTGGGTTCCCCCTCTCTGTGAGATTGTTCCTTTCTGTTTTTTTTGTTTTTTGTTGTGTCTAGGGCAACTGACCGGGTTAGGTGGACCGGTATTGTGCCATCTACGTGGTGTCTTGTGGTTTACCTGTTTTCTCTTGTTATACTTGTTTTTTGCTACATATTATATATATAGAATAGTAAAGATCTCCTGTGTTAAGATCTGGGTGGGCACCTATGAGTGATGAACCCACTATCTGACCCCTGACACAGCTTCAATCTCTTAGGGATATATCTTGGTATTGTTTGTTATCTGTCTTGTTTTTTGTGGTTTGTTCTTGATCTTCATTCTTGATTGTGTTATCTGTTTGTTTGATTCATCATGGGTGATGTTGTTAATGCTGGTGGTGGAGATGGAGATGGTCATAATCGAGGAGCTGATCCAACCTTGGTCAGCAAACTTGATATTAATGACCCTCTTTATCTTCATCCTAGTGACACTTCTAGTCTGTCAATCATTAGTATTAAACTAAAAGGGACTGAAAACTATTCAGTGTGGTCTAAATCTATGAAACTTGCTCTACAAGGTAAAAACAAGTTAGGATTCATTGATGGAACTTGTGTCAAGTCTGTTGATAATGATGTATTGGCTAATCAATGGGATAGGTGCAACTCAGTTGTACTCTCATGGTTAATCAATTCTGTTTGTGAAGAGTTATATCTAGGGCAAGTGTTTTCTGAAAATGCTAGGGATGTTTGGATAGATCTTAGGGAAACCTATGATAGAATTGATGGGTGTGTTATGTTTAACCTACATCAAAAGATAAATAGTATAACTCAAAGTGGTAGTTCTGTGTCTGAATATTATAATAAATTGAACACCATGTGGAAACAATTTGATTCCATTGTTCAATTACCTACTTGTACATGTCAAGCCTCCAAGGATTACAATGAGTTTAATACCCTAATTAAACTCATGCAATTCTTGATGGGTCTTGATGATGTATATCAGCCTGTTAGGACAACATTGTTGACTAGTGATCCATTGCCCTCAGTAAAAAATGCTTTTGCTGTGGTTTCCAGAGAAGAATCTCATAGAGGTTCTAGTAGTGGATCAAAGCCAACTAATGTTTCATTTGTGGCTAACGTTAACCAGAGTTCTGATAATAGGAAAGGACCCACCAGGGGTCCTAATCCTAGTCTGAAATGCACACATTGTAATAGAATTGGACATACAAAAGAAAGATGTTTTGAGATCATTGGTTATCCAAATGGAGTTCAAAAAAGGACTGGTAATTGGTCAAATAATAATAATCCTAATAGAACTCAGAGTAACTGGAGAAATAATAACATGTCCAATACTAGTAACAATGTGTGTAGTAATACTACTACTGGCTCACCATTTACTCCTGAGCAAATTTCTAGGTTAATGAACTTGATAAATGAGAAGTCAGGAGGAGATCCTCAATGCTCCAATGCTGGAGGTGAGTCAGTTGTTTTGAGTGGTTTTTCTAGTATGACTGTGTTGTCTAAGTTAGCCAAATTGTTTGAAAATTTTTCTGGTTGTTCTAATTTAGTTAAGTTTGCATTATTGTTTGGTTGGATCATGGACTCTGGTGCCAACCAACATATGGTTGGAAGTGATAAACACATGGTCAACTGTGTTGATGTTTCTAAATACAACTTAGAAGTTAGGCACCCCAATGGTACAAATGCTAAGGTCACCAAAATTGGTGACATAGTGTTAGTTGATGGGGTGGTCCTGACTGATGTGTTTTTCATACCAGATTACTGTGTTAATTTGGTGTCTATACATAAGCTTGCTAAGGACAATAAGTTAGATGTCCTCTTTAATGAATATGAGTGTTTTGTCCAGGATTCCAAGTCAAGGAAAGTCTTGGTGACTGGTAAACAACAAGATGGTCTATGTTTTGTTGGAAAAGATGTGAGTTTTAGTAATGTTTGTTTTAATAGTGTGTCTGAACATAGTCTCTGGCACAGTAGACTAGGACACCCTTCTAGTCAGGTTCTAGCTGTTTTAAAAGATAGTTTGAGTATAGGAAATCCTGATGATTCACCTTGTGAGGTATGTCACAAGGCAAAACAAGTCAGGGTTCCTTTCCCTCTTAGTGATCATAAGTCAAAGGCTGTAGGAGACCTTGTACATCTTGATATATGGGGACCCTACAAGATCACTAGTAGGGAAGGATATAAGTATTTTCTTACTATTGTTGATGACTTTTCAAGATCTGTGTGGGTTTATCTACTTAAATCTAAAGTAGAAGTCTTTGAAAACCTTGTTTGTTTTTATAAGTTAGTAAAAACTCAATTTTCTAAAAATGTTAAGATTTTCAGAAGTGATAATGGTACTGAGTTTGTCAATAAACAAGTTAATGATTTTTGTAATAAAAGAGGTATAATTCATCAAACTTCCTGTGCTTACACTCCACAACAAAATGGAGTTGTGGAGAGGAAGCACAGGCATCTTTTGAATACAGCTAGGGCCCTCTTGTTTCAGAGTAGTGTTCCATTAAACTTCTGGACTGAATGTGTTCTTACTGCAGCTTACTTGATTAACAGGATACCTTCTTCTGTCCTTAATGGAAAGAGTCCCTATGAATTAGTACATGGGTTCCCCCCACACTTAGTCACTTAAAAAATTTTGGTTGTCTATGTTTTAATACTGTCTTAGATGGCCCTGATAAACTCTGTAGCAGGGCCAATAAAAATGTTTTTTTAGGTTATTCTTTTGTTAAAAAAGGATATAAATTGTATGATTTAGAAACAAAAAGGATTGATTACTCTAGAGATGTAAAGTTTTATGAGAACATCTATCCTTTTAAAACTGAACACAGACAACTTGTTTCTGACAAATTGAATCACTTAAATTTTTTTAACTTGTATGAAAATGAATTTTCTGAAAGTGACAAATCTTTTCAAAACCTTCCCAATGATGATGGGGAACCTATTAGTTCTCATGACCACTCACCTAGGGAACAGTTAGAAGACTCAACTAGGGATACTAGTGATGTAGATCATGAGTTAGATTATGATCAGCAACCTAGTGATTCTATAGGAAAGGGGAATAACTGTTCAGGGTTAGAGGGGTCAAGTGATGAGACTAGGACTCCTGAGGGAAGTAGGCCTACTAGACAGTCCAGTAGGGAGTCAGTTTTACCAAAAAAGTTTGGTGATTATGTTATAGAAGGTAAAGTAAGATATCCTGTTGAGAAAGTTGTTAATTATTCCAACCTTTCTGTTGAAAATATGAGCTTTGTATCTAGTGTTAATATAGTGTTAGAGCCTACATCTTATCTACAGGCCTCTAAAGATCCTTAGTGGATAGAGGCCATGAATGATGAAATGCAGGCCTTATATAGGAATAATACATGGATTGTCACTGATCTACCACCTGGTAGAAAGGCAATTGGATGTAAGTGGGTGTATAAGGTAAAATATAAGTCTAGTGGAGAGATAGATAGGTATAAGGCTAGATTAGTAGCCAAAGGTTATAATCAGAGAGAAGGGATTGACTTTGGAGAGACCTTTTCTCCTGTGGTCAAAATGGTAACAGTTAGAACTGTTATCACTATGGCTGTTCAGAATGGCTGGACTTTGTTCCAGCTTGACATCAATAATGCCTTCTTATATGGCACTATTACTGAGGATGTCTATATGAACATGCCAGAAGGATATTCCTCTGAGGACAGTTCTAAAGTTTGTAAACTGGTCAAATCCTTGTATGGTTTGAAACAAGCTCCCAGAAAATGGAATGAGAAGCTTGTTGATGTCTTGAAAACCATAGGATTTGTTCAGAGTGTTTGTGATCATTCTATGTTTGTTAAATCTGTTGATAGTATATTTGTTGTCTTATTGGTATATGTTGATGATATAGTGATCACTGGAAATGGTGAACATGAGATCAGTAGTATTAAAAGCTTGTTAAAACAAAGTTTTCAAATCAAGGATCTAGGAAAGTTGAAGTATTTCCTTGGTATAGAAGTGTTGTACTCTGATCAAGGCATTTGCCTTAATCAAAGGAAATATTGTCTAGATTTATTAAAAGAGTATGGATATCTTGGTTGCAAACCTGTTAGTGCTCCTATTGAGCAGAATTATAATGCTGCACTTAAAAATGATAAGGATGATAAATTTTTAGATGATATAACTGGATATCAAAAACTTATTGGAAAACTAATATACTTGTCATTAACTCGTCCGGATATTAGTTATGCTGTACAGTTTTTGAGTCAGTTTATGCATAAACCAACTCAGAAAACTCAGCAGATAGCTTTAAGGTTGTTAAGGTACTTAAAGCTATCTCCTGGAAAAGGTTTATGGTTCAGAAAAAATAGTGATCTAACCTTGTCAGCATATTCAGATGCTGACTGGGCTAAATGTTTGATCACTAGACGTTCTGTAACTGGATTTTGTGTCTTTGTTGGAAACAGTCTTGTTTCCTGGAAATCCAAGAAGCAAAACACAGTTGCTCGGTCATCAGCTGAAACTGAGTACAGAGCCATGTGTTCTGCTGCTTGTGAACTTGTCTGGATATCTAATCTTTTAAAAGAACTGGGAATTCATAGTAAGTTACCTATTGACTTGTTTTGTGATAGTAAATCAGCTATATCAATAGCTGAAAACCCTGTGTTTCATGATAGAACTAAACATTTCGAACTTGATTGGCATTTTTTGAGAGAAAAAATAAACTCTGGGTTTATTAAAGCCGTTAAAGTTAAATCAGATCAGCAAATTGCTGATATCTTTACTAAGGGATTGTTTAGTGGTCAACATGAGTTTTTATGTACAAAACTCAGTATGACTAATTTGTTTGGGAATTGAATTAAGGGGGGGTGTTGAAATATATCACTCTTACACGTTGTAATTCAATTCCTGGACATATGGGCTCCGTATGGGCTTCTTATAATAATTGGGCTTGGATCATAATGGGCTTATCATGGTTGGTTTATCTAGGCTCAAAGGGGTCAAAGGTTCATTGATATATGAACTGGTTCATACGTATTATTTATATTTTGTGTTTGTATGAGATGTGTTTTCTCACACAGATTGCTGAGCTGGACGTGTGTATATCGTTGGATCAAGTGCTTTACAACCGTTGGATTACCCACTTGCTTGATTGTTCAGCTGGCTATAAAAGCCTTGGCAGATGTACGAATTCCAGTTTTAGTTCGTTCATTTTTCTTTGTTTCTCTTTCATTCTCTGTATTAGGGTTTCTTAGTTTCTCTGTAAGTCTTGTACTTTATTTCCATGTATTTTCATCATCTATGATCTGCTGATCTTGACAATCAGCAGATCCTAGTGTATTGTTGGTTATTAAGATCTCAGTGATTACTGAGATCATTTTGGGTAACAGGGGGGGTACTTTTTGGTTTGGGTTAAATAAGATCTTGGTCACCGTTTTGTCGCCTACATCTTGTGTTCTTTGTCTTTGAGTTTGTGTTGGCTCACTTGTTGTGTGTTTGAAACCCTAAAATTCTACAGGGATCATCCTAGTTCTTATAGAAACCAAACAAGTGATTAGTGACTTTTAATAATCATTAAATATTAAGATTCAATTTCACACATTTTATTATAATTAATATATGTATTCAACTCATATAGTTTTTATTTAATTTTTTATCTAACATATATATTTATTTAATTAAATTGAAAACAATTTGTATTGAATCTATCTTAGTTTATGCTAAAACCTATACTGAAATAAGATAAAAATATATAAATTAAGTTCACTATGTTGCATTTAAATTACATAAATATTATACTAAATATTAAACAAGACATGGAATGGTAATAATCCATTCCATTACCTTGTCCATTCCATTACCTCATCCATTCCATTCCCCCTCCATTCCATTACTTCATACCAAACACACCCTAAGTTTCCATTTCAACCAGTGGCGAAGCTTGGTTTCGGAATCGGTGGGGGCCGAACTCAATTTTTTTCGATCGGTAGTGGCAAATCGGTGGGGGCCGAACTCAACCTGAACTCAATTTACCTATGAAAATCGCAAATGTATACTACTGCGCCAGAAAACAGGGGGCCAGGGCTACCCCTGGCCCTTCTTATCCTTCGTCCCTGATTTCAACCATTATATTATAACTAATATACGTATTTAACTCATTTAATTTTTGTATGATTTTTTTCTCTAATATACATATTTATTATGTTTATCTGACAACGTTTTTTTATTGAATTTTTCTTTGTTTATGCTAGAACTTATACCGAAAGAAGATTAAAAAAATATATAAATTAAGGTCACCATGTTGCATTTAAATTACAAAAATGTTATATATTAACTATATATCAAAATAAAATGGCCATAAATAGTATCTAACCCAAGTTAAACCTAACTATAGTTAGCTTCTTTTGTCTGGTTAGTTTGCCTTCCAAAGTTGACCGAGTCAACTTACTTGACTCGAGTCTTCAACTTTCATCCCCTCTCCAACATGTAATATCAACTAACATCATCATCATCATCTATCACAACACCCTCAATCCGCATCGTTGTTGGTTTAACAATTAACGCCGACAACCACAGTCCGTGATACCGTTGGTGGGTAGATTTGTGTACATCTAATATCTCATTTGGGTTGACCCGTGTACGTCAAACATACATAATGGGTCAAATTGTATATCTAACAACATCTACATCAAAACGGGTTAACGCAGGTGACCGGACGGGTGAAAACAGGTCAACGCTGGAGTTTGACGACGTCGACGGGTCTGAATGGGCAGGCAAAAAATATAAAAGAGTACAACACGAAACTTATAAAAATTTGTACCGTAGTTTCCTTGTAATTACCATCGCCGATACCTTCGTCTACCATCATGGTCTTATTGATTGCTTCTCATGCTTTTATTCTTGAGAGATGGGGAAAAAATTCAGATATCTCTTTGAAGAATGCTTGAGTGGAGAGAGAAACAAGTTGGGTATCTACATCAAAACGGGTTAACGCAGGTGACCGGACGGGTGAAAACAGGTCAACGCTAGAGTTTGACGGCGTCGACGGGTCTGAATGGACAGGCAAAAAATATAAAAGAGTACAACACGAAACTTATAAAAATTTTGTACCGTAGTTTCCTTGTAATCGCCATCGTCGATACCTTCGTCTACCATCATGGTATTATTGATTGCTTCTCATGCTTTTATTCTTGAGAGATGGGGAATAAATTCATATATCTCTTTAAAGAATGCTTTAATGGAGAGAGAAACAAATGGGGTAAATACTGGAATCTTTAGTTATATTATATTATTTTTAGTAAAGGTAAAATATATAATATGTTTGTGTAATATTTTTTTTAATGGCGATAATATATGCAAAAACACTCAAGCAATGAGCTCAAGCCAAAGTACAAAAAACATATGTGATTAGATCAGACTATTACATATAAAGGCACTGACTACCAAATAACTCACAAGGGAAAATTTGAGAAGCTAAAACTACACCACTTTTGAGTTGAGTGCTCTTGACCAACCTTTAACAGATGTTTTCTTGCTCACCTTTGCCACCCTTGTAGCCTTCCCTACAGCACACAAAACCATCATTACCACCACTACCGACGACAAGAACTCGATCGCAGAACAAAGGCGGTGTAGCCAACGGTTACAGGGACAAAGGTTGTCTTTCAAGGTAACATTTTTCAAGTTTTAAAGCTGGATTAGATTTCTTCATAAACATATTCAATTACCACCGTCCCCGTCGCAACGCGCGGGAAACCACCTAGCTCTATATTAAAACACAATTGGTAGGTATAGTAAACTTTGTTAATTTTGTGTTTTGACTAACTTTTTTGATGCTTTTTAGTTTTACTCTTGGAGATTCCTATATTTACTAAACAAGTTATTGGTGACTTCTAATAATATTTAATTATTAAGGTTCAATTTCACCCCTTATGTTATTAGTTATATAAGTATTTAGACCAATTAGCTTTATTTGATTTTTCTCTAGTATGCGTATGTATTCCATTTAATTTTTATTCAAATAACTTTTGTTTGTTAACACTTTAAAGAATTTAATACAAAGATGTACTGAAAACGACGTTGTATTCAAAGGTAAAGTATTCTTTTGGTATCGTAAACTAGCTATGATAATATTATTATTTCTTATTTCCTCTTTAGGTTGTTCAAAAAGTGTTGGTACCATACGGATAGCTAAAAGAACCAAATCAATACTCTCCAAGTTCCCATCGCACACAAAGAGCAACCCTAGTATATATTAAAACACTAATAATGAGAAGTAAATAAGAATTGAAAATTACAAAAATAGACATTTTGAACCAAAACTTTTAATATACACATAGAAATTTAGCATTCACCAAATTAGTCGGGCTCCTTTTTCACCAATCAAAAGGGCGAAGGCATCATATTAGCTCCGGTTGAGACGGCTAAAGCCTACACTTTTAGCGAGACGAATGAAACGTTTAGGATTTAGTTTACATTTTTTGCGAGGTAGTTGAGACGACTAAGGGTATGTTTGGAAATAAGCTTTTAAGAGTTTTTAGGAGCTTCAAGCTTTTAAGAAAAAGCTCCTACTTAATAAAAAGCTTTGTTTGGTTGAAAGGGCTGGAAGCTTTTAGGTTAGAGAAAAAGCTCTACAGTAAAAAGCTACTAGTAGTAGCTTTTAAAAAAAAAACTCTACTAGCTACAAGCTTTTAATTAGTAAATGACACAAATACCCATTCTATTTTAAAAATAAAATAAAAACCTTCTTTACAAGCTTTTAATTATGACCATTTTGGTCATTTTATATATTTTTTTAAAAGCTCTAGCTACTCTGTCAAACACCAAAATATATTTAAAAAGCTTCCAACTAATAGCTTCCAGCTACCAGCCCCCAGCTAGTTTTGCCAAACATACCCTAAGCCCGCTTTTGGATGTCGGCTACAACTTCTTAAAATGGTTGAAAATCATTATCTATTTTGGAAAAATCCTAGTTAAATATGTCTATTAGGAATTTTTCAAAAAAAGGGAAAATGTTTAAAGTCATCCCGGAAAAAAACATTGTCATAAAAAAAATTAAAAATAATATTAAGTTGTTGGTGTGGTGTTGCTTCAAGTAGGGTTGTTCATTTTATTCGAAACCCAAAACCGGCCCGAATCTGAAGCCACCTGAACCCGAATAAGAGAAAACCCGAATAACTCAAACCGACCAACCCAAACCTTAAATGGATCGGTTATCGGGTCACTTTTTCCCAACAAAAATCTGAAGAACCTAATCCGAAACCCAATAAAAACCCACTACAACAAAAATGGCTTTTAAGGACTTTTTATGTAGGACACTTGTAAAATAAGGTCCTAAAAACTATTTAATAGGATGAATGAACTTTTGAGGTCCTTTTATAATATACGCTACTAAACCGGTGTCCTAAAAAGCTATTTAATAGGATTGATGATTCTTTAAGGTCCTATTATCATATAACTTAATAAAACACTTAAAATGTAGATCCTAATAAAGTTATTTATAAGACAATAATTGTTGGTGTCCCATTATATAGTAATGTAATAGAACACTTGATCACCGGGGGTCCTATTATAACATAAATTAATACGACACTTTATAGTTAAGTCATAAATGTTTGATGTTATAGGACTCTTTTTAGTTAAAGTCATATTAGAACATAACTTAATAGGACATTATTGGTTATGAAAAAAAAATATCATGGTTTATGAAATCCAATAAATTTATAACGCGTATTTTTGTATGTCAATGATTTAGTGTCTATAAATAAAAAAAATGACAGTGTAAAAACGCGTATTTTAAAAATATTTATAAAATAACAAAAAAAATAAAAATAAAATTACACATATACATGTATATATTTTTTTATTTTTTTAATATTAATAAATGAAAGGCATACTAAAAGTATTATTTGTATAATTTGTGTTTTGGTTCTATTATTTTTCATATTTTATTGATTATTTCAAAGTATTATTAAGTATATAAAATATGTTTATCGAGCCACGAACCGAGCCACTGAGCCGAGCCACGACCCCTAGCTCGAGCTCGGCTCAATTTGTAATCGAGAGCCGGCTCGGCTCGATAACAAAACGAGCTTTTTCGAGTCAAGCTTTTTTCGAGCGAGTTGCAAGCCGCGAGCATTTTGTAGACCCTTAGTGTCATGTTTTTTTGGTCATATTATATTTTCTCAAATCTGAATTCATATGTTCTCCCGCCCATTCATCTAAATACCTTCTCAGTTCCAAACACAATTCCCAATAATCCCAACATTAACCCAATCGCCTCTAATTCCCTCTTCTGTAACAACGGTTCAAACCTCCATTGCTGCACAGTTGAAACCCAGACAAGTACTCGATTAACCCCCATTTGCTCCACGGTTCAAACCCTAACCCCAATCGGACCAATACTGTTTGGACGCATGTTAAGAGCAACTCAGCCCCAATCGGTAACTGTTTATTTTATGAATTGTGGTTCGTATTTGCTGTATGTATATATATATATATATATATTTTGCTTTGTGGGTTAAACTGTGATTTATTATTTTTTTTAGGTTTTATTTTATGAATTTTCTCTGGTCAGGTTTGGGGTAAATATGATACACTGACAATTGGTTTTGCATAGCAACGTTTTTGTTTGTCAAACTGTGGTTTATTATATTTTTAGCGCTGTATATGTTTTGGGCTAAATGTTAAATATGAATGCCATCAGATCCTAATTAGTTCTTTTCTAATATAACGCAAATGTGAAGCAACGTAATATATTAGAAAAGAGATAAAGTAATATGTTAAATATGAGTGGTCGTTGTTGCATTCCATTCCAAATGCATTTAATTATTAAAAGTGACCATAGTGTTGTTGGCCCGTAATCATCATCATCATGTTAGTATTGTGCAGCGGATTATGTTGTCTTCTGGATCATGGGATTCAATTATATGCGCATGAATGATTTTCGAACATAAGACTTTTATTGATATGGTGGAGGATAATATATGCGAGAATGCACACAAAATCAACACACAATGATTGTTTACAAGAGTCCTAAACTTGGTTTAAAAAAGCGCGCCTGGGGCGCGCTTAAGGCGTTTGGGGCGCGGGGCGATGAGCAAAACGCTTTTTTTGAGGAAAAGCGCCAGTCTACAAGAAGCGCTATGAGGCGCGCTTGAAGCTGGAAGCGCTAGCGGCGCTTCACGAAGTGTTTCAGTAAAAATCAAGCTTAAAGAACGATTTTAAAGACCAAAAACTGAAAAACAATTGAACCATAGACGTACTGAAGAATGGTTGAAGGATCCTTTATAAAAGCAGTTTAAAACATACCTTTTTATGAAGAGTATATGCCTGATGATTGTAGAATGAAGACTGAACTGGTGTATAAGCTGTGGAGGCTGAAGAGTGAAAAGAGGCAGTGTTTTTTTCTTTTAGGGTTTCAAGTTTCTAAACCTACGTATTATGTATAAGAAGTAATGTTTTTTGAAAGCCCAAGTAATAAGTAATATTCTGCAGGCCGTAAATAAATCCAGTATGGGCCTAATTTCAGTTCTGGCCCAATACTGATTATAATTTTCTAAACTTCCAATATGGACTTGTTTATGTTTTAGACTATTTTTAATGTTTTTTCTAAGAGTTTTAAGTGTGTTTGACTATGTTTTGAATGTTTTTTTAAGTTCTATAATCATATTTTTGTGTTTATGTTTGATTAGAAGGTAAAATATGTCATACTAACATATATAAATATTTTTTTATATTTTTTTTAATATTAGGCGCCACACATACGTGAAGCTCTCGCCTCGCGCTTTAAGCCCCGCGCTTCGGATTTAGGGACCAAAACGTCTCGGAGCGCCTCGCGCTTTTTTAAACCAAGGTCCTAAATATATAGTTGGTTGTGGCGGTTAGTTTTCGGTTATCAAATAAATTCCAACCGTTAACCGTCAATACAATTTTAACTATCTTATTCTAATTACAATTAAATATACAATAAACATAATAAGAAAGTTTAGTTTACTAATTTCCAATAAGTGTAAGCTTCAAATTTCAAAATTCGTAATGATTTAACATATCATACGCTTTTCGTTGGGTACCGTCCTCTTATTTGTTGGGATTTAGGCCAAACACATAATAAGATTTTGATCCTAATTGAGGACACAGACCAAACAAACTTTCTTTTGAATGTGCAGTAGATGTTTTGATCAAAAGGAAGTGTGCAGTAGATGTTCTTTTCACACTGATCCACAAATTATTTTGTTGTCACAGTCTTGCGAAAATGTTAACAAACATTATATTTCGAGACTACCTATTCCAGATTGGCGAAAATGCTTTGTTCACACTCAGGCACGCCCCTTTTGCGCTAGGCGCTTTGCGCCTCCGTTTTAGACCCCGTCGCTATTATGCACTTTGTGCTTTTTAAAACCAAGATTAATATAAAACCCATGTTTATCTTTTTTAAAATTGATTTTCAACCATATGTTTACTAAATAACTTTTGATCTTATAGGCTACTGTAGAAGATTATGGCTCAATGCTTGCCTTTCAATATTATTATCACCTCTATAAATACAAATGGTTTTCCCTTATATTTGGGAAGTGATAATCATCACAATAAATGCAAATTCTATCTATAATTACAAGATAATTACAATTCAAAATATGTGGCCTATTACACCCTCGCAGTCGAAACAAGAGGAGGGCGAATGTT
The DNA here is from genome assembly GCA_028751855.1 of Ambrosia trifida. NCBI lineage: Eukaryota > Viridiplantae > Streptophyta > Magnoliopsida > Asterales > Asteraceae > Ambrosia > Ambrosia trifida. The sequence goes on along the minus strand of CM054123.1, from coordinate 23,025,168 downwards.
GAGACTGGAGCGGAAGTCATCAAATAACACACGAGGTAGACCCTTGGTGAAGATGTCAGCTATCTGTAAACGTGTCGGGGTATGTAGAATGCGGATTGTACCGCGCTGTACGTGCTCCCGAACAAAGTGGATGTCGAGTTCTATGTGTTTCGTACGTTGATGTTGTACCGGGTTTGTAGACAGATAAATAGCACTGATGTTATCACAATAAACCAAAGTAGCAGTAGATAAGGGATGACGCAACTCGAGAAGTAGGTTGCGCAACCAGCAGACCTCAGCAACGACATTTGCGACAGCACGATATTCGGCTTCAGCACTGGAGCGGGAGATAGTAGACTGCCTTTTAGAAGACCAGGAGAGAAGATTGGTGCCCATGTAGACACAATAGCCAGATGTTGAGCGACGTGTATCAAGGCAACCGGCCTAGTCAGCATCGGTGTATGCTCTAAGAGAAATAGTGGAACACGGTGATAAGGTCAGGCCGTAGTCGGAGGTGCCCCGAATATATCGAATAATACGCTTTAAAGCGTTCCAATGAGCAAGAGTGGGACTGTGCATGTGAATGCAAATCTGCTGTACGACATAAGTGATATCTGGTCTGGTAAATGTGAGATATTGAAGTGCGCCAGCAAGACTCCTGTAAAGTGTCGGATTGTCAAAAGGTTCACTATTCCCAGCACTTAGCTTAGGTTTGGTGTCGACTGGTGTGGCAACCGTGTTGCAATTTTCCATACCTGCTCGATTAACAATGTCCAGTGCATAAGACGTCTGTGATAAAAACATCGAGTTACCTGTTCGTGTGACAGAAATACCCAAAAAATATCTGAGAGGTCCAAGATCTTTCATTGAAAATTCAGCCGCGAGGCTGGCCATAAGATGTAGACGCAATTTTTCAGAAGATGTAGTGAGAATGATATCGTCCACATAAATGAGAAGGTAGGCAATGTCACCCCCGTGGTGATATGTAAAGAGAGAGTTATCACATTTGCTTTGAGAAAACCCAATAGAGGTGACAAAATCTATGAATCTTGGGTACCATGCCCGTGGAGCTTGTTTGAGCCCGTAGAGAGATTTTGTAAGACGACAAACATGATCGGGAAAATCTCGATGTCGAAAGCCCATAGGTTGATACATATAAACTGTTTCACTGAGGTTACCGTGAAAAAAAGCATTGGTAACGTCCAGTTGATGAATGGACCAGGACTGCGAGAGAGCCAGAGTTAACACAGTCCGTATAGTAGCAGGTTTAACAACGGGGCTAAATGTTTCCCCACAATCAACTCCAATTTCCTGATTACGACCATCGCACACCAACCGAGCCTTATATCTTTCAAGGGTGCCATCAGACCTGTACTAATGACGAAAAAGCCACATGCTACGAATAATATGCATATCAGAATGTCTCGGGACAAGTTCCCAAGTCTTGTTTTTAATTAAAGCATTAAATTCGTTTTTCATGGCGTTATGCCATTCCGGGTTAGCTAAGGCGTCTTTTGGGGTTTTGGGTAAGGGTATGATGTGTGAAGTGGATAGGTTAAAGATAGGTTTTGGTTTAGAAATGGGGCGGGGATAGGGCTGGGCGGTTGTAGTTGTAGTGGGCTGGTGGCAGTGATAGGGCTGGGCTGGGTTAGTGTTTCTGGGCCGATGGGGTGTGAGGTAGGAAGGGGCGAGTGGAGTGGTGAGGGAGGGGTGATAATGGGCTGTGACGTTGGGCCTGGGGTAGGAGAGGTGGGATGGGCCGGTAATGTGTGAGGGGATGAGGGAGTGGGCGAGTTTAGTTGGGTATCAGTGGGTTGGGTAGGGTGTATGGGGTGTTGTAATTTGTATAAGGGGTGGATAGTATCATCGAGGAAGGTGTAGGTTGTTGGGGTGACTTTGTGGGTTTTGGCAAAAGGAAAAATGGATTCGTCAAATAGGACATGTCGGTTGATGGTAATGGTGCGGGTCTTGAGGTCAAGACATTTGTAACCTCGGTGGTTGGAGGGGTATCCAAGGAAGACACATGGGTAATAGCGATATGCTAATTTGTGGATGGTGGTGTGTGGGATTAAAGGGTAACATATGCAACCAAACACACGAAGGTGTTCGTAGGACGGCATGCATTGGTATAAGCGTTGTGTGGGTGTTTGGAAATTATGGATTTTGGAGGGAATAATGTTTAGAAGGTAGGTAGCGGTTTCAAGGGCATGGGGCCAACAAGTGGTAGGCATGGATGAATGGGCTAAAATGGTACGCATGAGGTTGTTGATGGTGCGGATTTTACGCTCGGCCTTGCCATTTTAGGATGACGTGTGTAGGCACGAGAAGCAAAAGTGCATGCCGTGTGTGTTGCAAAAGTTATGAAATTGATTATTAGCATATTCTCTTCCATTGTCACATTGAAATTGTTTGATTTTAGTGTTAAATTGGGTGTGGACAAAATTGGTAAATTTTGTAAACATGGTAAACACGTCAGATTTGTTTGAAATGGGGTAGGTCCAAAGAAAATTGGTGAAGTCATCTAAAAATAGCACATAATATCGATGACCGCCATTGGAAACAATGGGCGAGGTCCAAACATCACTGTGTATGATATCAAATGGCATACGAGTGCAAGTATTAGAGTCTAGAAATGGAAGTCTAGAATGTTTACCAAAATCACAAGCACTACATAGTTTATTATTAAAAACACCACAAGAAATTGAACTAGATGTTTTTAATTTATTTAAAATGGCTGGGCCTGGGTGACCGAGCCTTTGATGCCAGATATCTTGAGAGATGGCTGCATAGGTGGAAGCAGAGGTGAGATTGGTGATGTTGGACGGGCTGAGAGTGTAGAGATCCCCTGAGCTATTGCTGCGTAGGATAGGTTTCTTGGTCTGAAAGTCCTTCACAGTAAAACCATAGGGGTCAAATTCAACAGATAATTGGTTGTCAGTCGTAAAACGATGAATAGATATAAGGTTTTTAACAAGGTTAGGTGCATAAAGTACATTGTTAAGTTTAAAGGGCGGGAATGGTGGAGGTAAGGTTATGTTGCCTTGGCCTAAAACCGGAATAGTTTTACCATTCCCAACAATAATGTTGCGAACAATGCTAGAATTAAAAATAGACTTAAACTTATCAAACTGAGGAGACATTGTACCTGTCGCACCGGTGTCCATGGTCCAAGACGAGTCATTGTTTTGGAGTGCCAGATTGTAGAGAGCCTGTGCAATGTCAGTGGGTGAATAATTAGCATTGTAGGATTGGGCTGAACTGTTTGGTTTTGGGCCTAGAAGACCCGCTGAGGAGCTTTGGGCCGAGGAGTTTGGTTTGGTCTGGGAGGGATTCTGCTGTGATGGGGCCGAAGTGTTGTAGTATTGGGCTGAAGGATAATGGGCCATGGGGAAGGAAGGATATGGACAAGGTGGGACAGACCATGGGTTCCAGGCGGGTGGGCCGGTAGGCTGAGATTGGACAGAAGCCCAGGGAGGCGGTGCCCAATATTGTTGTGGGTAATTGTGGGTTTGTTGAAACCTTCCCCTGCCGTACGACATACGCCCGCGTCCACGGCCTCGGCCTCGGCCTCGACCACGACCACGGTCATTTGTGTCCGACATAGGTGGGTTCCGGTTTTCAGTGTGGTTAAGCGATGGGGTTGTAGAGGTATGGAGGGCGGTGCCCGCGGCTTGTGCCGAATTTTTGGCTTGGTTGATTCGTTGATCCTCAACCTGACACAAGCGAGAGCGAGTGGTATAGAAGTCGGGAAGGGGTTGGGTGTTTTGTAGGATGAGAGAGATGCTTTCATATTGTTCGGTCAACCCGACAAGTATTTGCATGACAAGTTGACTTTCCGATATGTTGGCATTGAGGCTAGTAAGTTGGTCATATAGCATTTTCATGTGTTGGCAATAGGATGAGACATTGGAAAACCGGTCAAGGCGGTTATTAAAAAATTTGTTTTGAAGGGTAATTATGCGGGCGGCTTGGTTGTCAAGAAATAGGTTTTTAAGGCGACACCAAGCGCCGTAGGCGGTGGTGTTGTTTATCATAATTGTATGGACAAGGTCTTGAGTGATGGTGCCATAGATCCATTGTAACACAATGGCGTCTATACGCTCCCATGACTCGGTGCGTGTGGGTGTAGCGGGCGGGTCAGTGGTGGTGGCTGTGGAGGAAGAGGAGGCGGTCGCACGAGGCTGAAGATGGTCAGAAACCTCGTACGCCTTGCAGTGGATTTGGAAAAGTTCGGCCCATGTATTATAGTGTTCGGTTTGGCTATCAAGAATGAGGGGAATGAAGTTTTTAATGTTGGTGACGGTGACTACGGGATGAATGGAAGACATAATTGGTGATCGGAAATAATGGAGAGGTGAACGGCAGTGGCAGAAAGGGAAAAAGGGACGGCAGCAGTGGCTGTCGTGTTTGAGGCGGCAGAAAAGAATTAGGAGAATAGAGGTAGGGTTAGGCTTGATACCATGTAGAAGATTATGGCTCAATGCTTGTCTTTCAATATTATTATCACCTCTATAAATACAAATGGTCTTCCCTTATATTTGGGAAGTGATAATCTATAATTACAAGATAATTACAATTCAAAATATGTGGCCTATTAGCTACGAAGCTAGAATTTTGTAATTAATATAAAACCCATGTTTATCTTTTTATATGGCTGCGAACACTATAAATCATGGATCCCGGTGTTAGGAAATGCTGAAATAGTAAAGCTTCACAAGATGCAGGAAGATGAGGTTCATCATAGATAGAAACTTGAAGAAGAAATATCCGCTTTACAAAATCAGCTAGTGCAATTAAGTTTGATGCTGATGAATGATGTATGTGCATGGGCATAAGAATTAAACATGCTGTCTTAGATGTCTGGCTATATTTTTTTTACTTGTTAGACAAGAAAATAGCTAGAGTGTGGTGATCATAGTGCAGACTTGACTGGAGACGTGGGTTCCCTCATCTCTCCAGTTAGGCAGCCACAGATGAAATATTTCAGGGGAGGCCGGGAAGCAAGAAAAGAGCTCAGTGGAAAAACAATTTGAGCCAGGTGATTATTATTTTTTCTTTATGAGTGGTAATTTATTTGTGTGTTTATATCACTTAATTAATTTGTTAATGAAATGTGTTCTGCGACAGTTGGACTGCAAATAATTGATTGATCATAGCTCATGTATTAATAAGTTTGCTGATCAGCTCGCTTATTATCTCGCTGCACTGTCTTTGAATGATCTGAACTAATCGAGGTGCTTAGTTACAATAGTTTTTTATATTATGCTAGTGTGGATTGTTTTTTTTTTTTTTTTTTTTTTTTTTTTTTTTTTTTTTTTTTTTTTGAAGATTTTCTTCAACTGGCATGTTGTGTTTGAAACCCTTACTTATCACATGGCTAATTTTTTTTTATTGTGTTATTTTTTTCCTCAGGTTGGGAAAGACAAAGATGAATAATCGGATAATTCCTCAGAGATGGTTGAGAACCGACAACCTTTATCTATAGGTTATATTTTGATGTTTTTTTTCATTAGTCTTTTTTATAAAAATCTAAGCATGCTAGTGTAAAATTTTACTATTATTATTATTATTTTTTTTTTTTTGTGAAATGTTACTTGCACTATTGTGACTATAGTTTGATAAATGTTTGTTGAAAACTAAAATCTAGGTCGGAGATGAAGTTTTTCTCAAAAGCATTCTAAACACTACTGAGACTGTAGCAAGAGGATGGGTGAAGAGCTTGGACTTAAATGAGTTAGGTGCTGTTTGTTTTTTCTGCAGGAAAAGGTCTGCAGTCTGCGGACCACATCTGCAGACATCTGCAGGAGAAGAGGTGGACCAAAGGTCTGCAGTCTGCAAGAAGAAGACTGTTTGTTTGTTAACGTCTGCAGTGGTGGTGGGTGGTGGTGGTAGTGGTGGTGGGTGGACGGTGGTGGTGATGGACTTTGGTGGTGGTGAACGGTGGTGGTGGTGGACGGTGGTGGGTGGTGGTGGTGGTGGAGGACCGTGGTGGTGATGGACGGTGGTGGTAGTGGGTGGTGGTGGATGGTGGTGGGTGGTGGTAGTGGTGGTGGGTGGACGGTGGTGGTGGACTTTGGTGGTGGTGAACGGTGGTGGTGGTGGACGGTGGTGGTGGTGGGTGGTGGGTGGTGGTGGTGGATCGTGGTGGTGATGGACGGTGGTGGTGATGAACGGTGGTGGTAGTGGGTGGTGGTGGATGGTGGTGGGTGGTGGTAGTGGTGGTGGGTGGACGGTGGTGGTGATGGACTTTGGTGGTGGTGAATGGTGGTGGTGGTGGTGAATGGTGGTGGTGGTGGTGGTGGACGGTGGTGGGTGGTGGTTGTGGGTGGTGGTGGACCGTGGTGGTGATGGACGGTGGTGGTGATGAACGGTGGTGGTGGGTGGACGGTGGTGGTGGTGAACGGTGGTGGGTGGTGGTGGTGGACGGTGGTGGGTGGTGGTGGTGGACGGTGGTGGTGATGGACGGTGGTGGTGATGGACGGTGGTGGTGATGGACAGTGGTGGTGGTGGACGATGCTAGGTGGTGGTGGTGGGTAGGTGACGGTGGTGGACGGTGGTGGTGGTGGTAGTTGGTGGTGGTGGTGGTGGGTGAGGAGAAGAGAAGAGGAGAAGACCTTTGAAGACCTTAGAAGACTTTGGTCCAAGTCTGCACCAAGAAGAGGTCAGGAAGAGCTTTTGGAGTGAAATGTCTTCCGAAAAACAAACAGTCTGCCCGCCCCAAACTTCTGCCCGCGTCTGCGCGGCGCAGACAAAAGAGGTCAGAAGTGCTTCTGGGAGAAAAACAAACACCACCTTAGTTAGTGGTACAGAGATTGGACCGGAATGGTGTGATGTAAACGTTCAAGTACTAATAAAAATAGATGAAAAGTTGGAGAGACAATATAGGTTATTTTTCACAATTCAAGATTGTATTGGTGCATACATTGCATGGCCTTGTCCTTTCATCTCGGTATGTACTTGTTAAACTTATGATACGAATAATTTTAATAATCTGGAACTTAACATGGATGGTTTATTTTAGGTTGTACGGGTGGTTTATTTGTTAAACTTGTGATACTAATAATTTTAATAATCTGGAACTTAATGCTTATACATGGATGGTTTATTTGTAGGTAGTCTATCAGGATTGATGACATATGATGACTCAGAATTCTATGATGCTTGTTTATTTCATTGCTTTTAATTTCTTTGTTAAATGTTAAAAGACTTTATGTTAGATAATGTTATAATTTATTTATGCTTAGTGTTTTTTGTTATGAATATGTGTATTTGAAATATAATAAAGTTTTATTTCTTTCATTAGTTGATGTTACATACATTGTGTGTGTGGATGTTTAAAAACCATTATTTGGTTGTCCGTAACCATATGGTAAAATTGTGTGTGTGGATGTTTAAAAAAGCGTTGTATCATATGACTTGTTAGGACTTTGAAATTGTCCTATTAAACTTGTTAGAACATTGTAAAAGTGTTTGAATATGTTTTTTTTTAGGACGTAATATGGGTTGTTCATTGACATTATGTGACTATAAAATTGGTTTCATAATCTTATTTGGGATATTAGGACCTTTTTCTTTGTACTAAAGTACATATACTGTTACATCATAAGGGTTCTATAAATTACTTTTTAAGGACGCTTATATGTGTATTAAAAGATTAAAAGTAGGTAAATATATGTTAGAACATTGTAAAAGTGTCCTAATATGTTTTTATTAGGAGTTTTTTTGGTTGTTCATAGACATATTATGCGACCATAAAATTGGTTTCATAATCTTATTTGAGATATAAGGACGCTTTTTAAGTTTCGGGACTTATTACAACCCCTTTACATGAAACGCTTTTACCGTTGGTCCTACTAAATAAAAGGTTCTATAAAATAACATTTTAGGACGCCTTTGTGCGTACTAAAAACCCATTTTTGTGTACCCGAACATTTAGTATCTTTTTTAATAGATGTATTTAAGTTTAGAGTCTTTGGCATGTTAAACATCAAGTAATTTATAACTTTTAAACACTATTATATCATGTTGTCAAATAATGTTTTAATTTTAATAATATTTTTTAAGTAATATGATGAACTGTAATGATATTTTACGAAAGAAAAAAAAAAGCTTTTTCATATTACATCTAAACCCGAAACCGAACAACACAACTCAAATTAACCCGGATAACCCCAACCCAAACTTTAAATGGTATGGTTATCGGGTTACTTTTCTCGGCCAAAAACCCGAATAACCCAACCCGAAAAACCCGAAACCCAAAAAAATAACCAAATAAAAAGGTTTGTGTCAACTCCTTGTGATATTATAATAAGGAACAGAGAGTAAACTGTGTTACTATATTCAAATGATTCGGCAATAATGGCGGATAAGAATCATCAACGTGCAATGCAGCCATAATCATTTTCTCCATCTCAACTGTTGGTACTGCCGATCAAAAAAAAAAAATTGTTGGTTACTAAGGTTTTCTTGCTAATCTCCCATTGTTCTGTGTGTTAATCATCCTGCAACATGCAATCGATATGCATTTTTAGCATTAACATTGTCTCTTTTATCACACTTTTGTTAATCTTTTTTGGAAGCCAAGTAAAATCAGAGGCCTTCGATCATCGCTTTAGTAGTGGAGATACCGTTTCCATTTATGCCAACAAAGCTTACTCATACTCTAATCCTGGGTTAGTCACATTCCCTCCATACATTTTTCTTTTTTTTCTTTTTTTTTATTAGAAATTAAAGGTTTTCATTAAATTAAAATCAACACATTACAAGTGGACGGCTGGTAAGCAGGCAACAAGCTGCGCCGTCACCCCCTTTTAATAAACTATTGAGGGAAGCTTGATATATTATTGAATACCAAGACCATTAAGCCTTGGGGTATACTCTAACGCCTTCATGCGTTAAAGATGTCATGGGAAGTTAATGACGTTATAGACGATTACCCCTTAGGTGCTAAGAGGGTTAAATGAGTCATGAAAGGCGTTAATGAAGGATGGGGAGAATTTCGTTTAGAGGCGTGAAGGGCGTTATTGATAATGTGGCTATCAAAGATGTCTACGTAGAATAAACGGACGTGATAGTATACCCTATGGCCTTAGATCAAGTTTGGGAAATTCTAAATTTGGTACGTATTATCAAATCTTAAAATTGAAAACTGACAACCAAGGATTGAAATTAGTTGCATAATTAAACACGTAAATTAATGCAGTGAATGATTTACGCATTTTTTACAATCAAAATACAAATAAAAGTAGCTTTAAAATAGGGGAAAATTCTTGAAATTTGAAAGCTGAGCTCCATATGATGAACTTGGGATCCAATGGTTGAGGCAAACCACCTTTGACCATTTGACCAATCATCTACCCATGAGACGTTGAACTTAGTCCAAAAGGAGCAAAAGTTATGCTTGTTTTATGTTGGGCCTTTTCCAAACCATTTGGAGAAGTTACTGAAACCTATAAATTTGAGAATTCGGTTTACTTATTCAAACTCCTAATCATTTCTTGTTTTATGGCATTTCCCTATAATTATTCTTTTGGATATCATCTCCAGAGAAACATATGATTATTATGATTTCTCATTTTGTCCTCAAGGTACTTCTTTCCTAAATGTGTTTGTCATTCTTGTATGCACCTTTGTAAGTTTTCTGCTCTAACTTATATGTTACTTCTGTTACGTTGTGTATTTGAAAACAGATTCTAAGGTTCATGCCGACAAAATGTTAAATGGAAACAGTCTTGTTTTAACTCCTTACAAGATTGAATTCCTTGTTGATAAACATTTTGAGTTGTTGTGTAAGAAGACACTGAGCGAACCAGATGTTTCTAAGTTTCGACATGTGATTAAGAAGAATTACAGAGTGCAATTGAATCATGAAGACATGCCATTTTGGGCTTATGTGGGACGGGTCGCTATGGATCATAGAGCTAAAATAATAAAGACGGAATACTTCCTTTACAATCATTATGATTTTGAATTTGTTCATCACAATGGCACTGTTGTTGATATCTTTCTTCAAGTAGATCTGTCTTACATGGTAAATGTATCAGATGACTATGTAGCTGATGTGGAATTCACCTATTCTGTTAGATGGTTTGTGTTTGACACACACCGAACATATTATGAGGGAATGGAGAAATACACAAATTATTCAAGTGTACCTCAAGACAATTATATACATGGTTACTCGATTGCAAATTCAAGTTTCACAATCCTCATTTTCATCATATACATACTGATCTTTTACATTCGAGTTCTTCACAAAGACATTTCAAGGTATTGTATCCAATCTTCTTTTCCCTTTTATGTTCATCTAATGATTTCTTTTTTGTTGCATATTTTGTGAAATAAAAGATATGCGTGTGATGTTGAAGATGCTGAAATGGCTGGTAATCAAGGAGAGACGGGATGGAAGAAAATCCACGGTGATGTTTTTAGATTTCCCAAACACAAGTCTTTATTTGTTGCGGCTCTTGGTTCTGGCACCCAACTACTTGTACTATTAGTATTTCAAAAGTTGTTTTTATGGTGTGTTCTACCAACACAAGTTTAGTAAAATATTATATAATATTTACTTTGTCTCCTATACAGCATGGTAGCCATTCTTGTGTTGGGAGTTACAGATCTTTTTCAGCTACATCTGCGATCTCAGGGTATACATCAACGTCTTTCTATCAACAATTGGAAGGAACAAGATGGGTATGTCCAAATATTTATATAGCTTACACTTATTTTAATACTGATTCTCATAACAAAGTAGATCCTCTCGCTTTTTGCTTGACAGATGAAGAATGTATCGCTGACGGGAGGACTATATTTTTGGCCTCTTTTTCTTACATTTGTCGTTAATAATACTATTGCGTTTTTCTATGAAATAACCACCGCCTTGCCATTGGGTGCAATAATCAACCTCTCTCTATTATGGGTCTTTTTGGCACTACCATTGCTTATTTTAGGCGCGGTAATTGGGAAAAACAATGTATCAGATTTCAAAGCTCCATGCAGAACTGCCAAATGTCCAAAAGAGGTTCCTCGGCTGCGTTGGTACAGGCGTGTTCTCCCCCAGATGGTTTTGGCAGGATTTTTGCCATTCGGTGTCATTGTTATTCAGACTACTGAGATACTTAGCGTCGTATGGGGATACAAGATTTACACATCTTATGGTTCTATGTTAATAATGTTGTTTCTTCTTTTGATCATGACTGCTTTAGTTTCTATAGTGATGACATACATCCAACTTGCTGCTGAAAACCATGAATGGTGGTGGACAGTGGCGAAGCTTGACCCGAAAGTTCGGGGGGTCGGAAGCAGGGACGAAGCATTTGAAGGGCCAAGGGTGGCCCTGGCCCCCCCTGTTTTTTGGCGTAATAGTGAAAATTTACGATTTTCATAGGTAAATTGAGTTCGGGTTGAGTCCGGCCCCCGCCGATTTGCCACTACCGATCGAAAAAAATTGAGTCCGGCCCTCTCCAATTCGAGAACTAAGCTTCGCCCCTGGTCGGAAGTCACCGGGGGTCGGAAGTCACTAGTTTCGGGGGGTCCAAAACCAGTTTCAGGGGGTCGAAACCCTATATTTTCAAAATTTTCTATACGAATACTATATAATCGGAACTTCTGCGCGAAAATCCGGGGGGGGGGGGTCGGCCGCCCCAACTATCCTGCGCCACTGGTGGTGGAGGTATGTTAAAGATCTTCTATGTTGCTTGTTATTACTTGGTCTTGACGTGTGTGGGCTAATAAGATTTTCCATAATTGATGCAGGTCATTTTTCTGTGGCGGGTCTACTGGATTGTATGTGCACGGTTATTCTATCTATTACTCTTTCCATTTGTTAGCACTGAACGGTTTCGTGCAAACCACCTTCTTCTTTGGTTACATGGCTTGCCTCAGGTATGGAATCTTTCTTGCACTTGGAACTGTGGGTTTCTATGCCTCGTTGCTATTTGTTCGCTACTTGTATGGGTCTATAAAATGCGACTAGCATGCATCTTAATGCTTAAACAAAGTTTGATTTGTAATGGTTTAACTCAATTTGTAACCATTGAAAAAATTAATTATCATACTATTATTCATAGTATTACATTAAAAAAAATTGAGTGAAGAATACAAACTAAATGTTTGCTATTGAAAGTCTACTATATTGAAAGTCCTAACAAACTTAACAGCGTAAATCAAGATCCTTGATTTATGACATATTATTATTGTCATTATTGTAAATAGATTGTTTCTATACTTATGATAATTATGAGGTGTATAAATTGTATCCTTGATTGTTAATAAAAATTCATTCCATGAATTATTTCCTGTTCACATGGTATCAGCCATCTTTGAACCCTAATACAACCCTTGTTCTTCATTATTTTATTTTCTGACTGACTTCTTCCATGGCCGCTGACAATCCCTCCTCCATTGCGTTCCTAACCCTGATTATATAACCTGGTTCAAGGCTGATCAGTCAGTTCGACTGCTGATTCAGTCCTCTCTTTCAAAGGAGGCCATGTCCGAAATTATTGGCTTGTCTACTGCGCGGCAAATCTAGCTTGCACTTGAAAGTGCCTTTAGTAACAGCTTTATTGACAGGGTTCATACCCTCCGTGACACCCTTCGGTAGTTGCAAAAAGGGTCCTCCACTGTGTCAGATTATGGTCGCAAGTTCAAAACGCTTTGTGATCAACTGGCCGCCATCGGTCACCTGGTGGAGGAGAGTGACAAATGTCACTGGTTCTTACGCGGTCTTGGTGCAGGCTACGAGAATTTCTCTACTACTCACAGAGCTATCTCTGCGTCTCTTACTTTTCGATAGCTTCTCACCAAAGCCGAAAATCAAGAGATCTTCCTGCAGTCTATTCATGGAACCGCTGCTCCTCAAGTCTCTTTTGTGGCTCAACAAAAGTCTCGTAACTCTTCTAAACCCTCCTTTCATTCTGCTTCTTCTACTGGTCGTGGCCGCGGTCGTTCCTTTGGCCGTGGACGTGCCAGACATCCTCCACACTATCAACTCTAAAGGAAAGATGGTAATTATGCAAAAGCATGCCCAAGCCTCGCTTCTTTTGCTCAGCGTGCCCCCTCACTAGATGCAAATCTGGCCCAAGCCTTCCATGCCCAATGTCACGTTACTGATAACTCACCTGACTGGGCTGGTGACACAGGTGCGACTGCTTATATGACCCTTCACTCTAATGATGTTTCGGCCCCTTATGTTAATCCTAAAATTGCCTTTGTGGCCTTTGGAAACGGAAAATCATTGCCGGTTACACACATTGGTACCACCACCATTAACAATAAAATTCCCTTAAACGATGTTCTTGTTGTCCCTCATCTCACAAAACGCCTTCTCTCCATAAGTAAACTGACAAATGATTCCCCTGTTGATGTTTTGTTTTCTAACAATTCTTTTCACATTCAGGATCGAAAAACGAAGCAAATCTTGGCAAAGGGGACTTGTGAGAATGGTCTTTACATCCTAAGGGAAGGGCAACATGCTTTTGTGGTATCTTATTCTTCACAACATCTCAAAACATCTTTTGAAAAATGGCATGGTCGTCTTGGTCATGTTTCTTTCGATGTAATTTCTAGATTTCATAAGACTGGTTCTTTATTTGTTACTTCATTATTACCTAAACCCAAACTTTGTTCTCCTTGTCAATTATCCAAGTCGCATTGTTTGCCTTTTGATTTAAATACTAAACGTTCTTTGAATGCTTTGGATTTAGTACATTGTGATCTTTGGGGCCCAGCACCTGTTACATCCTCAAATGGATATCGCTTTTTTGCTTTATTCATTGATGATTACTCGTGTTTTAGTTGGTTTTACCCTCTCAAACATAAGTCTGAATTTTATGATGTATTATTAATTTTTACAACTTATGTTCAAAACCAACTATCGTGCAAAATTAAAGTTTTTCAAAGTGATGGAGGCACCAAATTCACCAATTTGCGTGTTCAAAAGTTTTTTCAAGAAAATGGTATTCATCATCGTTTGTCTTGTCCTCATGCTCCTCTACAAAATGGTCGAGCAGAAAGAAAGCACCGACACATTACTGAAATAGGCTTAGCCATGCTTTTCAACTCTCATTCGCCTGCCTCATTATGGGTTGATGCTTTTGCGTTAGCGGTTTTTATTATAAATCGCCTACCCACTTCTGTTCTCGACCACAAATCTCCCTTTGAAACCTTATATGGTCATCCTCCCACTTATTCAAACTTTCGGATTTTTGGATGTCGTGTTTTCCCCTGCTTACGTGACTATGCCAAACACAAGTTGTCTCCTCGAAGTGTGGAATGTATCTTTATTGGCTATGACTCAAAATACAAAGGCTATCGATGTTTAGATGCTACCACAAATCGTGTCTATGTTACCCATCATGCTCAATTTGATGAGGAGACTTTTCCATTTAGCGGTCAAATATCACTTGTGGACGAGGCCACACTGGTCTTCTCCAACTTCGATGAAACTCTTCCCGTCCTTCCATTATCCAACCCACCTCCTATTCTCACACCTACCCCACCCACACTTACATCTGTATCCTTCTCTCCTCCTTGTAGCCTATGTCCTCATTCCTCGCCAAATCATCCTACCTCGGCTCACCCTATCCCTCCTCAGCCTAACCTTGACATCCACCAGCAAGCCCAATCCGCCTCTCCCCTAACTCCCTCCAGCCCTACTCCATCGGCTCACACTAACAGCCTACTCTCCCACACTTCGGCCCATCAAAACCATCCTCACCCCGTCCCTCATACCCAATCCACTACCCTTCAACCACCCACTCAACCTACTATTCATCCTATGCAAACTCGATCCAAAAGTGGAATTTTTAAGCCTAAACATCACGCTGACCTATCTTTATTTTCCACCCGCTTGCATCATGCTTTGTTAGCAGTTGCAGATCCACGTGGCTATAAGTCGGCTGCTAAACATCATAAGTGGGTTAAGGCCATGGAGGAGGAATTTAATGTTTTACAAAATAATAACACTTGGGTCTTGGTGCCTCGCCCATCAAATACCAATATTGTTGGCTCAAAGTGGATATATAGGACAAAATACAAATCGGATGGGACGATTGATCGCTATAAGGCACGATTGGTTGCTCAAGGCTTCACTCAAATACCTGGTCTTGACTTCTCTCATACCTTCAGCCCTGTTGTCAAGGCTTCCACTGTTCGTGTTGTGCTTGCTCTAGCCACCATTTATGATTGGCCTCTACGACAGCTTGATGTTTGTAATGCCTTCCTAAATGGAGATCTCACAGAGACCGTCTATATGAAACAACCCATAGGGTTCGTTGATGCACGCTTCCTAAACCACGTGTGCCGTTTACAGAAGGCACTTTATGGTCTTAAATAGGCCCCTCGTGCGTGGTTTCAGCGTCTCAGTACTTTTCTTACTAACCATGGTGTTATTTGCAGCAAAGCAGACACATCTTTATTTATTTTTAAACAGGGACATGTGCTTCTTTATCTCCTTGGGTACGTGTATGATATCATTATTACTGGTAATGATTCTACCTTCATCCAGTCATTTGTGGCTAAACTTCACAAGGAATTCTCAATTAAAGATTTGGGGGCTTTGAGTTATTTTTTGGGTCTTGAGGTCACTCACAACAACCACGACATCTTCTTAAGTCAAGCAAAATATGCCTACAACATTCTAGCTCGGGCTGGCCTATTGGATGCTAAACCTGATGCCACCCCTCTATCTACTTCAGACACTTTTCACTCCCAAGGAGAATCTTTCCACGATCCTACATTTTATCGCTCATTAGTGGGTGCTCTACAATATTTGACCATTACTAGACCGGATCTCTCTTATGCAGTTAATCAAGCTAGTCAACATCTTCAATCTCCAACTACATCACACTTCCAATCGGTAAAACAGATCCTTCGGTATGTTAAAGGCACCCTTGCCTTTGGTTTGGCTTTCTCCAAACCCACTACCACTACCTTTGTTGGGTACTCAGATGCTAACTGGGCGCGATGCATTGAAACATGTCGCTCTACCTATGGGTATTCTATCTATCTTTGGGGAAATCTGGTTTCATGAAGTGCTAAGAAACAACCAACTGTCTCTCGCTCCAGTTGTGAATCGGAGTACCGGGCAATGGCAAACATAGCTGCAGAAATCATTTGGCTCATGCATCTTCTACGGGAACTTCATGCTTTGCTCGCTGATCGGCCAACTTTGCTATGTGATAATAAGAGTGCAATTTTTCTCAGTCAAAATCCTGTATCTCACAAACGGGCAAAACACATTGATATTGACTATCATTTTCTCAGGGAGTTGGTCTCCTCTGGACGTATCTACACAAAATTTGTTCCTTCCAATCTCTAGGTGGCAGACATTTTCACTAAAAGTCTCTCAATGCCACTTTTTGAAAAGTTTCGCAACTTACTACGTGTTGGTCCCCCACATGTTCAATTGACGGGGGGTAACAACGTAAATCAAGATCCTTAATTTATGCCATATTATTATTGTCATTATTGTAAATAGATTATTTCTACACTTAGGATAATTATGAGGTGTATAAATTGTATCCTTGATTGTTAATAAAAATTCATTCCAAGAATTATTTCATGTTCACAAAACTAACTGTGATAATCACTAATGCTACGTAACAATACATGCGGATATACAACTTGCATATATGCTCTAACATGGAAGTTATGTGAGGCAAAACCAAAGATAATTACATAAGAGTTCACAAGCTGATCAATATAATATTTTTCATCATCACTATGAAGAAATATATGTGGATCTAATATTGTCACAACTCACAACATAGTGTGTAGAAACAGGAGAGATAAGTAAGACATACACAATCAAACGACTGTACTCCATCTAGAAACTATGTGACATTTTTAACAAATTTTTACACTTAGCCCTTAGGCCATGTGTGGTCAGAGCCACGTCTAAACAAGCCCACCACCAAGCCGCATCGCAACACCTCTGCCTCTTCATGCATGGTTAGAACCACGATGCTTCCTCCACACTCATAAACTTCAAGATCATTGCCACGTTGATGAATGAGACTGATCCACATCCCTGGCCATGGATAGCTCCAGATGGTCTTAAATACCCACTAACCTTGCACTTGTAAGGAACTCACGAATACCAAGAATGTTATTACCTAAGAAAGACATTTTGTGTGTGTATATATATAGGATTATGTTCAAATGAAAACAAGGTTGAGTTGGAAGAATCATGGGAACTCCGACGTAAAATGTGAATTTAAAAAAAAATTACACACTTACATAAAAACGGGTAACTTCGCCGTAAAAAAACCAGCACACCAATGTTGACTTTTAAATTTCTATTGAATATTTTATTATACTTTAAATTACAACCACACATTCTTTTTTTGAATAAATTAAGTGTGTAGTTATAAAGTGAGTTCCTATAACAGTTCCGATGAAGACTGATGCTATGCTATTTTTCCAACTTAATCATGTTCTATTTTACCGAAGATAGCTTGAATCTCTTAAAAATAGCTTCACTTGATCAGTCATCAGGCCACATGCTAAAACCTACTTATTGTCTTTAAGGATTGGATCTTTGTATACATTCTTTTTAACTTTCGGCCATAAAAGCCCATGTTAGTCCCAAAATATCTAAATTTGGGTCATATTTTGTTAAGCCCAGTAAGATGTACCATAATGAGTCATTTTTTAAAACCCAATAACTTATATCATCTTGGGCACCATCACACCATTCTTATTTGTCATATCTCCTTCCACACCCACAACAACAACAACAACAACAGAAAAAGAAAAAAAAAAAAAGAAAGAAAGAAAGAAAGAAAAAGTTGTCAAAATAACCCCTTACAAAGATCATTGTTTTTAAAAGGTCAAGTTAAAAAAAAAAAACTTTTAATAATTTTATCTTTGTATTGATGTGTCGTGCCTAATTTGTTTTTTTTTTCTTTTATGATTGTATGATTTGTTTAACTTAACATACGAAGATTTTGTTCGTTTTACGATTCTAGAACCGATTGATTGCCAATTGAGATGACAATTCTCACGGAGTTAAATGTTATTTTTCTCTGTTCTTTATTAAGGTTACGTAACATCCTTTAGTGTATGCTTCTTTGTTACCTAGTTGAATGTTCATAATTTGTTGGACTGAATTCCTATCTGTAATGTCAAGTCTATGAGAGGGATAATAAGAGGGATAATAAAGAGGATTTTAGTGTGATTTTCACAAGGCCGGCTGGGAGTGTGCCGGGTGGTCACCGGCTTCGGGCCTGACCCTTCAATGGGCCCGAACGTTTTTTTAAATATGCGCATATATATATATATATATATATATATATATATATATATATATATATATATATATATGTTACCTTATTAAGGAGGAGAGATGACTACATTAGTAATTTCCTATGTTTTTTAAGATGGCATATGAAAAGTTTAGTGCTTCACACCCAAAATGTCATGAAATTTTTCCCAATAATACCCTTCTATGCAAAATCCTCTTGTACATCCCCTCTCCTACTTATTATTTATTACATGGAGCAACTTTGGTGAATTCATGTGTGTATGTCACGTATGAAACAAAACGTAAAGTTATTTGGCAAAGTTGTTTGTATCATTTAATAGTATATATCGTTAAGTGGTAGGCGTGACCAAAGTGTTACGTGTAAGGTAGTGTAGTCTTGAGAATAAATGTATTATGGAACTAACCTTACGAGTTGTTGAATGGATTATTACTAGAATCCACCTAAAATCAATTTATTTCAATAATTCGTACGGATGTTATTATACTTTAGTTGAGATAAGAATAATTATCTTATGTTGTTACAAGTATTCGTTATTTAATATATCATTTAAATAAAAAGTTTTCGATGAATTTTACGTCTTAATGAATTGATACAATTTGATGAATTGGTTTAAGAGACTGTCATTTTAACGGTATATAAACACCCTAAGCACATGTGTTGCAATATGTGATGAATCTTTGTTTTTGCTTTATGAGAAGGAATTAGTTAAGTTAAGTATCCAAGTCTTATTCAACAAACAAGATTACATTGAAACTCAACTATGCATGTAATGCATGAACAAAATCTATATTATCTTATCTTATCTTATCTATATTATCTTATTAAGGAGGAGTGATGGCCAAGATTGTCATTTACATTTCCGTACAACTTAAGAAGCAACATGTACAACATACTTAAGCAACAAATTTAAGGGTATTTTGGACCTAATTGTGACAATTAAGACACTTAGAAGGTTAAAATTGTAATTTTATCATAACCTCATACTCACAACTTAAAAACTTATTCCAACCTTACCCCCATGGTATATGATTGATCAAAAAACCATTAATGTAATAAATTTCTTAAATGTAAGAATGTGAAGAGCCTAAGAACATCATAAATTATGCCTAGATTTTTTAAATGGCTTGGCTTGGTTGTTTTTTTTTTTTTTGGTTGGTTTAAGAAGAAGAAGTTGATTCAATTGGGGGAATGGCAATGAAAGGAAGAATATACCTGAAAAGGAATTGGTAAACCGGAGAGGGCAAGGTCTTTGAGAAGTTCACAGCCTAATCCACTAGCACCTACTACACATATTCTTGAAGAATATACACACATATTCTTGAAGATCGTTCCTCAACTACATAAATAACAACAGAGAGGTTAGCTTATTAGCTTAACTACATAAATAATTAATTGATTTAATATAATATTGGTGAATGAATAATTCAACCTTTAGTGAGTTTTTTTTTATAGGCCCCTAGCCCAATTTGCAGCCCCTTCCTATCACCGTCTTAATTCTTTGCTCCTAAAAAAAGCCATATCTATATTATCTATATCTATATTTAATTTGGAGTTTTATTTTGTTTTTACTAATTTGGGTGCAGAATTTTAAGATAGTTACAAAAAACATGTATGAGGTACCTTTACAATTAGTATTAACGGATTTACATAAATCAGAATTTCAAGATGGGTGCAGAATTTCAAGATGGTTACAAAAAACATGTAAGAGGTACTCTTTGACCTGATTTCTAATTTGTTGACTTCTTTTTTTTTTTTACACATTTGATCTCATATCTAAAGCTGCAAAACTTTTGTATTTCATGTTTTTATTTAGTTGCTTGCTGTGAAGAGGATGGGACAAAAAGGTAATCAGTCGACAAAAGGTGGAAGAGTTTATTGATCTTATTAATGATTTGATAAAATTCGGCATGCGAATGTTGTTGAACTCATGGGTTACTTGTTCTTAGCATGGTCAACGATTATTAATTTACGAGTA
Organism: Ambrosia trifida; assembly: GCA_028751855.1. Taxonomy (NCBI): domain Eukaryota; kingdom Viridiplantae; phylum Streptophyta; class Magnoliopsida; order Asterales; family Asteraceae; genus Ambrosia; species Ambrosia trifida. Next base: position 23,004,945 of record CM054123.1, on the reverse strand, counting down.
TTGCGGCGGTTGGGCCCTCTAGGATGCGTTACACGCGAATGATGATTATAAAAGCAAATTTTCATGAAGTATGCGCATAAGATTGGCAAAGGAATTCTCTTGCAACCAGCAGGTTTGATACCTAGATTTACATGCTAATATCAACATGAATTATTCGATTATTCGTTTGTTGTTTGATTTTTTATACCTTTTATAGTAGTTGATGATTGTCTTGTGCTATGTGATGCTATTAATTTCTATTTTTTGATTCGTCAACCCGGTGTGCATATATTTGTAGTTTCTATAAAATTTAATGAACTCTCACAATCTCACTTTCATGTGGTGTCTTAGCATAACTACAGTAATCATATTTCCTATTTTTCGTTTTTATTATTTGGTGATTTTTATTGGCAATCTAAATCTAAGATGACAAAAAAAAAGGAACTATGGCACCAAGCAGTGGAAATCAATCTCTAGATGACACTAATATTTTTGCCACTATAATTATCTACAAAGTTTTATTTGGTTTGTTGTGCTAATATTTTTGATACTATATTTTGTTGAATAAAGTAAAATGTCGTAAACTTGGGTTGTGGTTCGTAATCAACATCATAATTGAATATAATATAAATTGAGACACCCGCCGCAACGCGCGGGCATTCCTTCTAGTATATATATATATATATATATATATATATATATATAGGGGAAAGTTAATTTGAGAACACCTATATTTCATGCGAACCGCGAGAACGCCATCTAAAACCATTAAAATCAAAATTTTCTTTTTACACTTATATTTATTACTAAAATACAATTCCAAAAACACAATTTACGCGTAAAAATTTTAACGTATACGGAAATAAATTGTTTTTACACATGTGTAAATTTACTGTTTGTACATGTGTAAACTGTTTCATTTACACATGTGTAAAAAGTTAATTTGAAAGTGTTTTTGCAAGAAAAGATGAATTATTTGGAAAGAAAATTCGTTTTTTAATGTTGTATTTTGATTATAATTAGGTTTGTATTGACAAAAAATGATTTTGATTGGTTTTCTCATTTGTTCTCACGGTTCTCGCGATATTTAGCGTTCTCAAGATAACCCTCCCCTATATATATATATATATATATTGAATTCTATATTTAGGATATATATTTGTATTTTATGCATTAAAGTCTTGTTAGTGGAGTTGGAAAAACCATGTTAATTTAATGGAGAGGTCCCAAGTTCAATTCTTGGTTCTAGCACTATACTCAATATTTTTTATAATTCATTCCTTTTTACAAAATTTTGGGCCTAAATTCTTTTTCGTCCAAGGCCCAAATTTTTTTTGACGTTTTCGGAGACGGCCCTGGATTTTCAATCTTTCCAATTTGGAAGGAATTTGAGAGAAAAGAAGATGAGGGAGATCATTTCTCTTCTATTCTTTAATGAAATTTGGGAACACAGTGTAAAAGTGAAATGTAGAAACCTTGGTATAATGCCATCATCTGATAAGTGGGTACACCAAAAAAGAAACAAAAGGACAAAGATAGCAACTACTGGATGCATGTATCGGCTTGATGAATAAAATTCAAGTAATTTTATGTATAATACATACATATGGTTCCATAGCTATTACGTTTTAGATGAAATAAAACATCAAAGACGATTACAAACCGTCCGACTTTAAACCTATTGGCTACAAACCCATCGAGGTTAAACCCTCAAACATTTGAAATTAATGAGCCATAACTTCTTGGTGATTCATCGACGGAAGAAATGCATTACGTATATGATTACACAATGGTTCTACCACAGTTAGGAGTGATACGGATTGGAGATGTTACAGTGCCAGTGCATAACACTCCTATAATGCAGAACCCACCGGCTACAACCACAACTATTCCAAGTTGGGTTGAAGGTTATGAAACTGATCCCGGGGCCAAATACGTAATGTATTCGGATTCGAATGAGGAAATGTCTTGGCCGAAACCCGAAAGTGAGGGATATTGATACGAAAGGTTGGACGGACATGATAGTGATTGTAAATGCTCTTCGCCCGAGTCAATTGCGCATTCGTTTTATTAGCTATGTATTTATTTAAGTTTAGGTATGTAATAATTTTAATTTTAGGTATGGAATAATTTTAATTTTAGCAATGTATTAAACATTAATATAATAGAAATCTTAAATAATTAAAATATAAATTAAGCATTAATATCATAGAAATTACAACTATCAAACTACAATATTTTAACCTAATGCAACAATTGTCATGCCGCAACATGTTCGAAATTGATGTCGTGCGTAGCCACATAGTTGACTTGTGTTAGTTGGATTGTCATATCCACGGCAAGATCAGCGTGCCCCGCCATTGTGGCTTCAAAGAGGGTGTTCAACTGACGATCGAAATCAATGGTGTGGTCATTTGTACCTTCTAGTCGATTGAATTCCACCAACACGTTGCGCCAAAACGAATTCCTCCCTGAACAGGGACGATGTTGGTTTTCGACACCTAGCTACGTCGTTACTAACACAATCTCCTTATCTACATTCCACCGAGGCATCTTTACAAGATGGTTAAACGGAAAATACCATAAAAAACACTAAACTTTCTGTTTTTTTTCTCTCACTAAGGTCACTCAATAATTTTTTGCACATAAAAAACACTACTCTTTTAGTTTTTTTCTTAAAAAACTCACTCAACATTTCTTTGTACCTAAAAAAACACTATACTTTCTGTTTTTCCTCATAAAAGTCACCAAACATTATTTTTTCCACATAAGACCCCATAAAATGTCAATTTCGAACAAAAATTTGATGTTTTTGTTTTAAATAACCTGAAACCGGAACTTCTAGTTGTGTTTGCTTACGTGTTACATAGGTGGTCTATATAATTTGTATCCTTAAAAAATGTCAAAATGATGAAGTTGATTAAGAAATTTAAGTACTTCACGCATCTTATATTGCTTCTTTGATCACTTATCATTTGTAAAATTTGTGTACTTTCTTTACGTTATAGATACAATGGCGTGCACTTGATGAGATAAATGCTGGTGTATGTGACGGTATGACATATGAAGAAATAAAGAACATGCCTAAAGAATACGAGTATGTTAAATATGAAATATTCGATTTTTTTTTTTTTTTTTTTTTTTTTGTAATTTTATACCTTTCCATTCAATGGTCTTTTTTTAAAGGTCAAGGAAGAAAGACAAACTCAGGTATCGATATCCTCGTGGAGAGTCGTATCTCGATGTGATACAAAGGTACTGAATTCAAATACAAGGAAAAATCTCTGTTGAAAATATAAAAAGTAAATAATTAAAGTTTTGGTATTTTAAGCAACGTCAAAAGTTTGCAGTTGTGTATATAATAGCTTGGAGCCGGTTATTATTGAGTTAGAACGACAACGCGCGCCTGTTGTAATCGTATCTCACCAGGTAAGACAAGGCAACCACAAAATTTACCTCCACAAATGGGTAAAAAAACTAAAAATAAAACGGGTTAAACGTGTTTGCAAAGTGTATTTTAATACTTTATGTATCAATATAGCTTTTGAATAATATTTAGGGCATTAGTTTTTTATTAACATTTTTAAAACAAATGAACATTATTTTTGGTGGGCGTGGCCCAAACCGTATGTATATTACCTGTTACCCAACTCATCCATTGAAAGATTTGTGCAATGCAAACATGGGTTTAATGGATTTGTGCATTGCAGGTTGTTCTAAGAGCTTTATATGCCTATTTTGCTTATAGGCCATTGAAAGAAATTTCACACATAGAGGTAAACAACAAAACATTAGATCAATCTTTTCGGTCTTTTAATCTTTGAAAACACGTTAACACGTTTGAATATCGGGAATTTCAGATGCCACTTCATAGAAAGTTCTGGTACCAAAAAAAAGATACTGACTATATTTTCCTCGCGTAACAAACCCGCTGCAACGCGCGGGCATTACCACTAGTATCGATCAAAAAACAAAGCTTATTTGTTATATAATTTTTTTCTTTGTACTTAATATTTGTATGACTATTTAAATTAGCGAAACTAATATTACTTGGATTGCAAAAAGAGATTTTTTTGCTATATAATTTGTTACAAAAATAAATATATAATTACAAAATATCTTAAAAAGTACAAAAGAAAAAACACATGACAAAAAAAATAATGTTGGGTGACTTTTATGAGAAAAGACAGAAACTATAATGTTTTTTAAGTATAAAGAAATGTTGAGTGACTTTAGTGAGAAAAAAAAAAGGTTTAGTAGTTTTTTTAACGTACACTTAAATAGAAGCCAGGTATTCCGTACGCGGCTCCCAATGGCCAAAGGAGCCCTAGCCTGCCCTTACCCAGACGGACGAAGCCCCTGGCCCACCAGCCACCAGTTTCAGGGAAAACCTGACCATCCACCCACCCGAAGGCACGACAATGAAGTAATCTGTAAAACTCGACGCTCTCAATAATCAAACCCATGACCTTTCAGCCATAAGTTTTCTATCACTGAGCCTCCATACCACTCCACCATAAGGTGGGTGAGAGTAGTATTTAATGATAGTTCCCTTTATTAAAAGATGATTTTGGCTTTGGTATTATAAATTATGGGGTTTATAGGGTAAAAAGTGGTGTATAAATTTTCTAACCGATAAGTTAGGCAAAGGTAATATTACCGTTGAAAAAAAATAAATTGGTTACTTTTAAATTTAAATTAAAAGAAACTAAAGAAATAGTAAAGTGTTGCCTTTAAAACTATATTGCGGTGAAGTAATGTGACAATGCATGATCGATTGAAATTAGTGAAGTTGAAAAAATATAGTCAAACACCCCTCCTACCCTTCTAATTTATGCACTGTTTTTTTTTTTTTTTTTTTCAAAAGAGTGCAAATGTACCTTTCTAAATTCGCTCATAATGGTGTTTTTTTTTTTTTTTTTTTTTTTTTTTTTTTTTCAAAAGAGTGCAAATGTACATTTCTAAATTCGCTCATAATGGTTCCAATCATTAAGTCAAATGTAACCTAAAAGCAAAATTAAAAGTCAAGGGGGTGTTAGGAAAATGGCCCAAACAAGCAAATAGCACATGGGATTAAATACATTATGCTAGCAACTAGCAAGTACTTGTCACATTCCTTCCGAAAAAGGTATAATACATATTTTGTTGATTAATCAATTGAAAATATGTCAAATCATCATATGTGTAAACACGACCCTCCTATCAACCAACCATACTTTTATCTATGGTCTTGATAGTTATATTATTATTCTACAAGCTGCTCGATCTTCCTTCTTTCTCTTAAATGCCGACCACAATGATAAACACGATGTAAGAAACCACACCCATAAGGCAAAGGGCCGGTGATTACCATTTAAGTTAACGAAGTCGTACACGTCCCCATCTCTAATATATACCAACTTTGACATCAGATCAAGTTCCCACCATCCACAACACCCGTGACAGATCTAGTAGAAAAATCCGTATCGCCATAAAAAGTTAATGTATGTTGTGGCAGATTTAGAAAAGAAAATTAGTGTATAAAGTGGCGGATCTACAAAAAATGGAGATTTTTTTTTTGCACTTGGATAAGGCAGTTGAGGGGTATCCCGGACGCCCCCTCAACCCCTAGATCCGCCCCTAACAACACACACCATAACCTAAATTACTTGTTTCACAACAGGTAATACTAGACTAAGCCCTGGAGATCCATATATCATGATACACAAATGTCTTAAACCATCTTTAATCCATTTAATGTTTTACATATAAACCGGGTATATCGTTGATCTAAACTTGTTATTTTATTTTACTTTATCGTGTGTCTTAATTTAGATCTTAGATAAATTGTATCCATTTCTTAAAATATAAGTTAGGGGGACAGGGCGCTACCAGATTTGGTCACGGGCACCCAACTGCCAGCACGGTAACACCGTCACCACCAGTGCTGGTAGCGGTCCCATGAACCAAATACGGGTTCTATCTAACGGGCTGGTAGTTTTTAATTTAATAATTATTGCAACGGTCGAATTTTAGTGTATCTTTTATTACCTTTTTGACCGTTTGAATTTGTTTAATATAAAAAGGTAATATTTTTTTGACCGCTATTTTCAAATGGTATAAAAACGGGGACGGTTTAAATAAAAAAAAAAAACACAAACAAACTACTAGATTAACCAACTAAAGCACACACAAAACAAATGGATCCAAGGAAATCAAAGAGTGTTTCGAAGGGTGGGAGGGGAACCTCAAAATCTAGGGGTTCTAGTAGTCGAGGCAGAGGTTCGGGTTCGAGATCGGCTACGGTTGAAGGCTATAGAATAAAGATTTCAGTGAAGTGAATCAGTTAAGTGCTGCCTCCAAAAAAGTGATTCAGTGAAGTAAATCAGTGAAGTGATGTGATAGTACATGATTAGTTAAAATCAGTTAAAGAAAAATAGCATACTAGTAGTGCCCTTCCCCTTATTAAAAGATTTTTAAGGGTTTTTCTTATTGGTCATAAAGCATAAAAAAGTTGGACATGATGTTGAATAAACAATGAGACTTGGAAGAGCATCCACCACATATGTCATTTAAAAACGTTCCAATTTGCATGTAATTCAATAGATGTAGAGGTTCAAGAGTCAAAAGAGTGGGACCTAATTTCAACAATCATTGGTTTAATTATTATTCGTTAATCATACAAATTAAAAGAAAAAAATTGTCTTTTGTATTGGCTCAATCTATTCTCACCCTGCTTTCTATTTTCACCCCTTCAAAACGTCTCGCTATGATCATAGCGAGACGCTTTGGGTCACATCATGATATAAGGTTGTATGAAAGTCTGAAAAAACAAACCTTAAGTGCCTTGTTATGGCCATAACGAGACGCTTTGTGTCAGGGGATGAACCTGAACATCTGGGTGGGGGGGGGGGGGGGGGGGTTTGTTTTTTTTTTTTTTGTTGTGTGTGTGTTTTGAAGTGTTTTTTATATATTTTTATTTAATTATGTAATATTTAAAAAAAAACAAAGTAATAACCCTAATCAAACTATAATTAATAACCACAGAAGTGTTTTTTTAAGTTTTTTATTTAATTATTGTAATATTTAAAAAAAAAAAGTAATAACCCTAATCAAACTATCATTAACCAAAATGAAATCATTGGATAATGTGGGTTTCTTTTTTTTTTTTAATTTAAGAAATATAAATGCTTAAATAATCGGTAGATGGGGTGAATTATTATCATTGATTATTTTAGCATGTCCTACAAATAAGTGTTCAGTTATGGATCCTTTGATTATAAAATATATTCTTAAATAATTCCTAACAACTGTTCAGTTATGGATCTTTTATTTAATTATTATAATATTTTTTTAACAAAACAAAGTAATAACCTAATCAAACTATCATTAACCAAAATTAAATTAATGAAGACCTTGATCTAGAGTAAATTAATGTTGTTCTAGAATCTCAGTTAGTCTGAAATGTTACTAAAATGTGAATACCTTGATCTTCGAATACGGTATGTGCGTTAAATTTCATTAAATAAGAGAAAAAGGTGAATTGGTCAAACTTTTGTAGAGGCCTATGTTCTACGGGAGGTGAGTTGGCAATCAAGGGATCCACTTGGAGTCTAAAGCTTCGCGTGTCATCTTGGTCGAACTCATGACTTGGTTGCAACATTCGTCTCCCGGTTATATCACTCATGTTGAGAGACCGCAAGGCTACTTCTGCAGCTCTAATGTCATAATATGTACCAGACGTACAAATATTTATTGAAGAAAAAACTTTAGTTTCTTACTATGGCATTGTAAATAAGGGTATTAGGGGAAACTATTACCTCTCTAACCTCACCATACACGCCAAATATTTGATGTAGATCGTCATAGGAAACGATGGGTCTAAACTAAAAACAACCAATGTTCCTTGATTTTAATCTTTTTCACACACGCATAACAGTTCGAGCAACAAGAATATCATAATAAGATATCATCACAAAGCCCCTGTGTTCACATGCAGTGCACAGTGTTCTAATTGCATGATCTTAAAGCAAATAACTGGTTTCTACAGATTGATGATATTCGTTTTCGGCATTGTAAAGCGATCGTTACCATTCCTCATGGTTTATCCCCATCATTCCTCCATCACTATTCAAACACATTATAAACACACATACACCACCAATACCCACCCCACACACAATTTTATTATTATTCTATACCAATGGAACCATTACCACCATCACCATCACAACAACCACCACATTATCATCCCACACCAATAGAAACACCACCGCAACCACCACAACCACAATCACAACCACAACCACAAAAATAACAGTATCATCCACACGAAGCTTTAGGACCGACGCAAACAAACAGATGTCCTGAATGTCACTTGACGCAGGATGTGGCATGACCACCGCCACGTGTCAACCACAACCACAACTACAACCACAACTACAACCACAAAAACAACATAAAAACAACAGCATTATCATCCATATAGAGTTTCTTGTACTGGTTGCGGAAAGAAATCAACAGTCGGACTAGCGCTAACAGACGGATGTCCTAAATGTCACTTGATGTAGGATGTGGTACGACCACCGCCACGTGTCAGTCACATTCGACTTCCATGCGTTAATTATAAAGCGATCGTGACGGTTCCTCATTGTAAAGCAAAAAGTGGATCGGGTACTGAGGAAGTTGTTATCGGAGAGATATCTGTCAATGATGAAGGCACGCTGAAACAACTTCTGACATGATCAAGAACATTCCAAACAAATACATCTATAATAGTTTTCCTGATGAAACTGGAGCTGTTATCTCTGTTGTTCAGTACTTCCGTGATAGATACAACATTCATCTTCATTATCCTTTGCTTCCCGTAATACGTTTTGAGATATTATTCCTCTTCATCCATATGATCGTTCTACTTCTATAATGATCAGGAACATTCCAAATAACTGTTCAGCTATGGTTCTTTTGATAAGAAAAAAATATGTTCTCAAACAATTCCTAGAAACTGATCAGTTATGGATGTATACATTCTTCCACATGGTTAATCATCTATACATTCCATGCGTTTGTGTCCAATGCAAGGATCTTCGAATGCGGTACGCGTATAAAATTTCATTAAATAAAAGTTTCTTTCTTTATATATTATTTTTAGCCGGGGAGTTATTGATCGTTACTCTTGATAGCCATTGTAAATTTGATCATGAAAGAAGTCGTTTCAGCTTCTAATGGTAACGTTTAGATTAAAGAAGGAAAGAAATTAACCTGCCCCCTCTTTCCCCCCTCCCTTCCTTCAGTCGGTGGGAGCTGTTATCTCTGTTGTTCAGTACTTCCGTGATAGATACAACCTTTAACGATTGTTAGGTTATGTGCGGAATATGATTTCGAACAAGATTCCAATACCCAAAACACTCAAATGATGGTGGCATAGAACTTAGTGGGAATATTGAAATTTTGAATGATGTTCTGCAGTTTTTAGATGAGTTTTATTTGTCAGAGACAGTGACATTGAAGGTGCCAAACGGTGACATTTTACTTTATATACCTAACCCATACTCCCTCCGTCCCATTTTAAATGTCCATTTTTGCACCTTTTGTTGTCCCAAATTAAATGTCCATTTCTAAGCAATTTACAGTTTTGCCCATAAAAGACAAAAGACAATCAAAGATTTGAAATAATAACTTGAGGATACTATTGTCATTTTACCACATACAAACAAAGATTTCTTAATCTATGTGTTTGTGGGCACAATGATATCTAAATTGGAACGGATGGAGTATTTTATAAAGCAAAAAAACAAGTACAACACATAAAACCTGCTTGTTTTGCTTTATATATCTTTCCATACTCTAGGGTTCCTTGTTCATCCATTCGTGGAATCACCAATTCCTTCAGAGGAGGTTTGTACTGTCATACTCTCTACTAATTCCATCATCTTTATCATTGTTCTTTGTTCCAATCGTTTAATTTGTTCATCAATTTATGTAAAAATCATTGATTTATATATTTATTTTCTTGTAATTATGTAGATATCGATGTTTTGCCCTAAAACCACTTCCCCCAATTTTACTCCACTCGATTTTTATCACAATTTTGTGAATTTATCGTGGGTTTGTTTTATAGATGTTGCAATTGGCCACGTCAGCTTTTGTTACCTTCTCTTAAGTTGCTTGATAAATTGAAAAAAAAAAAAAAGAAATGAAAATATAGATGTCAATCAAAGTAGTAATTGATGATTATTTGTACAAATCAAAATCTAAAGAGTTAGTAATAGTTTTCCGGATGAAACTGGAGCTGTTATCTCTGTTGTTTAGTACTTTCGTGATAGATACAACATTCATGTCCGTTATCCTTTGCTTCCCGTAATAACTTTTGAGAGATTATTCCTCTTCATCCAAATGATGGTTCTACTTCTGTAATGATTAGGAACATTCCAAATAACTGTTCAGTTATTGCTGCTCTATGTTAACAGCTACTTTTTATTTTCTTTTTTAGATAAATAGAAACTTGCATTCAAGGTTAACATTCACTGTGATGGATGCAAACACAAGGTTAAGAACATACTCAGAAAAATTGAAGGTATTCACTTGTTTCTAAATACCATCTTTAAAACATGTAAAAAGATATTGTTGTGTCTGATTACTTACTAAGATGGGATTATGAGTGTAGGAGTTTATTATGTAGTTGTAGATGTATAACAACAGAAAGTTAAAGTGTATGGGAATGTTGATTCAACCACACTAATCAACAAGTTGGTCAAATGAGGTAAGTATGCACAACTATATCCAACTAATGACCAAGACATTCTAAATTTCATCAATGGTGGAAATGATCAAAACCAGATTCAAAATCTAGTTAATGCTAAAAAAAAGTTAACCTTTGCTAACTCCTAGAAGTCTTGAAGGCTAAATGTCTTTTGCAAGATACTTGAAACAAGGTATGGATATGGAGAACATGGAATTGGATGATACTTGAAACAAGATTCAAAATCTGGTTATCTTTGTTGTGCAGTACTTCCGTGATAGATAAAACCTTTAGCGATCATTAGGTTATGTGCGGGATATGATTTCAAACAAGATTCCAATACCAAAAACACTCCAATGTTGGTGGTGCAAAGCTTAGTGGGAAGACTGAAATTTTAAATGATGTTCGAAAATTATTATATGGGTTTTATTTGTCGGTTACCTAACAATTGTTCAATTATGGATCATTTGATCAAAAAATGTATTCTCAAACAATTCCTAACAACTGTTCAGTTATGGAGCTTTTGATCAGAAAATATATTCTCATGCACATCTCACTTATATGTTCTCTTAACTTATGATAATAGTTTTCCTGATGAAACTGGAGCTGTTATCTCTGTTGTTTAGTACTTCCGTAATAGATACAAAATTCACCTTCAACCCTTCCCTTAATGGAGAATTCCTATGGAAGTTTCTATAATAGTTCAACAAAAGCTGAAATGGATGGATCCTGCGTTAATCTTTCTTGTAATGGAAACAAGTAAAAACAATTAAAAATGAATTAATTTTTTAAACAATTAAAACCATTTAAAATGAATTAAAACATATATATTTTTAATCATTACAGAAGTCGTTTAAGCTTCTGGTGCTAACGTCTGGTTCGAAAAGTGGATCGGGTACGGAGTAAGTTGTTGTCAGAGAGATATCTGTTAACGATGAAGGCAACCTGAAACGCCTTATGATAATAGTTTTCCTGATGAAACTGATGATGTTATCTCTGTTGTTCAGTACTTCTGTGATAGACACAACATTCTCCTTCAACCCTTCCCTTCATGGAGAATTCCTTTGCAAGTCGTTATAATTGTAAAGCGAAAAGTGGATTGGGTACGGAGGAAGTTGTTATTGGAAAGATATCTATCAACGATGAAGGCAAGCTGAAAAGAATTCTGACATGATCAAGAACATTCCAAATAAATGCATCTAATAATAGTTTTCCTTATGAAACTGGAGCTGTTATCTCTGTTATTCAATACTTCCGTGATAAATACAACATTCATATTCATTATCATTGGCTTCCCACAATAAGTTTTGAGCGATTATTCCTCTTCATCCAGATGATTGTTCTACTTCTGTAATGATCAGGAACATTCCAAAAACTGTTCAGTTATAGATCTTTTGATCAAAAAATATTTTCTCAAACAATTCCTAACAAATGTTCAGATATGGATGTATACACTCTTCCACATGGTTAATCATCTATACCAATGTTTTAAAAACCGGTTTTTTAACCATATCGGATTGGACTTAAAAATGGTTTAACCGCTTGAACCGGGTTATATCGGGTGGTTTAACCGGAATGACCAGTTAACCCTACAATTTTATAAATACAACTTTAACTCAAAAGTAATCTAAAAGTATATGATTTCGTAGTAAAAAAATAATAATTTAAAAGTGAATCCATAATTGAAAAAATCGCAAAGTACTCAATTTTGAACAAAGCTGATTTTTTATAAAAGGGTATAATTGGTTTATGTCATTAGAATGTTGAATCATAAAAAACATCAAGTTTATGATCGCTTAAAAGATAAAATTCTTTATCATCGTCATCCTCATTAATAAAAGTATAACTATTTTCATTTTCCACATTCTTTAATAATAATTTTTAGTTACCAATAATCAAATATACCAAAATTACGTAAGATAAGTAACATATATACCAAGCAGCCTTGTCTTTGAGAAACCGGTTCATGTTCTTTCTCACTTAACATGACATCTATCTCATCATTATGGGCCGATAAAGTCCAAAATTTAACCTTGTACCGGTACCGGTATAACGGTATAAACCGGTATACCGGAATTTACCGGCGGTTCAAATCCTCTACTGTTTCCCCATATTATCGGATTGATTCGTGCCGGCCAGGACACCGATAAGCGGTATAACTGGTTCAACCGTCCGGTATAAACCGGTTTTTAAAACACTGATCTATACATTATATGGGTTTGTGTCCAATGCAAGGATCTTCGAATGCGCTATGCGCATTAAATTTCATTAAATAAAAGTTTATTTCTTTATTTATTATTTTCAGCTGAGATTTATTGATTCTTACTCTTGATAGCCATTGTAAAGTTGAGAAGAAGAAAATAAACAACGGTGGTGTTGTGTCTGCGTACGATTTTGTTTACCTTCCAATTTCTCCATCTTGTTAAATTGGCATTGTAATGGAGTTCGTACATCGTAAATGTCACTTGACGTAGGATGTGGTACGACCACCGCCAAGTGTCAATCACATTCGACTTCCTTGCGTTAATTGTAAAGCGATCGTGATGGTTCCTCAATGTAAAGTGAAAAGTGGACCGGGTACGGAGGAAGTTGTTATCGGAGAGATATTTGCCAACGATGAAGGTAAGTAGAAACGACTTCTGACATGATCAAGAACATTCCAAACAAATACATCTAATAATAGTTTTCCTGATGAAACTAGAGTTGTTATCTCTGTTGTTCAGTACTTCCGTGATAGATACAACATTTATCTATGTTATCCTTTGCTTTCCGTAATAAGTTTCGAGATATTATTCCTCTACAACTAGATGATCGTTCTACATTTGTAATGATCAGGAACACTCCAAAAAATTGTTCAGTTATGGATATTTTTATCAGAAAATATATTCTCAAACAATTCCTAACAACTTTTCAGTTATGGACAGTATTCGACATGTTTAATCATCTATACATTCCATGGGTTTGTGTCCAATGCAAGGATCTTTGAATGCGGTATGCGCATTAAAGTTCAGTAGAAAACTGTTTTCCTTTTCATTTCTCCAACATAACTTGCACAGGCTTGAGATATGAGTTTCATTAGCTTAAATCTCTCTGATCCACGGTATCAACTAACTGTAGCGAGAACGAGATCCATAATTCGAAGAAGGAGCTAAACGACTATTCAGTTATGGATCGACGGTCGGACCAACGCTAAAGGAGTTCTTATGTCATAAATGTCACTTGACGCAAGATATGGTACGACCACAGCCACGTCCACATGGTGAATCATCTGTACATTCCACGGGTTTGTGTCCAATGCAACGATCTTCGAATGAGCTATGTGTGTTAAATTTCATTAAATAAAATATTCTTTCTTCGACATTAAACTTGGTCTTGAGGTCCACCAAGGATCTTCGAATGCGGTATGCGCGTTGAATTTCAGTAGAAAACTATTTTTCTTTTTATTGCTCCAACATAACTTGCACCAGCTTGAGATATGAGTTTGATTAGCTTATATCTATCCGATCCATGGTATCCACTAACCGTAGCGACAACGAGATCCATAATTCAAACAAGGAGCTATACAACTGTTCAGATATGGATAGACGGTCGGACCATCACTAACGGAGTTCTTATGTAGTAAATGTCACTTGACGCAGGATGTGGTACGACCACCGCCACGTCCACATGGTGAATCATATGTACATTCCATGGTTTGTGTCCAATGCAAGGATCTTCGAATGCGGCGTGAGCGTTATATTTAATTAAATAAAAGTTTCTTTCTTCAACATTAAACTTGGTGTTGAGGTCCACCAAGGATCTTCAAATGCGGTATGCGCGTTGAAATTCAGTAGAAAACTGTTTTTCTTTTCATTGCTCCAACATAACTTGCACCAGCTTAAGATATGAGTTTGGTTAGCTTAAATCTCTCTGATCCATGGTATCCACTAACCGTAGTGACAACGAGATCCATAATTCGAACAAGGAGCTAAAGGACTGTTAAGTTACGGATCCACGGTCGGACCATCACTAACGGAGTTTGTATATTGTAAATGTCACGTGACACAGGATGTGGTATGACCACCGCCACGCCCACATGTTGAATCATCTATACATTCCATGGTTTTGTGTCCAATGCAAGGGTCTTTGAATGCGGTATACGCGTTAAATTTCATTAAATAAAAGTTTCTTTCTTCGATATTAAACTTGGTGTTGAGGTCCACCAAGGATCTTCGAATGCAGTATGCGCGTTGAATTGCAGTAGAAAACTATTTTTCTTTTCATTACTCCAACATAACTTGCATCGGCTTGAGATATGAGTTTAATTAGCTTAAATCTCTATGATCCATGGTATCCACTAATCGTAGCGACAACGAGATCCATAATTCGAACAAGGAGTTAATCCATTACTATTTTTTTTGGAAATAAAATGGTGAGAAAGGATGAAAGGTTTTGAGTTAAGGGAAGATGAGTATACTAGAAGTGATTGGTGGTGCCCGGGAGATAACTGATACTAATGAAGGTTTGCATTTCATACTAAGATGTGAAAGATATATAATTGTCTTAGTAAAAAAAATGGTAAAAGATCATGGTAATTTACTGTAGAAGAGAACTTTGGTATTTCCAAAGTTTTCAAGGGTATTTTAGGTATTACAGCAATAAAGATGCTTCTTTTTGTCTCAACGCCAACAAAAAGAAGACGGGGAATGGTTTACGAGGAATGGGTTGAAGGTGTGAGTTGTATGTATAGAATGGTGAATGATTGTAGTGTATTAGGTATACGATGGAAGGGTTTGAAAGGAGAAGTATTTGGGTTCAAAGGTTTGTGTTTGGACTCCAAGGATCTTCGAATGCAGTAATACCTAAAATAGCGAGGATTCATGTAAAGGAGAAGCATTTGGGTTCAACATGTTTGACAGTGCAAAGGTTGCTGAGATTAAAAGAGCAAGGATTCACGTAATTTTTGTTATTTTTATGGATTTTTAGAATGTTACATGTTTTGCTATTTTTAATTACTTAGAAACAATATTATTGTAAAAAAATACTCCTTGTATTGCCCAATTTCAACATGTTATTGCTCATAACTACTATGAGAGCAAACACTTCTATTTTCGAGTTTGAAAAATCTAAATTAGGTTCTCAAGCAAACACTACCATAGATCAGGATCTCCAAATATAAAGCCCACTGTCTATTCCTTCCTTCCTTCCTGCATCTCATTCTTCCCAACTTCTTCATTGTCTGGCGCTTCTTTTCCCCTGCCTATTCTTCCCTCATAGATCCTAAGTCAAAGACGAAAATGATGAATACGAAAACGAGAATAGTTCGGTATCACAATTAGGGCTTTTTGGTCTCCTTTTTCAACCAGATTGATCAACGAGGCGATTCATCTTGATATTGTTCTACAATTCTTCATCAGGTTTATTTTCATTTTCTTTATCTCACGATGATTAGTTGTAATTTAGCTCTTGTCTTCAATTGATTTTAGGTGTAATAAATGATATGTCTATAACCATTAATGTCTTCTTGTAAAGACAACATGTCGGTATTATGATGATGTAGAAGAGACAAAAATTCAATTGCATTTAGATCCACCACAATTGTATTACTTTGTTTGTTTCCATCAAATTTTTAACACACCTAATCAAACAATGAAAAAACTAGGGCTGTAAACGAACCAAACGAACACGAACAAGGCTTTATTCGTGTTCGTTTGTTAAGGAATTAACATGTTCACGAACTGTTCACGAACACTTACCGAACGAGATTTTTTGTTCGTGTTCGTTTGTTAAGAAAATAACGTGTTCACGAACTATTCATGAACACTTACCGAACGAGATTTTTGTTCATGTTCACTTGTATTTATTTGCTAAATTTAGGTGTCGGCAAAAAGCGAACACAAATAGGCATTACTAAACAAAATCGAGCACAAACTAACACATTAAATTCTGAAAATTCGCATTTTTCATTGCTAACATTGTCCGCCCAGAATATACTAATCCAATTACCCAAATATACGTGACATAATCTTGACCACTTAATGTCTTATAAAAACACAGATGTATCATATTAAACTTGAAATTCTCGTTTAATCCACCAAAAATAATAGTTAATCAAAATAGTTAAAGTAATATTAACCTGAGATACACTAATATATGTTAAATAATCTACCACTGGGAATTTTGAAATACTTAAATTAAATATAAAAATTAAAAACCCTAATGAACTATCGAACAAAAACAAACATACACGAACACGTTACCGAACGTTCACGAACATAAACGAACGAACGCGGCCTCTGTTCATGTTCGTTTGTTTAGCTAAACGAATAGAATTTTTTATTTGTGTTCGTTCATTTATTAAACGAACGAACACAAACGAACTTCCCATCGAACAGTTCACAAACGGTTCGCCGAACGTTTGGTTTGTTTACAGCCCTAGAAAAAACTAACCCTAAGCGCCTCGCTATTCCCATAGCGAGGCGCTTAGGGTCACATCAAGGTACGAGGTTGCATGAAAGTCTGAAAAAGTTTGAGGTCCACCAATTGTAAAAAAAAAAAAAAAATCTGTTTGAGGCGTTTTGGTTCCTTTATTAAATTGGAATTGGTGTTTTGTCTGCGTACGATTTTGTTTACCTTCCCATTTCCTCATCTTATTAAATTGGAATGGAGTTCGTATATCGTAATTGTCACTTGACGCAAGATGTGGTTTGACCACCGACACGTGTCAGGCACATTCGAATTCCCTGCATTAATTGTAAAGCGATTGTGACCGTTTCTCATTGTAAAGCGAAAAGTGAATCGGGTACGGAGGAAGTTGTTATCGGAGAGATATATGTCAACGATGAAGGCAAACTGAAACGACTTCTAACATGATCAAGAACATTCCAAACAAATACATCTAATAATAGTTTTCCTGATGAAACGGGAGTTGTTATCTCTGTTGTTCAGTACTTCCGTGATAGATACAACATTCATCTCCGTTATCCTTTGCTTCCCGTAATAAGTTTCGAGAGATTATTCCTCTACAACCAGTTGATCGTTCTACTTCTGTAATGATCAGGAACATTCCAAAAAACTATTCAGTTATGGATATTTTGATTAGAAAATATATTCTCAAACAATTCTTAACAACTATTCAATTATGGATGTATACATTCTTTTACATAGTTAATCATCTATACATTCCATGGGTTTGTGTCCAATGCAAGGATCTTCGAATGAGGTCCACCAAGGATATTCGAATGCGGTATGCGCGTTGAATTTAAGTAGAAAACTGTTTTTCTTTTCATTGCTACAACATAACTTTCACCGGCTTTGAGATATGAGTTTGATTAGCTTAAATCTATCTGATTCATGATATCCACTAACCTTAGCGACAACGAGATTCACAATTCAAACAAGGAGCGAAACATTCTTCCATGACTGTTTTTTTTGAAAGAAAATGGTGAGAAAGAGATGAAAGGTTTTGAGGTAGTGAGATTCTTTCACATGGTTAAACTCCCTTGCATTCCATTGGTTTGTGTCCAATGCGAGGATCTTTGAATGCAGTATGCGCATTAAGTTTCATTAGATAAAAGTTTCTTTATTTATTATTTGCGGCCGGAGTTATTGATCCTTACTCTTGATAGCCATTGTAAAGTTGAGAACAAGAAAATGACGAATGGTGGTGTTGTGTCTGCGTACAATTTTGTTTACCTTCCCATTTCTCCCTCCTATTAACGGATTCCGTATGTAGTAAATGTCACTTGACATAGGATGTGGTACGACCACCGCCACGTGTCAGTCACCTACAACTTCCCTTCGTGGAGAATTCCTATGGAAGTTGCTATAATAGTTAAACACAAGCTGAAATGGATGGATCTTGTGTTAATTTTTCTTGGATTGGAAACAAGTAAAAACAATAAAAAATGAATTAAATTTTTTTAATCATTTAAAACCATTTAAATTGAATTAAAACAAGTAATTTTTTTGATCATGACAGAAGTCGTTTCAACTTCAAGTGGTAACCACATTGACACCATTACAGCCATATTCAAGTGTTAGGCTAGATAATCCAGGACGAGATATATTGAAATTAGATGTATCCAAGCCCATAATACTGCAATTCTTTATGGTGAGATTCTTCAAGTTTGT
Source organism: Ambrosia trifida (assembly GCA_028751855.1). NCBI lineage: Eukaryota > Viridiplantae > Streptophyta > Magnoliopsida > Asterales > Asteraceae > Ambrosia > Ambrosia trifida. Next base: position 22,986,134 of record CM054123.1, on the reverse strand, counting down.
AAAGTGGGAGAAAAGACAAGAACCATTGTTATGCAATTTGACACGATGGAGTATCAGTGTTGCTAACGTTAGCAGCTCCCAAGTAAGTGGGGTCATGATGGGGTATATGTAATGGTAACTACACCCATTCAAAGTGAGATGTTTAAGAGATCGAGAACTAAAGAGAGAAAGTGGAAGTTCAGTCTTCTTTTCATGCAAGCAAGTAAAATTCAGTTGTTGGACATTGTGTGAGAATGCATAGTACAAAATTCTTTTGACAAAGGCCTGGTTGACCTTTCCACGAAATGCGAGCTCGACAAAAAACACTTCAATTTGATTATTTCGGCTAGACAGAACATGTTTAACAAAGTCGGAAAACTTGGGCAACGTACGGAAATCTTTACTAGAGATACTAAGGTAATGCATTGAAGACCAGATAAACCCCCATCTGGATGACAAAACACTTGTTCAGTTATGGATCTTTTGATCTGAAGACCAAATTCAGCCTATTATTGCTCACAACTACTATGAGAGCAAACACTTCTATTTCGAGTTGGATAAATCTGAATTAGATTCTTAAGCAAACATTACCACAAACGATTTGGTACCGAACCAAGAATATGAAGACATAATTGCCATAGTATCTCAAAAGGAACACAAAAGGCATGAAAAGATTAAAAATATATTCTCAAACAACTCTTTAGTGTACGTAATACATGAACTATACAATCAATACAAATTTTACATATCTAGCCTATATCAAGTACTTCCGGATTTACATTGGGGTGGGCTTCAAGTAAACAAGTTCTTTGTACGCATTGATTTGGTCCTCGTTTAACGTTTCCCGATCAGCAGCATATTTTTTCTATTATAAGTCCAAGCTAGGTTTGGGGTAGGCATTGGACATGATCCTTGAAGCTTTAAGTGGATGTAATGGTTCCCACCCACGAAGCAAATTACTACCTTTTGAAGAGGTTGTTCAGAAGCACTTGGGCCTAACAATAGAGGGAAAACTGTATCATCGCCATGAATGTCAAGTGTATGAACAACAACACCCCACCTCTATGCCACGAGAAATCCCAAATCCGGTGTTGACATCCAATTCGGTTATAGGGCTTGTCCCACCCCTTTAAATTTTATCCTCGCGTAGATACGATCATAATGTCCTTGTTGTTTCGGATCAAAGATTTTCCTCCACATCGGTTTGTTATTGCGCAACTCGAGTAGCATTTGGTTCCGGAGAAACTGATACATATGTTGACCCAACCGTAACCCCACAACTACTGATCGAAACCCACAATTACCATCTGGTTTCACATTCTTTATTTTGGATATATATGGGTGAAACACAGATGGAATTTGATTCCCAAATTGGGATGTTGACGGCATGTACGAGCTGTGAAGGTAAAGCTCGTAAGGAGCGCATGGCTCGGACATGGAAGGTTGTACGAGCTCCTCCTGTGATGGTATGAAAGAGTTGTGTCGGGGATAGTCAAACGACCGGTCAGACCCACTTTCTTCCTCCGGCATGTGCAAGCTCTTTCTCGCAGATTCTTCTCTCTTGTTTTCTTGCTGCTTCTTAGTTGGACGACCATGAGTTTTCTTTTGCACAACAAGTGTAGGATCGGTTTATGATAAAAACGTACAAAGATCACACAAGTATACGCAAATCAGGTACGGAAACCCTAATTCGCATGCAAAACGATATCAATCAATATCAAAACACATTAAGATCCATTTTCAATCCATTTTCATTAATATAAGAGTAATAATCCTTACAATGTTGAATACTAATGAAAACACACCTTTAAAGAACTTTCTTGACACACCTTAGAACACACACACTATCCCTCTAGACAAAATGACCGAATGTTAAGTTGCAAAACAAATTAAACATATATATAGACTGACCATTCGACCCTTGCAGGGTACGAATTGACCCATTCGACCCATTGAGGGTTCGAACCAAGATCATAATAAATAAACTATTTCATTCGACCATTACAAAACATATTCGACCCTATATAGATGTCCATTCAACTTCCCGTAAGGTCGAATGAGCCTTTAAATCTTCAATATCTTCAAAACTTCGGCAATCTTTGTACAATCTGAAAGCTACAGCCACAATATGCACTTACAAACTCCCCCTTGGCTGTTGCTCGGATTGTTTAGGGATTCTTTAGCTTAATCTTGATCTTCTTCTTAACATTCACACTCGAACTCGTACCTTCTTTTGAAAATGTGCGCTTCTTAGGTTCCGGTCTAAGTTTCATCGTCTTTCCCAGCAGCTTCTTATAATCACATCCAGCATATACTCCCCATGCGAAACAAAATATAGCAACCTTCTGAAACATCCAAGCAGGTTCTAAATCTTGAACATCAAAATGTATTTGATTGTAATATAACACGTCGATATCATCTTTCAAACAATTGGTCAGCCACATTGGATCGAACACGGGTATTTTCCACCACATTAGCTTTAGGTTCTCATAATGTAACATGATTACAGCTTCACTAGTTTTCCAATCATAATACCAGAACGCAAAATCTTTGCTAAAGTGTTGTTGGATCGACATCAAAGGAATCTTCTTCATGCAATTTGGAGGTTTATACTTCAGAGTCACTTTTAGTAGACCATTCTTTGGATCAATTTCTCCCTAGCAAATCCTTAAGATGGCCCTTGCGTAGAAGATATGCTATTTCCTTTCTCAAGGCAATGCAATCCTCAGTGATGTGGCCAAAATCTTCATGGAAACCACACCATTTGTATTTGTCTTTCCATCTTGACTTGTTATCTTTCCTTGGCCATCTTGATTTATCTCCAAGATTCTTCATAACATACATTAATCATGTTACATCCACAAAAAAACAATAGTCCGAAAGTTTCGGACAATCCTCTTCATCGTTATCCTCAACCATGTTGGTGGTGAAATACTTAGGATAAATTTACCTTGAATATTTTATGTGACATCCTCAGGATGGTGAAGGACTAAGCAAACTTCAGGATGTAGCAGCATTCTGGCAAGTATGCATCTTGAGGATAGACTAACAAATTATCTTGTGTTGATATTTTTGCAAGTATAATCAATGAATGAATAAGACTTGTAACACCTTTCCAACGGCTACAAAGTCTTACTAAGTCAATGAATTCAAGGATGCAAGAAGAATATGCATATAGACTTAAAAGCGAGTCAAAGTGTAACCGCCAAGGCAATGAATGAAAGGCGAGAAAGATGGAAACAGACGTCAAACGTCTATTTTTGTTGAAACATCCTCAGCAACTACTTGAAACAGCCCAGAGAATCATTGAAGACAACGGATATTATAGGATCTTCTAATTATTGTCATGTAAACTATAAATAGGGGCCTGATGAACAAACATAAGACACTTAGACACTTTGGAATACACTCATACACTATCTAGCACCTGATATACTCTCTATACACACATTACACAATCATTGTACTCATATATTGTTCATCATACTTCCAAAGTTGTAACACATTTTTACCATTTTAATATTAGCAAACAAGGCAGGGGCCTAGACTCCTCCAGAGGTTTTGTGCCGGCGATCATGAAGTTTTCAAGGGCTTTCCTCGTACATCGAGTGTTGTTCTTTGTGGTTTCATACTCATATTCACCTATATTTGCTTGTCCTACCATTCTGCTTAACAGTTACATCCTCAGGATATAATTGTCCATCCTAAACCCATCCTTTGCCATCCTAAGCATTGTTGTCATATTATTATCAGTTTTTCATTATAAACCTTCATCTTGAAAAATAACACTAAGCATTTACTATATTTCACACATTTAGCACCCTACCTCACATTTACTAATTTGGAAAACAAAATTATTTCTAGTAGGTAATTTTTAACCAAAACAAACCACATTGACCTTTTTATTATCAGGTCTAGCATATGGTTTATTCTTGTAAAGTTCATATGTGGGAGTGGATTTTTGATTAGGATTGTTGTATCTTGAGGATGCTTTTATCCTCTCCTGTATCTTCTTGTCATCCTCAAGACGGATGAATCTCAAAGCTCTATTTCGAACTTCATCAAGATTCCTACAAGGGTTCATCACCAATTCTTTATAGAAAGGCGAATCCTTTTGTAGTCCCATCTTGAAGGCTTGCACTACTGTTGTGACATCTAGGTTTGGGATGTCAAGTGCTTCCTTTCCAAACCTTGTGATAAACTCCCTTAATGATTCTCCCTGTGGCTGTGTCACCCTGTATAAGTCACTTGTCAAACGTTCAAATGTTCAACTACAAGAAAACTGATTGTTAAACATGTTAATCAAATGAGCAAAAGAAGTAATAGAATAGGGAGGAACACTTAGCATCCATTTTAAGGCTGGACCAGTGAGGGTAGAACCAAATCCTTTGTATAAGCATGCTTCCTTGAGGTTTGTTGGAATGGGGTTTATTTCCATCCTCTCCCTGTATTGTGCTACATGCTCTTCAAGATCAGTAGATCCATCATAAAGCTTCATGCTTGGAGTCTGGAATCTCTTTGGAATCTCAGCATCGGTGCAAAACGAGACACCCTGTGACATGCTGAAGATACCTCATGGATGGGCTGTATTATCCCTGGTACACTAGACACCATATCCTTGATCTTTTAAAGCTCTCTCGCCAATTGTGGACTTATACCTGTATCCTACAAAGAAGCAATATCGTTAGTAAAATAAGTACTTGAACTTAAATTGTTTCCATTGTTGTATCCTCGGGATGGTTCGGTGGCATATCCTTGAGCTGGCTCTACAGCATATCCTCGAGATGGCTCGGCAGTATATCCTGCATCTCTAGTTGGTACCATCCTAGGTACTGAGATAGTTTCTTGTGCAGAGAATCCAGTGCTCATTGGGATGAAATCTCCTTGATGAATGCCCCCAGAGACGTCATAATTAAAATCCAACACTCTAGGCTGTAATGGTGTCCCCATGTCTTCAGTCGGTCTCTTTGAGGATGTTTTGAGGGATTGTATCTCCCTCATCAGCATCTGGTTGGTATCTTGTTGTTGCTTTATTTGATCCTTTACCATTGCAAACATGGAAAGGAGCTCATTATTTGACACGAAAACAGGAGAAGTGGTTCCAGATGTTGCCATCCCAGATCTAGCAGTATTAGGAGCAACACTTCTGGTAACTTGTCCAAAACTCTTAGGAAAGGTGGGAGGGGGTGGTAAAGTCACGTTTCTGGCAGAGGTTGTGGATGGTGTGGAAGAAGACACAGATTTTGGGTTTGAGGCCATAGTTGTCAATATTTTCAAAATAAATTGATTGAGAAAGAATTTTAACAAAGTTTTTGTTAAAAACAGCACCACTTGCCCCACGGTGGGCGCCAAATTTTTTTGGTCAAAAATTAATTAGTAGAAATAATTTTGTTTTCCAAATTAGTTAAAGTGAGGTAGAGTGCTAGATGTGTGAAATATGTTAAAAACTCAGTTGTATTATGAAGATGGTGATTTATTATAATACAGAAATAACAATATGACAACTATGCTCAGGATGGCAAAGGTATGGCTCAGGATGGACAATTATATCTTGAGGATGTAACCGTCAGACACAAGAATATAGTAACTGAATCTGAATGAAAGAAAGCAAGACAACACTCGATGTACGAGGAAAGCCCTTGATCACTATATGATCGCCGGCACAAAACCTCGGGAGGAGTCTAAGCCCCTGCCTTGTTTGTTAATATTAAAAATGTTAAAAGGTGTTACAACTTTGGAAGTATAATGTACGAACTATGATTACAATGATTGTGTAGTGTTGTGTGTGAGTAGAGAGAGTATCAAGTATTGGTTAGCTAGTATCAGGTGTTCTATGATGTGTAAGTGTCCTATTTTCATTCATCATACCCCTATATATAGTTTACATGAAAATAAATAGAGGATCCCATGATATCTGCCGTCTTCAATGATCTTGTGGACTATTTCAGGTGACCGTTGAGGGTGTTTCAACTGATATGGACGTTAGATAACAGTTTCCACCTTTTTCGCCTATCATTCATCAGTTTGGCGGTTATACTTTGACTCATTCTTTAAGCTTATACGCGTACATCGCCTGCATCCTTAAACTCTTTGACTTGGTAAGACTTTATAGCCGTTGAAGAGAAGTTACAAGTATTACTCATTCATTGAATGTACCCGCAAAAATATTAGGCCAAGATAATTTATTAGTCTATCCTCAGGATGCACATATGTCAAAATGCTATTACATCCTGAAGTCTACTTAGTCCTTCGCTATCCCGAGGATGTCACACATAATACTTGTTGGTGGTGAAAATCCTCAGGATGATTTTACCTTACATCCCTGGTGTAGCATCCTCAGGATGCTAAAGGGCCCAACTGACTTCAGGATATAACTATACTTCAGCATGTGCACATCCTGAGGATGTACTAACGAACTATCTTTATATGACATGATTGCAGGTACAACTAAGTTATAATATGGACTTGAAACTGTTTTCCAACGTCTATATTATAATACTCGGTCAAAGGGATTTAAAATGGAAGAGTTACACTCGAGAGATAAAGATCCAAGCATGAAGAAGGAGTCAAAGTTGTAACCGACTAACATTAAAAGAGGGCGAAGAACCAGGAAACAGTTGCTGCAACGTCTACCAGAGTCAAAACAGCTACAACGGTCACTAAAGGCCTTCAAGGAACTTAACTAACAAGCGGATTACACTAGATCTTTTATTTACTTTCATGTAGTATAAATATGGGAATGATTGACGAGTATAGGACACATTGCTATCACCTGAAACACACGAACACTCTGCTACTCATAGAAAAACTCACACACACTTAGCACAATTCATTGTAATCTTAGCTCACTCGTCCATCAATTATCCAAAGTTGTAACATTTTTACCCATTTTAATATTAACAAACAAGGCAGGGGCTTAGACTCCTCCTGAGGTTTTATGTCGGCGATCTACAATTGATCAAGGGCTTTCCTTGTACATCGAGTGTTGTTCTTTGTGTCTTAGCATTTACTTTACTTGTTACTGATAGTTGCATCCTCATGATACAACTGTCCATCCTCAACTTTATCATCACCATCCCGAGCATAGTTGTCAATTCAGTGTTGATTTACATCTACAAATCACCATCCTGAGAATAACACTAAGTTTTTATCAAACTAGCACTCTACCTTACTTTTACTAATTTGGAAAACAAGATTATTTCTAGTAAATAATTTTTGACCAAAACAATTTGGCGCCCACCGTGGGGCAAGTGGTTCTATTTTAACAAAAAACTTTGTTAAAACTTTTTTCCAAAACAACTCACTTTACAGAATTTTGACAACTATATCTTCCTCACAAAAATCTATTTCCTCATCCATGCCATCCACAACTTCTGCCAGAAATACAACACTGCCAACCCCACCTGCATTACCAAGAAGTTCTACTTCTCAAATCCCACCTAGACCATCAATGGGGGCATCTGGATCTACTCCACCTGTTTTTGTGTCAAATGATGAACTCCTCTATATGTTTTCATTAATGAAGGATCAGATACAGCAACAACAAGACACAAACCGGATGCTGATAAGGGAGATACAATCTCTTAAGTCATCCTCAAGAAGGCCAACTGAAGACATAGGGACAGCATTGCAGCCCAGGCGTTGGATTTTAATTCTGGCATCTCTGGGGGCGTGCATCAAGGAGATTTTGTGACAATCGTCACCCTCGTCTTTTATGAGTTGTCAAAACTAGTCCCTATATAAAAAAACCTGAGTTCTTTTATAGTTACATTTTTTTTCTTTCTTTAACTAGAAGTGGTTACATTTAAAATACGTATTCTAGTCGTAATCTAATAATGATGCGTCATTTATAGAGATTGTTCATTTCAAATTTTGAGCATTTAAATTTCATAAAGATTTGAAAAGTTTTAAAAACTTTTATGTTAAGTTTAGATAACTTGGTTAAGTTAGTTAGTTTTATAAAGGAAAGATAACTGAATACAATATAACTAACTAGGTTAAAACCTGAGGGACCATTTCTGACAATCCTCAAAAGTTTTAAAACAAAAAAAATCCCTCCTCTCTGTGTCCACACGTTTCTCCGACGAGTTGGCTCCGGCGGCCTGAGTTTAACTCCGGCGTAGACCTTTAAGGCTCGTTATGGTCCGTTTTCGATCCCAAACCGTTTCTCCATTAATTCTCAAACGTTTTCAGTATATAAAGCATGAGTTAACGTTATTAAATCATGAATTTAATCGGTTTTTGCTGTAACCATCGAGACCTTTAAAGAAACGAATCAATACTCGTTTTTTAAAACCATTCTTTACATACCAATCGTTCCATTATGTTTCTGCATCTATTACCTTCAAAAACCCACAAGAAAATCACATCAAAACGAGTTCCAACCTCCCTAAATTCGTGATAGTTAGTTCGGTTATAGAAGCTTGCGATACGACCTTAATCCGCGATGTGAGTCCTTCTTTTACATGTTGTTTTGTTCTATTATCCTTCCTTTACAAAAGCCCTATGATTTCTTGGTCTCACCTTGCTGAAATCGGGTTATTGAAATTTATCTTAGGGTTAGGGTTTGGCTTAGATAATTGGGGAAGAAGATGACATTTTTTATAATGAATAAATATTATTATAAATCAAACATTTCAACAAAGTGGGTTGTTATTGAGTGGTTGTGTGTGTATGTTACCAAACAAACAACCCAGGTTCGAACCCCTTGACCAACGGGTCTGTTCCTTTTTTTTAAATTTATTTATTTACTCATTTTCCATTTTCTCTATTATTTGAAATATATAAATATTGCATATAAATCTTATAACATACATAATAAATCTATTTTTGCTCCAAAAATTATAAAAATTTTGGAGTAGCATCTTGACACCATAAAGAAAATTACCACACTTTTATTTTCTGGAAAATGTCTTATTTTTATATTTTATTGATTTAATTTGTTTTAATCATATTTAATTGATTAAAAATTCATTTTTGATGATTTTAATCTCAAACTTTTTGGGCAATTATTTCTAATCATTATGAACTGAAATAAAAATGTTTGGTATAGAAAAAAATTATTTTTATTAATTTTCCTATTTTTAATCATTTAAACATGGTTTAATCTCATTAAATCAGTTTTAAATATAAATAAGTTTATAAAAAATATGAGAAAATTATTTTCATTAATTTACATAAGAAAGCATCCAATTTCTATAAAAATAGAATTTTTGGGTCATGTCTTGTATTATTAACATTATTTATGTTTAATTAGACATAATTAAACATTTATTTATTTACACTATTTAAACATCTATTTTATAAATATTTTTCTTATAAAACAGAAATGTTTTATGTTTAAAATCTAAATTACCATTTTTTGGATCATTGTGAAACTCATAATTATTTAGTTATACATTTAAGATTATTGTATTTATTTACAATAATTAGTTAAAGTAATTAACTAAATTATTTTGTATTAATTATTTACACATATGTTGACCTAAATACTCAATTGGTAATAAATATATTACCTAAATCCTAATTACAAACTTTAGTATATTATTTTTAATATACAACTTTTATAGTAATTCGACTTATCATAAAAACTCTAATTCCCCAAATCGAGTTAGCAAACCCTAATGCCTTAGGCCCGAGTTACCTTAGAATTTTAGACTTTCCCTTATTAGTATTCTCTAAGGATGTCATTACCCATAAACTTGGGATTGATAAGAGCTTCAAACCCATCCAGCAAAAGCGAAGAAAATTTGCACCAGAAAGAAACGTCATTATACAAGAAGAGGTGGACAGGTTGCTCAAATCAAAGATGATAAGGGAAGTAAAATTCCCAAGGTGGCTGGCAAATGTGGTAGTGGTGCAAAAGAAGAATGGGAAATGGAGAGTATGTGTGGACTATACCGACCTCAACAAAGCCTGTCCTAAAGACCCATTTCCACTACCACATATAGATTCAATGGTGGATGCTACAGCAGGCCACGAAATGCTGACATTCATGGATGCATCATCAGGATTCCAACAAATTCAAATGGAACCAGATGACCAAGAGGATACAGCATTCATGACCCCATCAGGTATATATTGTTATATAGCTATGCCATTTGGACTAACAAATGCAGGTGCAGCCTACCAAAGGCTAGTGAATATGATGTTCAAGGAAAAGATTGGGGAAACAATGGAAGTATACATTGATGACATGGTGGTTAAATCCAAGAAGGCAGAAAATCATCTTCAAGATCTTAAAGAGGCATTTGACATCCTGGATGCCTACAATATGAAGTTAAATCCATCAAAGTGTCACTTTGGAGTTGGTGCTGGAAAATTTCTTGGATATTTAGTGACTAAAATAGGGATAGAAGCTAGTCCCGAACAAATAAAATCCATCCTTGATCTCAAATCTCGAAAAAATATCAAGGATGTACAAAGGCTGACAGGCAGGATAGGAGCCTTAAACAGATTTATCTCGAAATCCTCAGAGAAGTGTAAAGAATTTTTTGACATCCTAAAGAAAAATAGTAAATTCGACTGGGGACAGAGACACGAGAAAGCATTGAAGAAGCTGAAGGAGTATCTTGCAGCAGCTCAACTCTTGATGAAACCTGAGGATGGAGAACCTCTAAAGCTATACCTTGCAGTTTCTGGGAATGCGATAAGTGCAGTTTTGGTAAGAGACTTCGAGGAGGAACAGCATCCTGTCTACTATGTAAGTAAAACTCTACTAGATGCTGAAACCAAGTATTCTCATCTCGAAAAACTTGTTTTAGCTTTAATAATGGCATCTACCAAGTTGAGGCATTATTTTGAAACACATAGGATACACGTACAAACTAACTACCCTATTAAAAATGTACTTAGAAAACCGGAAATGTTAGGAAGAATGGCTAAATGGTCAGTGAAATTAAGTGCCTTTGACTTGGTATATGAGCCTAGAAATACAATCAAATCTCAGGCTCTAGCAGATTTTGTGGCTGATTTCAGTAGTAACATCCTAAGTGAAATAGAATCTGAAGTTCAACAATTAAATGAAAATTTAGAAAAATGGACTTTGTATACTGATGGTGCTTCAAATGCAAAAGGAACAGGTTTAGGAATACTACTAAAATCGCCACAAGGGGACAAAATACCCCATGCTATTAGATGTGCATTTCAGTCAACCAATGATGAGGCAGAATATGAAGCTCTCATTGCTGGTTTGCAACTTGCTAAAGACATGCATGTTATTAATATTGAAATATTTGTTGATTCTTTGTTGATTGCTAACCATTTTAATGGATCTTATGCAGTAAAGGGTCAAAAGTTAGCTGTAATCTTGAAAAAGTTAAAAATTTATCAACCTATTTTGTAGAATTTTCACTAACATAGGTACCTAGGGAAGAAAATGTTGAAGCTAATGCCTTAGCAAATCTGGGATCCTCCTTAAATTTACCTGAAGGATCTAAGATTCCCATCATCCACATCCTGAAACAAGCGATTGAAGAGTGACATCCTGAGGATAGTAAGGCACTTCCTGAGGATTTCACTAAGCATCCTGAGGATATCACTGTTTTAGCCACTCAGATTCAAGATGATCCGTCTTGGATGAAGTAACATCGCAAAATTTTCCCCAAATTTTAAAACATAAAAGCCCTTATTTTATACATCTGTATCATTAATTTTATACAAATGTGCTTAAGTCATTATTTTCCTAACACACAACTTATATATATATATATATAAATGTATATATAATAATAATAATCAAATTTTTTTCTTCTAAGTATATTGTCATTTTTTTTTCATAACCAAACTTATACACTAACCCACCTATCTTAACCCATTAACATAACCCAACCCAACCATCCCTTTAAAAAAAAAAAATTCGGAGCCCAACCTGCTGAGCCCAATAACCGGCCCAAATCACCCCTCCTTGTTGCTGCACAGCCTGACCTTGCCTAATGGAGTTGTTTTCTTCCCCCTGCTGATTTGCGGCACCCCCAAGGCTAACCACTAGAGCTTTGACCGCAAATTTAGCTTCAAGATGGAAACCAATGTCACAATTAAAATTGATTAATGGTTGATAGATCATTTTCGCGTCCGATTAATCTATTATTGCCATATATACATTCGTAATTGAAGTTTATTGCTCGGTTTGACCAAGCCTTAGTCAAACTTTCCAAATCATTGAAATCATATGTAATAATATAAATTGGACTCTCCCTATCATTCTCTATGTGCCAAAAATCACAAACCCCACCTCATAAATCACCTACTGTCTCGCAAACCTTTGAATTTTGAAGTTTCTTGTCGTGTACTTGGCTAGCGTGTTCATCGTGTATATCACTGGTATGAATCAAATTTGTTATGTCTATGCTTTAATCGGCCCTTTTCCATCATAAACCCCATGATTAATTTGGTTTTTATAGATGGTTTTGGTTAATTATAAATCTAGGGTTTGTTCTTAATTTTTGGGGAAGATGATAACAATCCACATATGTTTAAAATTATTTTAGAAAGAAACTAAACCAACTATTTGATCTAGCCCAGATAGTTGTGGTGACTGATACTCACACGAAGGGGCTTGAGTTCGATCCATAGCCCCAACGTTTTGTTTTTCCTTATAAATGAAATCTAATCCTTTTAATCTTAAAAACAATATATAAAGATCTGAAATCCAAATACTTGTGTTCTCAGGGTCCAGCCCAGTTGGTGGCTGGGCTTGTGATAAAGCTCCACCCGGTCTCACAGCCGGGTTCGAATCCTAGCACCCTAAAAACTTTTTTTTTTAGCTCTTTATTTTATAATTTTTATCATTATTTTTTAAATGGTTCTAAAATACCAAATACGATTTATAAAATCTATAAAATTTATTTTATGTTATGCAAATGTTAGACTTTATTATCCAATTTTTAGATTTACAAAAATCATTTATTTAAATTATATAAAATATATTACAAATTTATTCAATTATAAATTAAAAATTCTATAAAAATATCTAAACAATTTTATAAAATTTCACAAAAATTATTTTGAACTTATGAATCAATATATATTCCAGAAATAAATTTTATTTCGGAAAAATCATTTATTAATATTTTTAATCGATTTTTGTTGTTTTAATCATAAATAAATCATAATAAATTCATTTTTCATTATTTTTACATTAAAATTTCACATAAATTATTACTAATCATTTAGATCAGAAATATAATTTTTTTGATTCAAAATTTATAAATCTTAATATTTTTAAATATTAAGTCTATATTTTGTCAAATAAGTATTAATATATAAATATTCATTAATTAAGAAAATAATTTTATAAAAATTATTTTCATATTTATTACATTATAATTCTACTACCTTTCGTTAATATTGGTCAGAAATATTTTTATGAATTATTTCTTTATTTATTAATGTTATTAACAATTATTCAAATTTAATCATAAATCAATTATTAATCCCCAAATTAGGAACCCTAGCACATTTTAGACTATAAAACTTAGGGACTGTTTGGTAGCCTCTTAATGACCATTCAGAAGCTACCTCTTAATGATCCGTAACCTCTGAATGGTTAAGAGGTAACCTTGAGTCTGAATGGTTAAGAGACAACCATTAAGATGTTACCTTCATAACTATTCATACTTAAGATTACATCTTAACCATTAAAGACTATGAATCATTCAGATGTAGCCTCTTAATGACCATTCAGAGGCTACCAAACAGCCCCTTAGACTTATTAAGTTTTCCCAACACTTATTTATTACCTTGAAATAGGGTGATATTTGGATACACACGGGCCACATTTACTTATATAACAAGGGTCTCCATTCTAACACTAAGGTGAGTTTTACATAGCCCCTTTCCCATTTCACTATTTTGGGGTGAAACATGTTACAACATTCAATTTACAATTCAATCATAAGTTTCTATGTGTTATTCTATGTTGCATTATGTCTTAAACATTACTAGGGTAAGCACATTATTCTAGCATAATCATTAACATTGATCAGCCGACGGTATACAATGATAGATCTATTGGACTGACAATCCCACCCAGATACGTGTACCTCCTACATAGGTAGCATGGATGATTGTTATCGAATTTATAACATAATCGAGTGAACCATGAGCGTATGGGATGGACCACAATATTCTAGTCACAAGGTTTGATTATGCACTCGATTTATCCGATGGTTTTGTTTTCACATATGGACTAGACTAGCCATGGCACTCGAATTGTACAACATTTTTTTTCAAACCTATGTAATTCTCACCAACTTTTGTTGACCCAAAATATTTTCAAACTTAACATGTTTCAGGTTATAGCTTGCTTGAAGATTAGAGTTAATGCTTGAGGATGTGTATCTAGTATTCTTCATTTTGATGTACAAATTCTTGTAGAACAATTGTATGTTATGTATTTAAATCAATTATTGAAATTCGTTATTTACCATGAGCTACTGAACAATCATCAATACGTGACATCCCGATGTTTCCGCAATCGGTTGGGGTGTTACAGATGACTCCTATAATAAAATATTTACAAGAAGATGTCATCCCTGAAGGAGAAAATGCAAAGGATTTCAGGATGAAGGTATCAAAATTTATTATTATAGACAACATTTTGTATAGAAAATCTCTTGCAGGTTCATATTTGAGGTGTCTCAATAAAGAAGAAGCAAATGAAGTACTTAAGGATATCCACGATGGAGATTGTGGTAACCACACAGAAGGAAGATCTCTTTACTCAAAAGTCTTAAGAACAGGATACTATTGGCCAACTATGAAGAAGGATGCCATGCAATATTCTCAGAAGTGTGATCCATGTCAAAGACAAAGAAACATCCTACATCAACCTACTGAACCACTACATCCTATTTTTTCACCATGGCCCTTCATGAAATGGGTGATGGATATAGTAGGAAAGTTACCCATAGCTCCTGGTGGTAAGGTGTTCATATTGGTAATGACCGATTACTTCTCAAAGTGGATCGAAGCTGAAGCATTCGTACGGGTCAGGGATAAAGAAGTGGTGTCATTTATCAAAAGGAAAATCCTAACAAGATTTGGAATACTGGCTGAAACCATATGCGACAATGGTTCTCAGTTCATAAGCAAAAGGACGACGGACTTTTGTGAAAGCTGGGGAATCAAGATGATAACTTCAACACCAGTCCATCCTCAGGCTAATGGACAGGCAGAATCCTCAAATAAAATTATTGTCAACAATTTGAGGAAGAAGCGTGGGGAAAGAAAGGGAAATGGGCAGAAGAACTTCCATTTGTGCTTTGGGCTGATAGAATTACTTCCAAGAATGCAACTGGTCAAACACCTTTCTCCTTGGTCTTTGGAACAGAAGCAATGATACCTACAGAGATGGTCATGCCTACAGCTAGGAAGCATCTTCAGGATGCAACTACTAACTCAGAAACAAAGGATTGCTAAAGCCTACAACAAAAATATAAGGATAAGAAGATTTCAGGACGGAGATTTGGTACTAAGAAAAGCCTTCCAAAATACAACAAAACCAAGTGATGGCAACCTAGCTCCTAAATGGGAAGGACCATACTTAATAGATTCCGAAGCTGGCAAAGGAGCATATTAGCTATCAACTATGGAAGGAGAGATTCTACCAAGAGCATGGAATGCAATTCATTTGAAATATTACCACGTATAAGATTGCATGTGATTGATATCTCTGGAAGAGAAACCATGGTTCGGATTACTAGTGGGATGAAGGTGAAGGCTGACAGAGATGGATCATCTCCATATGTAAGTATTCTTAACCTATTTCGATCGTTTATTTTAACTAAAATAGTCTATTTCGAGAATTTTGCAGTACCATCCTGAAGATGGAACATTTTGAAGACTAGAGGGTTGGCCACCCTCTCCTCCGTTAAGGTGTTCGACACCTTCCTAACGTTTAAAGGTTTTCAACTATCTCATTGGGTTAGAAACCCCGCCTGGTGCCCACGTTGTTCATATATATTTTCAGGATGGTGGGACAAGTCCATGTAAAATTGGCTGACAATTTCATCATTTTTGAGATATATATTGAACTCTTAAGGTTTAGACATTTTTCAATGTCTATTACGTATTTGGCCTAGTCGCCAGGGCCTTGTCGCCAGTTATTCCTAAGATATTACAATAGGCCTTGTCGCCAGATATTCTCAAGATGCTACATGTTGGTTTTTCACCAAGTCATTCTAAATGGGCTTGGGCCCAGTTCACTTAAAGGCCTAGTCGCGAGTATAATAACAATGTTTGCCTTTATACAGGTTATTGTTAAACTTTCCTTGAAAAAGGAAAAAATCTCAAAGTCTATCTTGAAGATATTATACTGGGACATCCTCAGAATAACGAAGACAATCCTGAGGATGACAAAGGAAGAAGAACTGCGGACATCCTCAAGATATTATCATCTTGAGGATGATAAAGAAGAATGAAGGACATTTTCAAGATGAGAAGATTGTTTTCAGAAAATGGAGGTATCATTTATATCATTTCTTTATACCTAAAATTTGCTAATATTTGCAGAATATCAAAAGAAAAGAACACAAAGATGTAGCATCAAAAAGTTGTTGTCATATTATTTATGCATCATACTCAAAAACTGATGTCAACCCCTGGCGTCATCCAAAACCAGGACCCATCCCCCAGGGGTCAACATCTAAGGTCCAGGTCAGTAATAGATTTGGGGCTTCGTCTTGAAACCAAGATCCCTCCACCCCAAACCTTATAATATCCTTAGTTATTACATACCAAATAGAAATTGTTTGAAATTGTTCAACCATAGACTATCATTTTCATTACCACAAAAAGATTTAAAAAGTGGACTCAAACCTAGTTTTCGTATCCTTCATCGCCCACTTGAAGATCTTTCACCACCGCTGCCACCTTAGCTTTTGCTTCCTTTACCCCAGCATCCTCAGGATCTTTCGGTGCGTCCTCAGGACCAGCAATAGGAACAGGCTTGAAATCCACATCCTTTCCACCTAGGCTCTTGACTTTCTCCCTCCAAGCATCGACATCCCAGTCCTCTTGCTTGAAACCAGGATTCCTAGACTGGAAAGCCATCTTTAATCTAGCCTGTAAAACAGATATGCTAGCAGATTTCATTAGTTCATTCATGTTCTCTTCCATCTCCTTCTCCTGATCCAACATTGCCTAAGCATGCTCCTCTTTCACCGCTCTAGTTTAGCCTCCGTCTCTGCCAACTTGCTCTCAAGATACTTTCCTTTATCGTGAACAATCATTTGAAGATCCTCAAGTTTAGTTTGAGCATCATGAAGATCTTTGGCAAGAGCATCAACAGATTTCAACAAATATTCATGACCCAAAAAGAGGAGAAAAGAAAAGTAAGTAATTCACATTAATAATTATTTTTATCATTGACATTTCAATGTCATCCTCAGGATAAGACCGTACTTGGAGAGTGAACTGGGAAATCTTCTCCAATACAACATCAAAGTTCAACCCTTCAAAAGGGGTGATTTCCTGGGCAATGGTAGTAGCAGCACTAACCTTTCTCTTCTTCGAGGCACCAGCAGCCCTGGATTTAGGAAGGTTGGAAGGAGGACTGGCCATCTTAGAACTAGATGGAGATGCTGAAGTAACCTTAGCTGCCTTGACATCTAAGCTGTCAATGTCATCCAAATCGAAGGAGGCAGGCTTTTTTTGCTGAGAAATGGCAAAAGACAGGGTAAATTATTAGAAAAAAATAAAAAATATCCTTAGGATGCAATGTGAAGATATTTACCAGACATCTCAGAAGTTTGGCTAGCGGTATTACTTCCTTCTACTTCAAAAGTTTTGCTGAAACAGGTAAGTCGTAGATAGCCTTACACCTCAGAAAAGCTTCGTTTAAGGGAGTAGCAAACTTGGAAAAGGAAGTACCTGTTAAACAAAAATTTTCAGAATGTTAACATCCTCAGGATGTAACTAAATATTCTCATAAAAACTTTGAAAAAATTACCACTTTTTAAGCAGTAAAGAGGAACCTCAGCCCCATGAGGAATTGTTAGGATCTGAGTTTGATTGTTTTGATTTGCCTAAGTAAAATGAGAAATGAATGAAGTGAATATATATGGAAAGTGCAGCGGAATAATAAACTATAATCAGAACAAAAGGAATAAATGTTTTCTTAATCGAATGCTTTCATTATATTGAAAGATTACAATCAATTACAAGTACTCCCCCTCAGCCTGATCACTCTATGATTGTTTGTCTGAGAGAATGTTGTGAGTGACTGAATAGAACAGTACAGACACTGTTCTATTTATAGACAAATCTAAACCACTGATGATCTAAGCTGACGTCATCTAAGACAGTGACCTCTAACAGAATAACAACATAAAACATCTGCCCTATACAAACTACTGTTACATAGCAAAACATTGTAAGGTAAACTACTGTTGAGGAAAACTCTGATGGTCTTGTATCATCTGTTGGAGCCTAAATGTTGTTGGCTCCAACAGACCTTTAGTCTTCAGCACTTGATCAGCAGTTGTTCTCTATCAGTTGTTATCCAACAGTCCTTTGTAGCAGCAGTTGTCATTGCTGTTGTTTGGGTGGAACAGTTGTTAGGGTCAACAGTCTTTTGGGAGGAGTATGTTGTAAATGCTGTTTATTTATATGGATCAACTGTTAGTATATTTTGGCTTTTCAATCATCTATTCTTCTTCAGGTCAGCAGACCCAACAATCTCCCCCTAGAACAGATGATGCCAAAACTAGACTTTATTCTTGATCTTTATTCCTCATCAGACTTTCTCTGATTTGACCTTTTAATTGTAACTCAAAGTTCAAAGAGTAGAGTTCTTCTACATCTCTTTCAAGCTCAAGGTTCAGTAGTGTTTGGAGGTCATCTGCACACAGGCTATATGCATCATCCATGCTTAGCTTTTAAGCTTCTCCATCTGATCTGAGCAAAGTCAATTCATGGGTGTCTTTGTTGAGCAACCATTTTAGAATTTTTGAATCAGAGGATTTGCTGAGATGCATTTTTATTCTGGATGAGTTTGGTGATGGAGGTCTCCCAATGAGTTCTCTGAGTCTTTCAGTAGTGGGATCTGAGAAAAAGTGTATTTGATTGTAGAGACCCTTTTTTATAAAAGTATCAGCAAACTTCTTCTGATCCTCTTCAGACATTTCTTTCTTCTTCTTGAATTGTCTTCTTGCAGCAGCTGATAGATCAGAAGTATCAAGTAGGTTCTCTAATGTAAAAGCCTGTCGAGGTCTCTTCATCAGGGGTTCATCAGAGTATACAGGTTTTCTAGGCAAGTTAGGGTCTTTCTTCCTGTTTTCTTCCAGCTTCTTGTAGATTTCAACCAACCTCAGCTTTGACCATCTTGCAACAGTCTTCATCTCCCCATAGTCAACAGCCACTATTTCTTGTCTCATTCTTTTGAATTTCAAGGCTCTGGCTGGATCTCTGCCTTTACTGAAATCAAGGGCAGAGACCTTGGCTGGGGGATTCTTGACCATGTCCTCAATTCTTATGAGTTCTTCTCTGAGAGCATGAGTGGTCCAGCCTGCAAACTGTTTCTTGTTTGCTTTATAAGGCATGGTTTCCAAGATCTGTTCAAATAGATATTCCCTAACCTCCCTTTCCATGTCACTGCTGAGAGGCATGGTAGACATAGAGTTGCTCAGGGTCTTAGCAAAATCTTCAATCCTTCTTAGTTTGCTAAGCTCTGCTGAATGGATGCCCTGAGCACTCTTGTCATCTTTCCCTTTGCATTTCTCCTTTATGATGGTATCTGCCTGTTCAGCCTTGAATTTTAGATATTGGTCTATGTTTAGGGGAACATGAAAATGTGGAAGAGATGGGAAAGATCTTTCAGATGGTTGTTCAGCATTGTAGAAGGATTGCATTTCCCCTTGAGTAGATCAAGTTCAAGGGGATACTAAACAACCAATGGTATGATGGTTGGTGGTGGTCTATGGGATGTAAATTGTGAGGTGTGTGGTGAGAATGATGAAAGTGGAATGGCAGATATGGGTGTAGATTGTGTGGTTGAAGTAGTAGGTGGTGATGTGTGAATGTTTTCATCTTGTACAACAATGGTAGATTTTCTCTTTCTTTTGTACAAGATTTTTGGTGATGGTGGTGTAGAAGCAGTGGTTGTGTTAACATCTGTTGGCACTTTTGTAGAACCAGCAGATGTTTGGGATTTAGGTGGTGAAGTGGTTCTGGTGATAGATTTATTGGTTGTGGTGATAGGTTCAGTGGTTGGTTTGGTGGTTGTGGTGATAGGTTCAGATGTTGTGGTGGTATCAGTGGTTTTGGTGGCAGCAGTGGTTTTGGTAGCAGTGGTTTTAGCAGCATCTTTAGATGGTGGTTTTCTGACATGTTTAGCAGGCATTTTCTTCCTTTTAGAGGAACCCACATCTTTAACTTCCTGCTGTTGTTCCGTTTTCTTTTGTACCAAAGCCTCTGCCTTGACTTCCAAAGTTTCAGCCCTCTTTTGCTTTTCTTCAGCAGCTTTTTCAGCTTCTTCATTAGCAGAGGTGTCCACTTCTTTAGCTTTGCTGGTTTGAACATTGGATTGTTGTTGTGGTGCTATTTGGGTAGACCTTGGTTTGTTGGCAGACTTTGATTTTCCCTTTTGTGAGGGTGGACAACCAAAAGGATCTAATTTTGGCAATCTATCTCTGCCACTCTCCCCCTTTTTGGCATCATCAGCTGTAAAGTCATCATCATCTTCATCTCTGAGAATTGTGGTAGGGGCAGAGCCAGTGGTCTTCAGCAGATGGTCTTTAATGGCTTGAATGTCAGCATGGGTATCTTTGTACCTAGCATCTACCATATTTCTGATTTCAGCCATGTAGGTTTCATGAGTCTGGTCTGTTAGTTTTCTGTGAGCTATGATGATGGAGGAAACAGACTTCCATAGCTCACTAGCAATATCTTCAGTGGATGGTTGACTCTTGGTGAGAGTAGCCAATGATCCCAATATTGTCTTAATATCTGATTTGATATCAGCAACAGAGGTTTCAATGGACTGTACTCTGGCCGTCAATTCTTGGTATTTTAATCCATCACCTAAGCTAATAGGATCATCTGAATTCCTACCACTGGTAGTTGTAACGGGTTCAGTCCTAGGAGGTGAGTCCAAAGGATGAGAACCAGATGCCCCTTTTTCTTGGTTCTGGGGACTTCCAACTGATTTTGGGGACACCATAGTGGTCTCATCAGTTGTTGCCTTCAAGGATGTCTTAGCTATGTAACCACTGTCCTGTTGTGAGACAATGGTCTCTACATCAGTAGTGGCTGCTTCACTTGAAAACTCACCTAGAGTTTCATTGAACTCTAGGGGTGTAGCCTCCTCTTCTGTTTGTGGGATGGCTTGATGTGTGTAAATGTATATATATAAATAACACAAGTTCTAATTAAAACGACTCACCGAAAAACTACACACGCACGGCAAGTGTACCGGTCGCAAAGCAGTAAACAGATAAGACCGAGTATCGAACCCAACGACGCGAATGCAACTCTAGATCACAACCTCTACCGAATACTAGCCTAAATAAATATATACTTAAATGGGAGGGTATTTTAAACTACTAATTATAAACTTAAAAGAAACTAAATATAAATAAAATAACCTCAGCTACTTATAGGAACTAGGAACTTGGAGAAATCGGATAGGAAGAAGGCTGGTTACTTAGGTAAAATCCCTAGACACTAGCAATAAATCCTGAATCCGGTAATTAACTTGAGACCCTATTCTTATCTAATAAACCTCCTGTCAAGGATGGCTCACTAGACTCAAGGCAGGACAAGTGTAGAAATGCTAAGATGGATCCGGATCGCCCTAGCGTACCGAAATCCCACAGAAATAAGATTAAAACCTCTCCTGGATTAAATCCTTCAAACTATGAAGCAGACTTAAACTCTACTGAAGAAAACCTAGGAAAACTCTAAACACGGACAAGTAGCGACTCCCGCCCTAGCGCTTGCCAACTACCGAACAATGCCTAGTTAGTTACCTAACAATCTCGAGTTAGATTTCTCACCCTCAAGAATGGACTGCACGTCTTAGTTAATTTATTGTATTAGTTTGCTATACTTGTGTCGTACTCCAACTCCAAATACTAGCACGCTAACCTAGGTTGACGAACTAGATTGATTTCTAGACCTAGAGGGTATCTCTACATGTCTAGTTCCATAAAACCAATAAGCAAACTTCAAATAAAATCAACACCAACACACATATATCAAATCCAACAATAGAATTAAAATCATGTAATTCTACACATCAAACTAAAAACCAAAAATCATTAAATACTACAAATAACGTGTCTAGTTCATAAACCTAAGCAACCATGAAAGTCTAGTTCATAATTATAATTAGAAACATAGTCATAGAGTCTCGAAAAACAATAATAAACATGTCTCTGAATAAATAATAACGGTAAAACAAACCCCGGGTCTTCAAATAATATTCTTTAGTGCACCCGGTACCTTCTCCCCTTAAAGAATTCTCCAAGATTGCTGTTGAGCTACTTTCCCTCTTCTCTTCTTGTAAGCCTACGAATGAAATATAAAATTAATCTTCCCCCCAAGTTCAATCGTGCAGCACCCCCCTGAATATATCTTGCCTCCTCCATAAAAATAATGTGCGTCCTTTCTTTATAATATTTCCACTTTGAAAATAGGGTTGGAGTTTGGGCCGTGACCCATAGTCACGTTTATTTATTTTTTTATATATTATTATTATTAAACTTATTGTTATTAGTTTATTATTATTATATATAATATTATAACTTCGTGCTCTTGACTTGGGTGTTTTTGACTTGACCAAAGTTCATCGTTTACGCTCCAATATCCACACGAACACCTACAAAATACAAAATAAATAAATAAGTACTAAAAATAACACAAAACTAATAAAAAACTAATAAACGCTATAATAAATAAAATAGACCAGTACAAGCCTAAAACTAATAAAAATATTATCTAAATGACTCGAAAATTATACAAACTTTATACAGAAAATAGATGTATTTTACAATACATCATGGCTGATTGATCTTCCTCAGTCCCAATCACTTGTGGAGGTATACTCTCATTAATAGGTGAAGGAGAGGAACTGGGATTTTCCTGAGTTTTATCAATAGCCTCAAACAGTGGTTGCATGGTTTGAGGAACATGTTTTGGTGAAGGTGGAGGAGTGAAAAGAGAATTAGCCCTAGGAGAGAGGCTTGTGAACATATGGCCAAGTGACTCAAATGTATCATGATGTGTGTCCCCTTGGCTTACAACATGATCCTTTTGTGAGGATGCATGAGGAGTTTGGCCAGGTTGAGATATATCCAACTGTTGTGAGGAAGTAACAACAGTGGTTTCTAGTTGCTTTTGTGTTGCAACAGGGTTTTCTTCTGGTATCTCATCTTCCAGAAGTCCCTTTTGTGGTTTAGTGGTGGTTTTTGCGGATGGATGTTTTTTTTTTGGAGGTGGCTGGTGTGGGTTTCACAGCACTGGATGTAGTGCCATGATCACCAGGAGCAGTGGGCTCTACAACAGAGGTTTGGACAACAGTTGTTGTCTTAGCCCTCTTTGTTTGTGTTTTGGAAACTTTTGACACTTTTAATACTTTTTCTTGGGTAGTTGAACCCAGCATTCTTGTGAAAGTTTCATCAGTTAGACTCTTCATTTGAATAGACTCACCCTTTTTGAAATCTTTTTCAGGTAAAACCTCTTGAAGGATTACACTCAAAATTCTTGGGTAAATCAGAAAAGCATTATTAGACCCAGACTTTATAGCTTTCACATTTGATACTAAGTCCATAAACAGTCCCTGGGATAGATTGTAGTCAGAATCTGACAACATAGCATAGCCCAAGTACTGAATCCTCAATGGGATTTCATTAAAGGAAGTGAACTTAGCAGAGACACAGAGAAGGAGGGTATGAAAGAAAAATTTCATGACTGGTGGGAAAAACTTTTTGAAAAGGGTTGACCCATTCATTTGTGCATCATGACCTCTTTCCTGAAACTCTGTGTGAAACTCTGCCTTAGGAAAAGAGTCTTTACCTGACAGGTCATTGAGTGAGAAGGTTGTGGATATCAGTTCAGGGGTAATGACGATACTTGTTTCTTCAATTTTTGAGATAATGGATGTAGGCTTTTTGTCTTGAAGAAGAAACTCAGCATTCACCCGAAATTCTTGGAGGGTATCAAGATAGATAGGAGCATCAGCGGTTAGGATTGTTAGGTATTTGGATTGTAAGATGATGTCGATGGTGGAATGGAATGGAGTGTTTTCTTCTGTTTTTACCAGATATGGGAAATTATTTTGGGTGGCTTTAACTTGAAGATCCATTGTAATGGAGTCTGAGTGTGAGAGTAAGTGGAATTGGAGTAAGGGTTTGAGAATGAAGAAGGCGGTTTCAGTGTTTTGAATACAATGAGACAGTGTAACGACTGTTGTGGTAAAACAGGGTTTTTATAGGCTCTGGTGAAACCGCTGATGTGGCCAAAACTCCGCTTTTAAGAGCAGACGTGGCAAACATCTGATGGCTAAATATCTGGTGGTATACAGTTGTTGCCAAAGATCTAATGCAAACAGCTGTTATTTTACCAAAGTACTGATGCTGACAACACTTGATTTTTTAATATAGATAGATATATGTTTATATGTATATATGTATATATATATAGATAATGAAACAGTTGTTTTATCTGATCAGAGGTTTGAAACAGATTTTTCAACCAAGCAGTGGTTGTTTTATCTGATCAGCTGTTTGAAACAAATTTTTCAACTTAACAGTGGATAGAATGGATGAAACAGTGGTTGTTTTATCCTTAACAGATTTTTCAACCAAAAAGCTATTTTTTAAGGATGGATTTTGATTTTCTGAAACATTTTAATGTTTTTATTTAAAACATTTTTGTTGTTTAATCCATGTTTAGCATACCAATTCTAGAAATCAGATTTGTAAAGGTAGATGTGTCTAAAGCTTTTGTCAACACATCTGCCAACTGATCCTTTGTTGGAACATGGTGCAGAGAAATCAAACCTTTTTCATAGCTATCTCTGACAAAATGATGTCTGATGTCTATGTGCTTTGTGGTTGAGTGAGAAACTGGATTCTTGATTATATTTTCAGCAGCTTGACTGTCCAACATGAGTGGAGTCTTTAGTGCAGTTATCCCAAAATCCAGCAGTTGATTTTGAAGCCACATGAGTTGGGCTGTACAGCTGCAGCAGCAATGTATTCAGCCTCAGCTGTTGAAGTTGAAACAACTGCTTGCGTTTTGCTTTGCCAAGATACTAAGGCATTCCCTAGAAACTGGCACCCTCCTGATGTAGACTTCCTTGTGGTGTGGCAGCTAGCAAAATCACTATCTGAATAACCTGAAAGCTCAATGTTTCCATTAGTAGGATACCAGATACCAAGTGTGGGAGCACCTTTTAGGTATCTGAATATCCTTTTCATAGCAATAAGGTTTGACTTTCTGGGTGAAGCCTGGGATCTTGCACAAACACAAGTGGCAAACATAATGTCTGGCCTAGATGCAGTTAAGTACAATAAAGACCCAATCATGCATCTGTAATGTGTTTGGTCAACCAGTTCATCCTTGTCATCAATAATGAGTAGCTTGACTGTACTCATGGGTGTACTACATGACTTACAGTCATTCATCTCAAATCTTGTTAACAAATTTTTCACATATTTGTTTTGATGAATGAATGTGCCATTTTGCAGCTGCTTCACTTGGAGACCAAGGAAACACTGAAGTTCACCCATAACACTTATTTCAAACTCTACTGTCATGAGTTCCCTAAACTCTTCACACATTTTGTTACATGTGGATCCAAAGATGATGTCATCCACATATATTTGAACAATCATTAAATCTTTCCCTCTCCATTTCAGAAATAAGGTTTTATCAATTTTACCTCTTGTGAAGCCTATGGATAAGAGAAAGGTGGAAAGAGTTTCATACCAGGCCCTAGGTGCTTGCTTGAGTCCATACAAAGCTTTGTTAAGATTGTAGACATGATCAGGATGGAATGTGTCTTCAAAACCAGGTGGTTGACATACATATACCTCCTCCTGAATTTTGCCATATAGGAATGCACATTTGATGTCCATCTGATACACCTTGATGTTGTGGTTGTCAGCAAAGGCTAGAAAGAGTCTGATAACTTCTAACCTTGCTACAGGAGCAAAGGTTTCATCATAGTATATTCCTTCTTGTCTGAAGCCTTGAACCACAAGTCTGGCTTTATTCTTGACAACTATACCCCTTTCATCAGTTTTGTTTTTGAAGACCCACTTTGTGCCAATTGGATAAACATCCTTAGGCAGTGGTACAAGTTCCCATACTTGTTGTCTTTTAAACTGAATGAGTTCTTCCTGCATAGCTTTTACCCAACTGTTGTCTTTTAGTGCCTCTTGGTACTTGATAGGTTGTGTAAGAGATAGAAAACCTGCAAAAAGACAGATATTTGAGGATTGGCATCTTGTTAGCACACCCTCTCTGATGTTGCCAATGATTTGATCTGGTGGATGAGCTCTTTGGTAGATTAGATCTCCCTGATATGGTATGATGGCATTTTGAGGTGAAGGACAGAGGTTTGGTGACTCTGTTGATGTAACATCTGTTTACACTTCTGTAGTGCCAACAGATGTTTGAAATGGAAGTGGGGGAATGGGACCAAGTGGTGTAAAACTGGACTGACTTTTGTCAACAGATGTTTGACTTTTGTCAACAGATGATTGAGCAGTGGATGTAAAGGGTGAAGCAGTGGTTTGAGGGTAAGACTGGCCAACAGTGGCTGACTCAGCTGTGACAGAGTTTTGACAGTTGTTTTGAGCAGTTGCTTCCTCTGATGCAGAGTAGACTTTATAGTGACTTGGAATCACAACATCTGTCCTGTAATCTTGTTGTGGAGATTGTGGAGTACCTGCATTGTTAGTTTTGACAGTAACATCTTCAAATTTGAATTTATCTAAATCAAACAACTCAGCAGGATTTGCTGGGATTTTTAGGGATGAAAGTTCATAGAACTTTACATTCAGAGTTTCTTCTATTGTCCTGGTCCTTGTGTTAAACACTTTATAGGCCTTGGCAGTAGAAGAATATCCCAGAAAATAACCACAATCTACTTTGGCTGCAAATTTTGAAATGGAATCTTTAATATTTAAGATGAAACATGGGCAGCCAAAGATTTTGAAAAATGAGATTAATGGTTTGATTTTGAACAGAATTTCATAGGCAGTCTTTTGATGTCTTGGGTTGATCAAAACTCTGTTTTGAACATAGCAAGCAGTGTTTACAACTTCTGCCCAGAAGGACAGTGGCAAACCAGAATCTGCTAGCATGGTTCTTGCAGCTTCAATAAGAGTTCTATTTTTTCTCTCAACCACCCCATTTGCTCTGGTGTTCTTGGGATGTTGTACTGCCTCACAATCCCTTTTGACACACAGAAGTCATCCAACTCCTTATTTTTAAACTCTGTTCCATTGTCACTTCTAAGACTTTTACTGGAAAGTCATATTGTTTCTCAACTTTGGTAACAAAGTCCTTCAAGATACATGCAGTCTCATCCTTAGAGTGTAAAAAGTAGGTCCGTGTAATCCTAGAAAAATCATCAACTATGACAAGACAAAATCTTTTTCTTCTTAGACTCATGATTTTAACTGGGCGAAACAAGTCCATGTGCAACAATTGTAGACATTGACTTGTTTTGGACTCATCAATGGATTTGTAAGAGCTTTTATGTTGTTTTCCTTTTAAGCAGGAAACACAATGCTCATCACATTTGAATTCTTTTGATGGCAAACCTCTGACAAGGCTTTGTTTGGAGAGTGAGTTGATAGTTTGAAGGTTGGTATGACCCAGTCTCCTATGCCACAATTCTGTCTCCTTTGTGGAGGCAGCAGAAAACAAACAGACATTTGCCATAGGATTGTCTTTTAACATATCAACTACATACACATTGCCACTCCTATGAGCAACAAGTTGTGCTTTGCTCTCAGCAATGATGGTGTCAATCTTTTTCACCACTTCTGGCCCAATAATCTACAAGTTTTCTTAGTGAAGAATGAGCCATAACCTTTGTCACTCCTTTGTGAAACACTAAGAAGATTAAATTTAAGATTATCAATAAGATTAACATTTTCAAACTTGAGTTTCCCAGCCTGAACAGTCCCTGAACCCAACACCTTACCTTTTGAATCATTACCAAAGAATATATCACCCCCCTCCATGAGCTAAGAAGTCCAGAAGAAGGGCTCTACATCCTGTCATGTGCCTGGAGCCTCCACTATCTACATACCAAAGACTATCTAAACAAGCAGAATCTCCCTGCACAACAGTAATGAATTAGTTTTGGTGAGTGTCCAAAGCCAAGTTGGCTTTGGATGGGTCCACAGACTTTTCAGTCTCAAGCTTAGGAAGGTGATCAGTGGTTTGAACTAGTTTTTGAATAAAGTTCAACAACTGTTGCTGACCATTTGCCAGTGCTTGAATGTCAACACTTGGGGCAACAGTTGTTTGATCACTTCCTGATAGATGATAATACCCATAGGGATTTCTGTTCACTCTTGGTTTAGAAGGTCTTTTTGGTTCCTCATAAACATGTGACAAACTATGACATGG
This sequence comes from Ambrosia trifida, assembly GCA_028751855.1. Lineage (NCBI taxonomy): Eukaryota > Viridiplantae > Streptophyta > Magnoliopsida > Asterales > Asteraceae > Ambrosia > Ambrosia trifida. Next base: position 22,957,562 of record CM054123.1, on the reverse strand, counting down.
TGGTTGTCCATATCCTCTTGGTACTTGCTTGTGGGTGGAGCATCTATTACTTGGACATCCCTGGGAGCAGATGTTTCAAGACTTTGGGTAACCGATGTTTAAACTGGTGTAAAAGTCTGTTTGGGCTTTCCTTTTGAAGTACTCACCACCTGACTTGCAAGAGTTTTAGCCTTGTACTCTTGTATTTTGACATCAAAATTTTTGAGATACAGACACTCTTTGGTTTTGTGATTCTTTTTACCACATATTGAGCATGTGGCCTTTGAATCACATACACTTGTTCCTTTGTTGATATCATATGCTTTTAGAAGAAAACAGTTTTTAGTGACATGATTCTTCTTCTCACCAAAATCACAAAACAAGTGGACAGACTTTTCTTTCTTTTTCCCTTTTTCAACCTTCTTTTCAACAGATGTTTGAGCATCTGCTGGAAGGTTTTTCAAGGGAATGATCTTTGCCTGTGGTGCTGTCTTCCCCTCAGGAGTTTTGAAATTAACTGGTTTGAAGTTCTCAAGGGTATCACACTCATCAGACCAAGTAGGTTTAAATTCATAATTTTCAAGTTCAGTGAATGATGAGGAACCTTCTGGTTTTTCAAGAACAATTTTCTTGCCATTAGGTTCAGTGATTTTAATCTCTTGACCCTTCAAATTAGTTGGTACTACCTCAACTAACTTTTGATCCCTTTTGTCAGTGTTTTCAAAAGCTGGAGCAGTGGTTTCAAAGCCAAAACTAAACTTTACATGACTTTTGGTTTGTTTGTTGAGTAGCATCTCAAAACCTCTACATGATTCCACCCATTTCTGACATTCAACATGGGTGAACTCAAGCTCACTTTTGCAACTCTGATATTTAGTTATCATAGTTTGGAGCTGGTCGTTGGTTATAGTTGCTTCATGTTTTAAGCTGCTTATCTCAGATTCTTTTTCAGTTAAATTTGTTTTTAACTCTTTTGAAAGTTTCTCAAATTTAACTTCATCATCTAAAATTTTCTTTCTAAGGTTTTCATTCACCTCTTTGATGTTAGCAAATGCTATTACACATTTGTGAGAACACAAATCTTTAAGGATTTGAGGAGATACCTTAGCAGCAGCCATCAATGCACAATCACACTTGCACTCACAATCATCAGATGCACCCCAGGGATCTGAGAGATTCACAACCTCTTCTTCAGACTTTTCACCTGCAATTACCTCATCAACAATATCATCAGTCTTAACAACAGATTCAGTTACCACTTCCTTATAATCAACCTCTTCTACCATAGCCATGAAACAAAAAATTTCTGGTTCATTTTCAGCTTTGGCAACAAGTGCAAAATTTTAATCTCCCAACTCATCTGGTAGACTGCTCCAATCAACAAAGCCTTGTGTGAAGAAACTCTGTTGACTGGTCTCTGCAGGAGCAGAGGGTGAAGCAGCAGTCATTTGCACAGGTGCCTGAGCAACAGGGGTTTGCACATAATGGATCTGAGGAACGGTGGTTTGGACAAACTGGACAGGAATAGTGTTTGAGGACTGTGCAAAATGAGTAGTGTTTTGCACATTTGGTGCAGGGGTATTATAGGAATTTTGATAAGTGTTTGTCTGTGGCCTTTGATTAGGATAGGTAATCATAGGTGTACCATGTTGACTCCTACATTCCCTAGCAAAATGACCAAGTCTATGACATTTATAACACTTTATCTTTGATTTATCCAACCCCACTTTTGACCTGCCAGTTAACCCTGGAAACCTTTTCCCAATTTTCTTGTAAAAATTGTTAGTTCTTACACTGAGAAGGGCCAATTGGTGCATAATGTCCATTTCTTCCAAATCATCAGGGTCAAAGTATTTCAGGTCATCATACTCAAATGATATGTTATCAAATGCCTGGATATCACTACCACTTGCTATAAAAGCATAGTTTGGTGAATAAGAATCAGAGTTAAAACCTGAAGTTATGTTAATGAAATGATCATAACTCTGATCCTTACTATTACCAGGCACCTCATCATGACCCAGAAGTGCTGTATTACCAAATACATAGTCATCAGACACTTTTCCAAAGTCCTGGAGCTTCTTTTTCTGGTTAAGCTCTCTCTCATATGTCAAGAGCTTACCAGGAAGTTGGGTCAGTGATAGGTCCTTGAATCCAATTTAGTTTCTCATAACTATAGCAATAGTGTCCCATTTATCTGGAAATGATCTTAAAAACCTATGGTTCAAAGTTGAATGAGGGTAAGTTAGACCAACCAGTTTAAGTTCACTAATGAGACAGTTAAACCTCTCAAATTGTTGAGTTAATGACTCTCCCTTAACATGACTGAATGTTTCATATTGTTGGTTAAGTATTTCACGGTTGTTTTCAATAACCTCTTCAGTCCCACCAAATTGTTCTTTTCAGTGCATCCCACAACTCCTTTGCACTGTTACAGTGTAACAGCCCAACATATATATCATTGGGTAGAGCCATGGCCACAATACTGAAGGCCTTAGCATCTAACTCAATTTTCTGAAAATCCTTGTAAGAGTAGTTTTCAAGTTTCTTAGGCTCCTGAACCTTGGGATCTATGGTACTCGGAACCATCGGAACATGTGGTCCGAAGATAACCGACTTCCAACACACAGTGTTCTGTTGAGCTAGAACATGGCTCATCCGACGTTGCCAGATATTGTATTCAGATCTGACAAGCATCGGTGGTTTGTTGTTCATGCCAGTGTTGTGTGGATCGTGATTGATTGAAGCCATTCTCTGATTTTTCGAGAACAAAGTCTGTTTACAAACGGTTGAATCGAAAATAAACTATTACTCTGTTTTCAATCCGACAAACAAACGATATCAATAATTGTGAGCTGATCTGTTTATATTAAATTGATTGGTTAGATCGAATTTAATTCACCAAGCTCTGATACCAATTGTTAGGATCTAAGTTTGATTGTATTGATTTGTCTAAGTAAAATGAGAAATGGATGAAGTGAATATATATATATGGAAAGTGCAGCGGAATAATAAACTATAATCAAAACAAAAGGAATAAATGTTTTCTTAATCGAATGCTTTCATTATATTGAAAGATTACAATCATTTACAAGTACTCCCCCTCAGCCTGATCACTCTGTGATTGTTTGTCTGAGAGAATGTTGTGAGTGACTGAATAGAACAGTACATGCACTATTCTATTTATAGACAAATCTAAACCACTGATGATCTAAGCTGACGTCACCTAAGACAGTGACCTCTAACAAAATAACAACATAACACATCTGCCCTATACAAACTACTGTTACATAGCAAAACACTGTAAGCTAAATTACTGTTGAGAAAAACTCTGATGGTCTTGTATCATCTGTTGGAGCCTAAATGATGTTGGCTCCAACAGACCTTTAGTCTTCAGCACTTGATCAGCAGTTGTTCTCTATTAGACCTTTAGTCAGCAGTTGTTCTCTATCAGTTGTTATCCAGCAGTCCTTTGTAGCAGCAATTGTCATAGCAGTTATTTGGATGGACCAGTTGTTAGGGTCAACAGTCTTTTGGGAGGAGTATGTTGTAAATGCTGTTTATTTATATGGATCAACTGTTAGTATATTTTGGCTTTTCTATCATCTGTTCTTCTTCAATTCAGCAGACCCAACAGGAATAGAGCTTCACTTTACAAAGAAAAACTTTGTTTTCCAGTTTTTCTCAAACTTAACTACATTATACAGAAAGGGTGGATCCTTTTCTATAAGTTGAAGGACATAACGTTGAGAACCATGCGTCCTTAACTTATAAACATGAGATAGGTCCCTCACTTGAAGATGGACACCATGACTTTCGACGATCCCGCTACAAACCATCAATATCTTCCAGAGTTCAGGTATGGCTTGAGAATAAGCCATCCCTTTCACATCAGATAAATCTTTGATCAACGAGGGAAAAGTATACCTTAACCCTAAATATAATGGTAAGTACAGGAAACAGACCCAAGTAGGAGATGCAAAATCAAATCTTTCATGAGGGTCATAAGGACGAAACTCAGCAGAACTTGAAAAGATTTGTGAGTTCTTTAGGGCTTGAATGTCCTTATCAATGAAAGAACAAACCTCCTGTTCAGGGTGACTTAAGAGATATTGGGGAATGAAGTCACTTGAAGTTCCTACGCTCCCCGAAGCTCTTGTAGATCTTTTGCCCATTCTCAGAATATTACTAATATATTGCAGGTGTAAAAGAAAGTATGAACAAGATGAGAAAGAAATTACCTTCTTAAAAAAGTCAAGTGTGATTATAAAGGAAGAGATCACCTCTAAATATAGAGGGCAGAAGGTGATGTTATGTAATAGTCATCACATAATTACCGCCGAGAAAGTAGCTGTTGTTATCCTGACAGTACGTCCCATCAAGCATCAGATAAGATACTATGGTTAAAAAATATTATTACCTTGAAAGATATTAACGGTAACATATTTTTTGGGGACAATTGTTGGTGGTGAAAATCCTCAGGATGATTTTACCTCACATCCCTGGTGTAGCTTCCTCAGGATGCTAAAGGGCTCAACTGACTTCAGGATATAACTATACTTCAGCATGTGCACATCCTGAGGATGTACTAACGAACTATCTTTATATGACATGATTGCAGGTACAACTAAGTTATAATATGGACTTGAAACTGTTTTCCAACGTCTATATTATAATACTCGGTCAAAGGGATTTAAAATTGAAGAGTTACACTCGAGAGATAAAGATCCAAGCATGAAGAAGGAGTGAAAGTTGTAACCGACTAACATTAAAAGAGGGCAAAGAACCAGGAAACAGTTGCTGCAACGTCTACCCGGGTCAAAACAGCTACAACGGTCACTAAAGGCCTTCAAGGAACTTAACTAACAAGCGGATTACACGAGATCTTTTGTTTACTTTCATCTAGTATAAATATGGGAATGATTGACGAGTATAGGACACATTGCTATCACCTGAAACACACAAACGCGCTGCTACTCATAGAAAAACTCACACACACTTAGCACAATTCATTGTAATCATAGCTCACTCGTCCATCATTCATCCAAAGTTGTAACATTTTTACCCATTTTAATATTAACAAACAAGGCAGGGGCTTAGACTCCTCCTGAGGTTTTATGTCGGCGATCTACAACGGATCAAGGGCTTTCCTTGTACATCGAGTGTTGTTCTTTGTGTTTTAGCATTTACTTTACTTGTTACTGATAGTTGCATCCTCATGATACAACTGTCCATCCTCAACTTTATCATCACCATCCCGAGCATAGTTGTCAATTTAGTGTTGATTTACATTTACAAATCACCATCCTGAGAATAACACTAAGTTTTTGTCAAACTAGCACTCTACCTCACTTTTACTAATTTGGAAAACAAGATTATTTCTAGTAAATAATTTTGACCAAAACAATTTGGCGCCCATCGTGGGGCAAGTGGTGCTATTTTAACAAAAAACTTTGTTAAAACTTTTTTCCAAAACAACTCACTTTACAGAATTTTGACAACTATATCTTCCTCACAAAAATCTGTTTCCTCATCCATGCCATCCACAGCTTCTGCCAGAAATACAACACTACCAACCCCACCTGCATTACCAAGAAGTTCTACTTCTCCAATCCCACCTAGACCATCAATGGGGGCATCTGGATCTACTCCACCTGTTTTTGTGTCAAATGATGAACCCTCTCTATATTTGCATTAATGAAGGATCAGATACAGCAACAACAAGACACAAACCAGATGCTGATAAGGGAGATATAATCTCTCAAGTCATCCTCAAGAAGGCCAACTAAAGACATGGGGACATCATTGCAGCCCAGGCGTTGGATTTTAATTATGGCATCTCTGGGGGCGTGCATCAAGGAGATTTTGTGACAATCGTCACCCTCGTCTTTTATCTGTTGTCAAAACTAGTCCCTATATAAAAAAACATGAGTTCTTTTATAGTTAGATTTTTTTTCTTTCTTTAACTAGAAGTACTTACATTTAAAATACGTATTCTAGTCGTAATCTAATAATGATGCGTCATTTATAGAGATTGTTCATTTCAAATTTTGAGCATTTAAATTTCATAAAGATTTGAAAAGTTTTAAAAACTTTTATGTTAAGTTTAGATAACTTGGTTAAGTTAGTTAGTTTTATAAAGGAAAGATAACTATATACAATATAACTAACTAGGTTAAAACTTGAGGGACCATTTCTGACAATCCTCAAAAGTTTTAAAACAAAAAAAAATCCCTCCTTTCTATGTCCACGCGTTTCCCCGATGAGTTGGCTCCGGCGGCCGGAGTTTAACTCCGGCGAAGACCTTTAAGGCTCGTTATGGTCCGTTTTCGATCCCAAACCGTTTCTCCATTAATTCTCAAATGTTTTCAGTATATAAAGCATGAGTTAACGTTATTAAATCATGAATTTAATCGGTTTTTGTTATTTATCTTAGGAATATGTCTTTGAGATAGGAGTGACATCCACACCTCAAAGAGTATTTCCTTCAAAAGGGAACTTAACCACTAAGCTGGGGGTGATATCCTTAACTTAGTGATTGGTTTCATTACACAATAATTTTCAATTTTGAAATAACATCTTTGAGTTAGGAGTGAATTCCACATCTCAGGGATCTATTTCTACATCACGTTTTTAATCTCGCTAAAGTTTTGAAATTCACTAATATCCTTATTTACGCAATACTAATTTACACCCAGTTTAGGGAAGCATATTCACTAGATTAATACACACCCTGCATACACCACGTGTCCTGAAACAAATAGCACGCTATGAGCCCAAAGAGATGCCTTAACGATCTTTATAAACAAACGATCTTTCAATGTATAAATTCGTAAAAGGTTGACAATTAAAAGGTTTCAAGTTTACCCAGTCAAACGGGTAACACTTAGATTTTCTCAACATTTCATAACAATTAAAAAAATCGACTTTTCATCCCACAAGTTAAAAAAATGTTTAAATACATAAAATTCTATTTTTTAAAAATTCGTCAAGGCATCTAGGATCATTCACAACCTTCACGTCATTTTAAATCTTGGTCTTTCAAAACAAATTAGATTTACACATACTTCATGAAATGGTTTCATTTTGCATTTTATAAACTTGCATTGCATATTTTACAAGTCAAATGTAAACCCTTTGTTTTCATATGACGTATCCAATATATGTTTTCGGAAGAAACTTGCAACTAATAATAAGCCTTATAACATTTTTCAAACTCGACTCCTCGTAAACACATATCTACGAAGATTTTTCAAATGAACCAGTTTTGAATCTAAAACACACTTCGGTTACTAAAAAGTTATCCTCATACATTATTACTATTCTCTCAACTATATCACAAAGATTGCACAAATTACGTTTTGATAAACGAAAATCTATCTTATTACACTCGCACTAATTATTAGTAGTTACTCTTATAACACTAGTTTTGAGCATTAATTTAACTCGTTTACTTTCATTTTGTGCAAATTATGCGATTTACTCAATTTACGTTATACTATTCTTTCAATCAAAATTTTATGCTATACTTATATAATTACATGAACGCATATTTGGTATATATATATTTTTTTTGTGAGCTAAACCCTGTTATACTTTACATTATTTTGTTCATCATCATGATCAACGAACATACCAGTTGATAACTCGTATGAGATCTAAGCCAGTGCCCACGTACGACTCAGATTAGAGTATTTCTTCAATCCGAGGGGAACGGTGTAAACCTCAGGGTCAATCAATATGAGTGTTTAGAGCCAACGATGTGAACAGAAGTTACCGGTTAAGGGTGAACCCGAAAGGGATGAACCTCTAACCATGTCTATTACTTACACGTTACTCTCATTACGGTTAAAGGGCAAACCCGAAAGGGAAGGACCTCTAACCATGTCATGATTGAACATTATTTCATTACAGTGGCTATTACATATTGGTTGCACGCATTTGTTTCTTGTATTACTTAGGATAGGGTTATGGAAAAGCATAACACCCTAGTGTAAGGTAAATCAATGATTACGGTCCGGAACGCAATCATGGGTTTACAGGTACATAAGGGTGGTGTGTAATTCTATTTAGGCTATTGGTAGACAATCAGTACGGGTCCAAAGTATCGGGAGTGTGGTGGGTTAGCTGCGGTACACCCTATATATAAGATAAACGATACTGCGGGAGCGGACTAGGAGTCTAACCAAGAACCTACCCATTACTACCTTTTCCTTAGATCGTTGACTAATAGCTAGCATTTTTTATAAGAACATTTTACATAAGTTTTAATTAGTTTTGTTGGAGCCTTTCTTGTTGACCAGCTCTTCAGAAACCCTTAAACTTTGTATACTCTTACACTCTTTGTTAGTCGAAATCCTGTTGCATGTCTTTAATAAAGTTCGGGCAAAAACCTTTCTAAAGTAGGGGAGACTATCTTCATCAGTGCCTTTTCCTCACCAGTTACACATTTTCAAAGCCTTTCTCATTTAAGATCTCAAACTTTCTAACTTTGGGGCAACTATCAAATATTTTGATACTTTTACTTGGGATATTAGATAACTATTTTAAATTTCGGTCAATTCATAACTAATATATATGTATTGTTAAACTACTTGGCTTTTACAACGCCTTTTGTTTCATAGTAACCTCCACTTGAAAGAAATTTCGAGACAACATTTCTAAAGTAGGGGAGACTGTGACAATCGTCACCCTCGTCTTTTATCTGTTCTCAAAACTAGTCCCTATATAAAAAAAAACGTGAGTTCTTTTATAGTTACATTTTTTTTCTTTCTTTAACTAGAAGTGTTTACATTTAAAATACGTACTCTAGTCGAAATCTAATAATGATGCGTCATTTATAGAGATTATTCATTTCAAATTTTGAGCATTTAAATTTCATAAAGATTTGAAAAGTTTTAAAAACTTTTATGTTAAGTAGAGATAACTTGGTTAAGTTAGTTTTATAAAGGAAAGATAACTAAATACAATATAACTAACTAGGTTAAAACCTGAGGGACCATTTCTGACAATCCTCAAAAGTTTTAAAACAAAAAAAAATCCCTCCACTCTGTGTCCACGCGTTTCTCCGGCGAGTTGGCTCCGGCAGCCGGAGTTTAACTCCGGCGAAGACCTTTAAGGCTCGTTATGGTCCGTTTTCGATCCCAAACCGTTTCTCCATTAATTCTCAAACGTTTTCAGTATATAAAGCATGAGTTAACGTTATTAAATCATGAATTTAATCTGTTTTTGTTGTAACCGTCGAGACCTTTAAAGAAATGAATCAATACTCATTTTTTTAAACCTTTATTTACATACAAATCGTTCAATTATGTTTCTGCATCTATTACCTTCGAAAACCCACAAGAAAATCACATCAAAACGAGTTCCAACCTCCCTAAATTCGTGATAGTTAGTTCGGTTATAGAAGCTTGCGATTCGACCTTAATCCGCGATGTGAGTCCTTCTTTTACATGTTGTTTTGTTCTATTATCCTTCCTTTACAAAAGCCCTATGATTTCTTGGTCTCACCTTGCTGAAATCGGGTTATTGAAATTTATCTTAGGGTTAGGGTTTGGCTTAGATAATTGGGGAAGAAGATGACATTTTTTATAATGAATAAATATTATTATAAATCAAACATTTCAACAAAGTGGGTTGTGATTGAGTGGTTATGTGTGTATGTTACCAAACAAACAACCCAGGTTCGAACCCCTTGACCTACGGGTCTGTTCCTTTTTTTTTAATTTATTTATTTACTCATTTTCCATTTTCTCTATTATTTGAAATATATAAATATTGCATATAAATCTTATAACATTCATAATAAATCTATTTTTGCTCCAAAAATTATAAAAATTTAGGAGTAGCATCTTTACACCATAAAGAAAATTACCACACTTTTATTTTCTAGAAAATGTCTTATTTTTATATTTTTATTGATTTAAATTTTTTAATCATATTTAAATGATTAAAAATTCATTTTTAATGATTTTAATCTCAAACTTTTTAGGAAATTATTTCTAATCGTTATGAACTGAAATAAAAATGTTTGGTTTAGAAAACATTTATTTTTATTAACCTTTCTATTTTTAATCATTTAAACATGGTTTAATCTCATTAAATCAGTTTTAAATATAAATAAGTTTATAAAAATTATAAGAAAATTATTTTCATTAATTTACATAAGAAACCGTCCAATTTCTATAAAAATAGCATTTTTGGGTCATGTATTGTATTATTAACATTATTTATGTTTAATTAGACATAATTAAACATTTATTTATTTACACTATTTAAACATCTATTTTATAAATATTTTTCTTATAAAATAGAAATGTTTTATGTTTGAAAATCTAAATTACCATTTGTTGGATCATTGTGAAACTCATAATTATTTAGTTATACATTTATGATTATTGTATTTATTTACAATAATTAGTTTAAGTAATTAACTAAATTATTTTGTATTAATTATTTACATATATGTTGACCTAAATACTCAATTGGTAATAATTATATTACCTAAATCCTAATTACAAACTTTAGTATATTATTTTTAATATACAACTTTTATAGTAATTCGACTTATCATAAAAACTCTAATTCCCCAAATCGACTTAGCAAACCCTAATGCCTTAGGCCCTAGTTACCTTAGAATTTTAGACTTTTCCCTTATTAGTAATCTATTACGTTATAGGTTGAATTCCTCGGAATTCCTATTACTTAGCTCATGACTGCTTAAGTTGGATCGCTTTCGCAAACTATGAGTATATCTTTCCCCTTTTTCATTTTACTTTTGGGGCTATTCATGTACTTACATCAAGTTTCTATTTCCTTTTACTAAAATAGCAATTCTCATGTGTGTTTACTTGTGTTAATTTGTGTGTCTATGACTTGTCAAAATCATTAACCTTTGAGGGCCTAGCATTTCAATGAATAGTACTATGGTATATACCCTTGTGACTCTGTTGAGAGTCCTTGTCATTGCTATGTATTTCATTACTACTAGCGCATACTATATATATTTCCTTTCTTTACATAGGGTTGATTTTGAACAGATATTACTTATTACATAATTGCAAACAGTATACAACACGTGAATTGCGAAACATTTTTCTACTATATGTATTCAAACAGGGTATGCTCACCAATACATTTTGTATTGACAAAATTATTTTCGTACATGTTTCAAGTTATCTTTGAGATGACTTTTAAGCTTTTGGAATTTTTACTTAGATGATGGGTTATTGTATTTCAGTTTTAGTTTCCATTTTAGAATTTTGTATATTGTAATTTCCTTCAATATAATAAACTATTCAATTCAATGTATTCAAATTTACACTTTAGTACCATGAGCTATTGAGAAATCGTCACTATGTGACACCTCGATGTTTCCGCCATCGGTTGGGGTGTTACAGATTTTATCTCCATGAGCACTGGATTCTCTGCTCCTGAAACGACCGCTACACCCAGGATGACAACTACTAGGGATCCGGGATATACACCTGTGCCATCCCAAGGATACAACAATAACGGTATCCATTTAAGTTCCAATACTTATACTGCTAATGATGTTGCTTCTTTGCAGGGTACATGTATAAGTCCACAGCTAGCAAAGGAGCTACAGAGAATTAAGGATATGGTGTCAAGTGTACCAGGGATAGTACAACCTCTCCCTGAAATATCCTCAGCATGTCATAGGGTGTCTCGATTTGCACCTCCTATATGTGATGCAAAGATCCCGAAACGGTTTCAAACTCCTAGAATGAAGCTATATGATGGTTCTACAGATCCTGAGGAGCATGTAGCTCAATATAGAGAAAGGATGGAGATAAATCCAATTCCTGCTAACCTCAAGGAAGCATGTCTATGCAAGGGATTTGGCTCAACTCTCACTAGTCTAGCCTTAAAATGGCTCCTAAGTGTTCCTCCATGCTTAATTACTTCTTTTGCACACTTGATCAACATGTTTAATAATCAGTTTTCTTGTAGTCGAACATTCGAACGTTTGACAAGTGACCTATACAGGGTAACTCAACCACAGGGGGAATCACTAAGAGAATACATTAAAAGTTTTGGAAATTAAGCACTCGACATCCCGAACTTGGATGTCACGACGGCAGTACAAGCATTCAAGATGGGGCTGCTAAGAGATTCACCATTCTACCAAGAATTGGTGATGAATCCTTGTAGAAACTTGGATGAAGTCAGAAACAGGCCTCTAAGTTTCATCCGACTCGAGGATGACAAGAAAATTCAAGAGAGGATAGAATCATCCTCAAGATATAACCATCCTAATCGAAAATCCACTCCCACATACAAACCATACAAGCATAAACCGTATGCTAGGCCTGACAATAAAAAGTTCAATGTGTTAGAGGATGACGATGAGGATGAATGTCCTAAATTATCAAATTATTGTTTTTCTGTGGATGTTACAGGATTAATGTATGCCAGGAAGGACCTCGAGGATAAAGCAAGATGGCCTAAGAAGGATAACAAGGCAGGTTGGAAAGACAAATCAAAGTGGTGTGCCTTCCACAAAGATTTCGGTCACATCACTGAAGATTGTATTTCCTTGAGGAAAGAGATTGCATATCTTCTTAGCAAGGGTCATCTCAAGGATCTTCTGGGCAAGAAGAAATCAAGGGTTCAGGATGGCACCACCATCCCAGAAAGAGCAGCATCCCCACCTAAGGATGCTGGTATAATTAACTTTATTTTAGGAGGATCGGACATTTGTGGAACCTCATATTCAGCTGCTAAAAGGCATGCAAGAGAAACAAAATCAGAAAAAGGAGAGAGACCCACAAGAACTACCATCCTGACAACCTCTAAAGTGATCAGCTTTGAGGAAGAAGACAGAAAAAATATCTTGACCCTCATCATGATGGTTTAGTTATAACTTTATTTTGTTCGCAGGATCCTTGTAGATGGTGGAAGCTCAGTGAATAGAATCCAACTAGAAGCCTTAAAAAGAAAGAAAATCCCGGAATCTGAAATAGTTTCCAGATCTTCAAACCTGGTGGGCTTCAGTGGAGAAACTAAGAGTACAGTAGGTGACATCAAGCTACCAGTGTATGTAGAGGGAGTGAATTCTATCCAGAGATTTTGTGTGATAGATTCCTTATCCTGCTATAATGTCATCTTGGGGAGACCCTGGATACATGACATGAAGGAAGTTCCTTTGCCATATCACCAGTGTATAAAGTTACCTACACCATGGGGAGTTGTCAAAGTCAATAGTGATCAACAAGAAGCCAAGGATTGCTATACTACATCGATGAAGGCTTCATCACAACAAACATAGCAATTACAGAAGGATGCATAGTGTCATCCTCAGGATGTCAAGGCACATCCTGATCCGGATGTAAAGGCTGTCTGCCTTGACAACAATAACAAGGATATCACTGTGCTGATTGGTACGAATATTCCTTATGACATTGAACAATCACTAATTTCATTTCTTAAATGCAGGATGTCTACCTTTACATGGAAGCATGAAGATATGACTGGCATCTCTAAGGATGTCATTACCCATAAACTTGGGATTGATAAGAGCTTCAAACCCATCCAGCAGAAACGAAGAAAATTTGCACCAGAAAGAAACGTCATTATACAAGAAGAGGTGGACAGGTTGCTCAAATCAAAGATGATAAGGGAAGTAAAATTCCCAAGGTGGCTGGCAAATGTGGTAGTGGTGCAAAAGAAGAATGGGAAATGGAGAGTATGTGTGGACTATACCGACCTCAACAAAGCATGTGATACGCGGGGGAAAATCTTAGTCGTTTCGTGTTTAAAATTGTATTTTTATGCAATTTTATGGTTTTGGACACACTACTTTGATAAAGTTTGCGTTTTGCAGGTTTAACAAAGTTTAAGGTGTATTTCGGAGCTAAACGAAGCTTTGGATTGGAGCTAGGATGATTCAGGAAACAAAACGAAGAAGAAAGATGGAGAAACTGGTGAAGGCCTGTTGCTGACGGACGCTGTTAGTCAAAGTCAAAGAAATCAATATTTTTAGGAAAATTAATGGGACTTTGACCAGAGATTTTGACCCGAGACTTTGACTAAACTAAATGGTCATTAAGAGGAGTTTGACCATGGAGACTATATAATGATGTCTTGAGAGTAATCTCTCGTCATCCCTCATACTTCATCTCTACACTAAAAATCCAAACCCATCCAAATCATCATTTTGAGAAGAGATTCAAGCTCCTACAACCATGTTTGGTTAAGTTCCCCTTCACTTCCGGGTGAAGGATTGTAAGTTTTTAGATTTGTAATGTTGTTTTGATTGTGTATTTGTAAGGAACAAGGGTTGTACTCAATGAAGCATTGATATTGGGTTGAACTTTGTGTATGTTTATTGTTGTGCTTGAGCCATGGGGATGAATTCCATCAATTAGCCTTTGATGTTGGGTTGGACCTTGTGTATGTTTCTTGTATGCTTAAACCATAGAGATGAATCTTGTCAATTAAGTTTTGCCTCAACATTATCTTTAGACTTGTGAGATAAATCCTATCACTTAAGTTGGGATATTGGGTTAGACTCATTATATGACTAAAGGTTTTTGTATCCTTGCAAATCTATTTGTAATCGTGCATCATTTGTATGAATTAATTGTTGTGCTTAATTGTCTTGGTATTGGGTTGGACTTATTGCATGTTTAGAGACCATTGTGTTTTTTTTTTAAGCTCATAAGATGAATTCTGCCAATTATGCCTTAACTCGACATATAGGATTTGGTGAACTAGATAATGAAGCATACTTAGGGCCTAGTAGCTAATTGTTGATGCCTAAGTCTTGATTCTCTGTCCTAGCGATTCTTACAAGTGAAATTGCAAATCTATCATAATAACTCTTGAATCCTAGTTACTTGCATATCCTAGCCCGGGAGTGAATGTTAGTTAGAAATTATTGTTACCTTAGTTATTAGTTAATTCCAATTTCTTCTTTAAAACAAACAATTAGTGTGACGCTAACCACACGCTCCTTGGATTCGATACCCTATTTACCCTAGCTACCTAGGTTATTTAGGTTTTGTATGACCCGTGACGACCGAGGTCATCAAATGGCGCCGTTGCCGGGGAGCCAGTGTGCTTAATGTTGCATTGCGTGTTTGTTTGTGTGTATATTTAGTTGTTTTAAAATTCAAAAAAAAAAATAAAAAATAAAAAATCTTTGTTTTTATTTTTAGTTTTTTTTTTTTTTAATTTTATTAGATTTCACTTTGGGTTTTCTAGTTGTCTGTGCAGTATCTTTCTTTCGCAGGTAAAAGAAGCTCAAGTTTTGACCATGTATGCATATCGCGATACATGTGCGGTTTGTGGGGATCCGCGCCACACTTTTGAATATTGTCTAAAGCTTGCTTTGAAAAAGGAGGCAGCAAGAAGGTATTTAATTGCTTATGAAATATGGGAGAACACCCCGGTCTTGTACTATGAAGAGCTTGCCCCTCCTCCAACCTTTCAACACTACCAAACGCTAGTGAACGCCGAACATAAGCGTCAACTTCAGGCAGATCAAAGCAGACTTGACAAGATTACGAGGAAAGTGCAACTTTCTAAAGTCGAACAAGAATTAGCAAAACCTCATAAATCACGAGAATGTCGGCTAAAATGGCTGAATTATAAGTACGACATTCTAAGCTATGAAAGAAGAAAGGATAAGGCTTATATCGCCTTATCACCTCATGAAAAATGTCAAGCAAAACAAGAGTGGATTTTGTCACAAGTTGAGGAGGAGGTTGTGGAGATGAATACCGCACCAATCCCTCATGTGGTTGAAGATTTAAAGATTGAATCCACCATGGCTAAAGAAGAGGTTCCAAGTCTTCCTACACAAGAAAATGAATGTTTAAACCTTGCTGAAGACACGGTTCCTCAAGAAGAGCTAGTGAGTTTGGTGCCTAAGGTTAGGAAGGTTGGCTTGCACGATTTTGGGCAAGTTATTTTGAAGCGGACTCGCAAAACATATGATCTTTACATGCCGATACTAGTCAAGCATCTTTGGACACGACATGTAAACTACCGAGCTTATCTTGGTAACTCGGTAGGAAAATGTTCACTTCAACCACCGTGAGTAAGAGGTACTTGTTAGTTTTTGTATATTTTTGTATTTTTTTTCTTTTTGTTCGTTTTTTTTATTTTGTTTGGTAGGTAAATAAACGTTGTGGGTGTGTTTCCTATATAACCCTCACGAGACCTCACTCGTCCTCATAACCGGACTACCGGGAGGTTTAAAGGATCTATCTTAGTTAGTGTATATTTTGTCCACTGATCAAAATTAACTAAAAGATTACTTGGTAATGCTTTTCAACAAAAAGTAAAACCGATAACTCTTAATGATTTTGTGAGAAGCTTGCTTCTACACACTTGCGAGTTGCAAGTTTATTTATGATGGAAGTGGAACTATTTTGTTGAAGAACACATGGAATTGAAGAATGAAGAACAACCAGGTGCATCTATTTCCATCTCTTTAATTTTGATCGTTTACTTAGATTTAATAAGTGGATTGTAAACTGTATATTGTTGATTGGGGTGAATTCTTTGGTTGGCTTTATCACATTCCCGCAAAACAATTTTAAACTTTCCCTACACATTGAGAACAATGTGGACTTTAAGTGTAGGGAGAGGAGAAAAATTTAAACATTTTAAAATCCACCATTTAAACACTACACATTGAGGACAATGTTGGACTCTAAGTGTGGGGATGGGGGAGAAAATTTGAAAAATTTTCAAAAATGTCCTTGTCCTTGTTTAAACATTTTAAAAAAACGCAAGTAACTAAGTCAACACGAGATGGTATGAACCATTTTGGTGTTTTGTCATGGTCAGGTTCTGAAAAATTCGCATGATAACTCTCAACTAGTTTTGGTAAAAAGAATTATGGGTGGTTATCTGGGAGTAGTTTGCTTGAAAGGTCAATTTATTACACACATGTCATATACCTACCCAGCTTTCCATGTGAGATTTTGAGCCACCACAACATGTTACACTTTATAAAATTCTATTTATTTTGCATGTTGTGTTCCTTTGAATTGAGTGTGCCATTATAGTTGCATACGGTAGAACTTGCACCTTTAATACGTTTACCGCCCTAGACCGATTGTGAACACAAGAATTATTAAGGCATTAGGTTAAACCTTTTATTTTTAAAACCATTTTTATCATCCCTGACCCATTCCAATATCCCTTAGTTAACCAATCTTGAGCCTTAAGCATTTTTCAATTGACCACCCATATAAACCCAATTGACCCATAAGCCTTTTTCACTTTAAACCCGAGAGATGAAAATTCGATTGTAGGTTGTTCCTTTGTGTTGTAAATAGTTTAAAGTTATTATTGTTAGTTGTTTGTTGAAAAAAAAAACTGCAAAAGCATTGAAAAAGAGCAAAGTCTCTTAAAAAAAACATTGTAGAAAACAAAAAAAAAATATGCTCTAGTTAGTCGTTGAATAAAAAGGCATATCCTTGCTTTATAGTTGAGTTAGTTTGTTTGTTTCTATTAGTTTGTTTGATGTAATAAAAGTCGAATTTTCATCACCTTAGTCACTTTAAATATCCCATTCAACACCCTTCGCACAGCCACATTACAACCCTTTTAAAGACCTTTTGACTTGTGTTCACTTTTATGTAATTTGGTGAAGTGCGATTAAGTTGCAAGCATATACCAATATGCATTATAATCGGTTTTGAGAGTACCATATATATACTAGTACATCAATACTAGTCAATTGAACCGAGTGGAGAGAACATTGCGAGGGATACGTGTGTGGTTTATTGGCTTTAGAAGGTAGGCTAATCTTGGGTAACCACTTGAGTTTTGAAAAGAAATATTAATTGAAAGTTGGGTAGTCTTGATTGTAGAAGCCATAGGAACTGGGTATGACATTAGACCTTAATTCTTTGAGAATGGGGAATGCGTTTTGTGTTTGGAATTGTAAAAGCGTAATAAATTTGCTTGAGGACAAGCAAAAAGATAAGTGTGGGGATGTGATACGTGGGGGAAAATCTTAGTCGTTTCGTGTTTAAAATTGTATTTTTATGCAATTTTATGGTTTTGGACACACTACTTTGATAAAGTTTGCGTTTTGCAGGTTTAACAAAGTTTAAGGTGTATTTCGGAGCTAAACGAAGCTTTGGATTGGAGCTAGGATGATTCAGGAAACAAAACGAAGAAGAAAGATGGAGAAACTGGTGAAGGCCTGTTGCTGACGGACGCTGTTAGTCAAAGTCAAAGAAATCAATATTTTTAGGAAAATTAATGGGACTTTGACCAGAGATTTTGACCCGAGACTTTGACTAAACTAAATGGTCATTAAGAGGAGTTTGACCATGGAGACTATATAATGAAGTCTAGAGAGTAATCTCTCGTCATCCCTCATACTTCATCTCTACACTAAAAATCCAAATCTATCCAAGTCATCCCGAGAAGAGATTCAAGCTCCTACAACCATGTTTGGTTAAGTTCCCCTTCACTTCCGGGTGAAGGATTGTAAGTTTCTAGATTTGTAATGTTGTTTTGATTGTGTATTTGTAAGGAATAAGTGTTGTACTCAATGAAGCATTGATATTGGGTTGAACTTTGTGTATGTTTATGTTGTGCTTGAGCCATGGGGATGAATTCCATCAATTAGCTTTTGATGTTGG
This sequence comes from Ambrosia trifida, assembly GCA_028751855.1. Taxonomy (NCBI): domain Eukaryota; kingdom Viridiplantae; phylum Streptophyta; class Magnoliopsida; order Asterales; family Asteraceae; genus Ambrosia; species Ambrosia trifida. The sequence continues at coordinate 22,938,948 of CM054123.1, read as the reverse complement.
GTTGGACCTTGTGTATGTTTCTTGTATGCTTAAACTATAGAGATGAATCTTGTCAATTAAGTTTTGCCTCAACATTATCTTTAGACTTGTGAGATAAATCCTATCACTTAAGTTGGGATATTGGGTTAGACTTATTATATAACTAAAGGTTATTGTATCCTTGCAAATCTATTTGTAATCGTGACATCATTTGTATGAATTAATTGTTGTGCTTAATTGTCTTGGTATTGGGTTGGACTTATTGCATGTTTAGAGACCATTGTGTTTTTTTAAGCTCATAAGATGAATTCTGCCAATTATGCCTTAACTCGACATATAGGATTTGGTGAACTAGATAATGAAGCATACTTAGGGCCTAGTAGCTATTTGTTGATGCCTAAGTCTTGATTCTCTGTCCTAGCGATTCTTACAAGTGAAATTGCAAATCTATCATAATAACTCTTGAATCCTAGTTACTTGCATATCCTAGCCCGGGAGTGAATGTTAGTTAGAAATTATTGTTACTTTAGTTATTAGTTAATTCCAATTTCTTCTTTAAAACAAACAATTAGTGTGACGCTAACCACACGCTCCTTGGATTTGATACCCTATTTACCCTAGCTACCTAGGTTATTTAGGTTTTGTATGACCCGTGACGACCGAGGTCATCAAATGGCGCCGTTGCCACGGTTCATACAAAACCTAATTAACCTAAGTAGATAGGATAAGTAGGGTATCGAATCCAAGGAGCATGTGGTTAGCGTTTCATTAGCGGTTTGTTTGTCTAAGCTATTTACAAAATAAGTATGCAAAACAATTATGAAGTTTACAGCTTTTGATTATTTAAGAATTTAGTTTGAAAGTTTTGTGAACCAACAAATGATTCAAAATGATGACTGAAATAATAAAAATGGTTACTTTGATTAATACTAAAATGCTTGATTGAAAATATTGAATTATAAACAATGATTGTGAAAATGGAGATCACACCGGGTTCAACAAGTAACCTAGGATTCTATAACAAATTGGGACTAATCAAGAAATTGCAATTAGGATTAACGGGTTAATTGTTACAATAGGCTTAGGTGTCAAGTTTCATCAACATCAAAGATGGACTAAACTACACTTCATTACCTAGAACATATAAACCCACTACTAGAAAAAATACCTACCATGACACGCATTTTATGACACACAGTCTTTAATGACACGTAAAACCGTGTGTCATTAAAAAACTGTCATGGATTTTAAAATCTTGTTAATTAATGACACGCATTTTTGCGTGTCAAGAATTTAATGTCAAGAAAATAAAAACTGTTAGTGCATTATTCATGTATGTCCCTAGCTAGTGATTCGGTACAGAATGTCGAAGGTTCAGATAATCAGAAAACGACCAAGACTTTAACATGTGTTAAAAATGCTGATTACATGTGTTAAAAGTGCTGATGACCTGAATGTGGACAAAGTGGGCGAAGGTGGAAATACATTGCATAAAATGGGCGAATGTAGAGTGAAAAGGGGCGAATGTGGAAAGTTTCCACATTCGACCAGTCACACTGGGCGAATGTGGAATCTGTCCACATTCGCACCATGAAAAGGGGCGAACCTGCAGAGCCTATATATAGATTTTGAGTATTTGTGATGGAAAGCGAGTTATCATTTGTGTCCAGGTTCAGTTCAGGTTTAGGAGTGTTTTTGAGAGATTGTCTTTGTGATTCTAGATTAACATAAACAGTTGTAAATGCTTATTGATTGAAGTTAATCTATGAAAATGATATTGAAAATGATCTTGATTGTGTCGTGATTTGTATCTTATCAATTTGTTCAGATCTAGGGTTTCCGCACCTAGATTTGTGACTTGTATGATCATAGAATCCTGTTTTAGCTAAAATCCAACGCTCACAAAGTAATCTGACAGTCCACTGATGTACTATCATCTCCTCTTTTTTCCAGGAAAAACTCATTTTTGATTTTCTAATTTTTTATTTTGATTTTTCTGACCTTTCTCCCCCTAAAAATCTAAAAATAAGCATATTTTTGGATTTTTAAACTTTTTGAAGAAAAACAAAAATAAAATGATATCCGATGCGGTTTACCCACTGAGCTTTAAAAAAACATTTTCCACTCAGATTACTAGACTTATTAAGATTTTTGGGAGAATGGTGATGAGGTTTACCCAAACTTGTTGAAGAATTGATGATGATGAAACATTTTTATTGTGGGGTAGTCATGAGAATCAACAGTATGATAATCAGATTCAAATGACTATTATGGGCCAAAAACAGAACAGATTTTATTCCGCATGAAGAGAACAGTCAACCCAGTTCCTGTATGTTTGAAGGAACTTGTTCTGAAGAACTGTTATGAAGAAGGAAATCAAGTTTGAGATTTCAATGTTCTGAAAGTAATGAGGTATTCTAGTAGGAGTCATGTGGCACGTAGGTTCAACGAAAGTTTCAAGATTACAGTCCTGAAGGTTTCAAGAGCTATTGGTAGATATTGTTGGCCCCGCCGAAAACTTCAGTTTCTGAAGCATTTCAAGTCCTTCAATTAGTACTGGTAGTTCCTGATGAAAGCTTCTGATTGCTTGTTCCACTCGTCTACGGCTTGTATTCTGTCGAACAGATGAAGTTACTCAAGAACATGATTGATTTATCATACGGGATCTCAGAGAAACTTGGTGAAGCATCAGTCTAGGGGGAGATTGTTGATGTAACAATGTGTCTGATACTTCAACAATTATTGACTGAAGATGCTAGGAATTTTCAAAGAGGAGAATGTGTTGATGTGCAAGAGATTTGTGGATTCGCCAGCAACGTCCAAGGGGGAGATTGTTGATGCACTTTCTGTGGACGTCACTGTCGAATAGACTAGGGTTGAGTCTTTGTATGTTGTTACATGAGATTGTGGTGATCCATAAGGGCATTTTATGGATCTGACGCATTTGTAATATATAGGACAAAACACTGAGCCAGGTTCGTCCTAAACACACTGGGCGAATGTGGAAGTTTTCCACATTCGACCATCACAAATGGGCGAATGTGGAAATACTCCACATTCGACCATCATAAAGGGGCGAACGTGGAACTGGTGTATTGGACTATAAATAGCAATCTCATGTGTTATTGTTCATTTGGTGATTTGAGTTTGTACTTTGAATGCTCTCAAGGGGGAGGTCATGCCCGACCTCCCCCGGCCTCGAGATAGATGTTTATCCTACTGATGACAGTGTCTGTAACCGTTTCTGTAGTAATACGAATCTGTGATGACGTTGTTATCGTGTATTTCTGTCTCGTCTCGAATCTCCCGTCTGAAACCGAGTTGTTTTCGCTTAATCGATCCATGAGTTCGGTTTTTAACTGGATTCTCAAAAACCTTAAAAAATTTGGTTAAATAATGTCATGCTTTTTTACGTGTCAACGATGCAATGTCAAGAATCCAAAAATCATGACATTATAAAAATTGTGTGTCATGTTTAGTTTCATAAAAAAATATTTAACAAATTTGAATTCCCTCCCACCCATATAAGTCTCCCGCCCTCTAGAACCCCAATTGATCATAATATATACTCTCTCTCTCTCTCTCCGGTGAAACAAAAAACCCTAATCTATCATATTCCTAAACAGCAATCGATCATAATGCTCTCCCTCTCTGATGAAACCCACTCATAAATTAATTCCTAAACCCCAATCAATCATTCTCAAAAACCCTAATCGCAAATTATCAGCTTGTTGAAGAAATCAATACAGTCAGGCAACGGGAGGCTTGTGTTTTTGCAAAGTAAGGTACTAGCGTTAGAGCTGTTTTATTTGTTTGTTTTTTTTTTTGTGTGTGTGTATTTTTAGCTAGCTGGGACGTGTATTTTGCAAAGAAATCGATACAGTAAGGTACCATCTTGGGATGCCATATTGCCATGTAGAAGTTCTATATCAGTATTCTTTTTATTAATAAGATAAGGGAAGTTGATTAAAAAAACTGTTTGTTCTTAATGTTGGCGAATTGCAGTAGAGGTTGGTCTTTATGGAAGTCGATAAAGTGTAGCTAGATTAAAGTTATGGAGTATATAGATTTAGATAAACTGTAGATAGATTAGAGTTATGTAGTATATAGATTTAGATTAGTGACAGGAAATGCCCTGTTTTAATCCTTCCTATAAAGCTAACAGAGTAGCATTGTGACACAGAAGAGTCAGAACAGGGTCATGGATAACATAGCATTGTAGGCGCAGAAGGTATAATGAATAAACTAGGTATAACAGAACATGACTAACAAAGTAGCATTATAGGAACGGATATTCAACATAAACTAGGTATTAGAGAATAGGCGTACTAACAGATTTGGTGGCTGGGCTGGATAAGCAAACTCTATTCTTCCATTACGCCAACATCAGTTAAATCGAAGCCTAAAAATAAGTGGAACAACAGACAAACACTCTTCAAACCAAAAATACGCACTGCAGAACTCACACTATGCTGTTGTGGGTCCTGCTGCTCAGCTGTGTCCCCCTGCTTCACTGGGTGCAGCTGGTGAGGTTCTTCCTCGTGCCTATACGTTAAAGTTCTGCACTGTTTGAGGTTAAAATGTTGCATTGATTTGGGTTAAAATGCTGCACTTTTTGGGTTAAAACGCTGTCCCTTGATTTTCTTGGTTTTGCATGCTGTTTTTTGGATTATAATGCTGCATATTTTGGCTATTTGTTATTTACTTTTCAACAAGAATCTTGAAATTGTACCAACAAATATTTAATTTCATTTTTTCTTTTAAACAGATTGTAGTTATTATAAATTATTCAGCTTTGTGGTTTGTTTGCAAGTTCTGTTGTTCTTTTATCGCACTACTGGTCCGGTTCATTTTCGCATTGGGTAGCATTAGATAGAGGTTAGCTTGAACTTAGGTCGTTTACAAATCTAGCCGAGTTGTGCCGGTTCAGTTACGGGTAAGTCGATATCGAACGAGCTTTTTTCAAGCTAAGCGAGTTCATACATGATCAAGTCGATTTTGAGCGAGCTATTTTTAAGCTTGTTTTTACATGAGTTTGTAATTTGGTTCCTCTGCGCCACTCCACTTGTCCACTTGCTTTCACCCAGGTTATGAACGTGGTATCCCAACATCAAGGTGTCCTCCTTTTATTTTAGCCTACTTAAGTGAGTTTGCAGGTTAGTTTATTTATCTTTAATTGATTACTATCCACCTTTCTTTTTTCTAAAGTGTTCATCAAGTTCATTATTCACTGTACTTAGTTTTAGTTGCTATGTAGCAATAAAATAGCCTTAAAAAATCACACTTAATCTGCATGCCTCTATATTCTTAAGCCAAAAAACCGATCTGATAATGTTTATTGCTGCCGATAGGGGTGCTTGAGGGATTATCACATTAACTTATTGGAACTCATAAGTCGGCCGTCACTCCATTTGTTTAGCGATTTAAGGTAACCTCCTCCTATGGTGTACTGTCAATAGAGCCACCTACCTTGAATCCCCCACACAGAAGCATGCATCACTTCCAAACCAACAGCACCCGCACCAAAAAGGTATACCACAACGTCCGCAAAAAGATCCCTACTTCGGTTACAAGGTATGTACATTGTAAAAATTATAATGGATAACATCCTTGGAAAACTAAAGCTAATTCCTCACAATACGACAACTACAGGTGACGACAATTGGACACATAAAATAAAAAGTAGGAACGATGACACGGATGAGGATATCAATGACATTCATGAAGAATGGTCAAGTTATGGCGTGAGCTTCATTTTCAAGTGAATCGTATTTTTAGGTCTCGACTAATCTATTAACACAATTTTTTTTGTAACTGTTAAATATTTTTGGTAGGATTTAAAATTTATTGATTTTGTTATCAAATTTTTATTATGAAATTATTGATTTTGTTATCAAGTTTTTGGTATGTATGCATTTTATTATGACTATTGATTTTGTTATTATAAAATATAAATATAAATCAGGGTAATTATTGATTTTGCAGAATTTTTTTTTAGGAAAATAGAAGCATGACACGCAAAATGAGTGTCATAAAGGTGTGTCAAGAATGTATGTCATTAAAGAGTGTCACAAAAGCGTGTCATAAAAGAGTGTCATTAAAAGATGACACGCGCTTGCATGTCATAAAAATTTAATGACATGTTCTTCCTTGACACTTTTTTGTGTGTCATAAACACCCCTTTATGACGCGCATTGCGCGTCAAGAAAGGGGTTTTTTTCTAGTAGTGACCCTAATAACAAGTTAAAGCATAATTAACCGAATTCATTTCCCTAGTAATTGGCGCAAGAAACAATTATCAAAGAGAATTCAAAACAAGATTAACGCAATTAACAAGTTTCTTCAAATCAAAAGACCAAAGAAATAAGAAAAATACCCAGAATGTTTAAGAACCCTAGATTAACGGGTTAAACATTTTTCTTATCCTATCTACTTAGGTTAATTAGGTTTTGTATGAACCGTGACGACCGGCTCATCAAATGGCGCCGTTGCCGGGTTGAGGAGGAGGTTGTGGAGATGAACCGTAAAGACCCATTTCCACTACCACATATAGATTCAATGGTGGATGCTACAGCAGGCCACGAAATGCTGACATTCATGGATGCATCATCAGGATTCCAACAAATTCAAATGGAACCAGATGACCAAGAGGATACAGCATTCATGACCCCATCAGGTATATATTGTTATATAGCTATGCCATTTGGACTAAAAAATGCAGGTGCAGCCTACCAAAGGCTAGTGAATATGATGTTCAAGGAAAAGATTGGGGAAACAATGGAAGTATACATTGATGACATGGTGGTTAAATCCAAGAAAGCAGAAAATCATCTTCAAGATCTTAAAGAGGCATTTGACATCCTGGATGCCTACAATATGAAGTTAAATCCATCAAAGTGTCACGTTGGAATTGGTGCTGGAAATTTTCTTGGATATTTAGTGACTAAAAGAGGGATAGAAACTAGTCCCGAACAAATAAAAGCCATCCTTGATCTCAAATCTCCAAAAAATATCAAGGATGTACAAAGGCTGACAGGCAGGATAGCAGCCTTAAACAGATTTATCTCGAAATCCTCAGAGAAGTGTAAAGAATTTTATGACATCCTAAAGAAAAATAGTAAATTCGACTGGCATTGAAGAAGCTAAAGGAGTATCTTGCAGTAGCTCAACTCTTGATGAAACCTGAGGATGGAGAACCTCTAAAGCTATACCTTGCAGTTTCTGGGAATGTGATAAGTGCAGTTTTGGTAAGAGATTTCGAGGGGGAACAGCATCCTGTCTACTATGTAAGTAAAACTCTACTAGATGCTGAAACCAAGTATTCTCATCTCGAAAAACTTGTTTTAGCTTTAATAATGGCATCTACCAAGTTGAGGCATTATTTTGAAACACATAGGATACACGTACAAACTAACTACCCTATTAAAAATGTACTTAGAAAACCATAAATGTTAGGAAGAATGGCTAAATGGTCAGTGAAATTAAGTGCCTTTGACTTGGTATATGAGCCTAGAAATGTAATCAAATCTCAGGCTCTAGCAGATTTTGTGGCTAATTTCAGTAGTAACATCCTGAGTGAAGTAGAATCTGAAGTTCAACAATTAAAGAAAATTTAGAAAAATGGACTTTGTATACTGATGGTGCTTCAAATGCAAAAGGAACAGGTTTAGGAATACTACTAAAATCGCCACAAAGGGACAAAATACCCTATGCTATTAGATGTGCATTTCAGTCAACCAATAATGAGGCAGAATATGAAGCTCTCATTGCTGGTTTGCAACTTGCTAAAGACATGCATGTTATTAATATTGAAATATTTGTTGATTCTTTGTTGATTGCTAACCATTTTAATGGATCTTATGCAGTAAAGGGTCAAAAGTTAGCTGTTTATCTTGAAAAAGTTAAAAATTTATCAACAACTTTTGTAGAATTTTCACTAACACGGGTACCTATGGAAGAAAATGTTGAAGCTAATTCCTTAGCAAATCTGGGATCCTCCTTAAATTTACCTGAAGGATCTAAGATTCCCATCATCCACATCCTGAAAACAGCGATTGAAGAGTGACATCCTAAGGATAGTAAGGCACTTCCTGAGGATATCACTAAGCATCCTGAGGATATCACTGTTTTAGCCACTCAGATTCAAGATGATCCATCTTGGATGACTCCTATAATAAAATATTTACAAGAAGATGTCATCCCTGAAGGAGAAAATGTGTAACATCGCAAAAATTTTCACCAAATTTCTATACAAAGAAGCCCTTATATTATATATATATTTTTTTCAAATGTACCTAAGCCTTTATTTTCTCTTCCAAACTCACAACTTATATACATATATATATATATATAGTAATAATGATAATAATAATAATAATAATAAAACACAAAAAAAAAATCAGATTTTTGTAAAGTTATTACAATGCTTTAAACAAATCCAAACCCACAAACAACCCAACACCCTTATCCAGCCCACTTCCCTAACACAAGCCCACAAATCCCGGCCCACCTGGATACCCGGCCCAATCCCCTCTTCCTTCCCCTTACTGCTTTAAAAAAAAATGGTGCTTTCCCCGGGTCTCGAACCGGAGACCTTCCACACACACACATACGCGTTTACCACCTGGGCCACACCCTTGAGTTGTTTTAATCCAGCTTTAATAAGTATATAAGCCCATCCTAACTCTTTCCTTTTCCCTTCCCCTTCGTCGAGCAACAGCAGCAGTATGCATATTTATTTTTGAAATCATAAATTTGCCATGTTTAGTTATCTTTGACCACTAATACATGATTGACGGCCTAGATTGACTCACCAATACGTTGATTATCAATTGATTGATAATCAATTGACCATTTACGCGTTAAATCGAGGTCAAACCTTCCAATCTAACGAACCAGACCCCATCCCTATAAATTGAACAGCTCCAAACCTTCACAACTCGCCACTCAATCTCTCTCAACTCTCAATTTCTTTTAACTAACCTCTGTTCTTGGATTTCAATTCGTTTCTTTGACCCGAGCCTTGAACGATCAATTCGAGTACACGACGTGTTTGTAAGTCTAAATTATTGTATGGGTTTTAATGATCGGCCAACACTCAGTGTTCACCCCATGATTAATTGGGTTAACATGGTGTGATTCGAACGATTGAATAATCTAGGGCTCGTAACTTCTGATTTGGGGAAGAACACTTATCGCGTTTAATTATAGATATTAAACAAACTGAAACCAAACACAACCACAGGTCTAGACCAAGTGGTTGTGTCTGGTGCATTACACCCAACCCACGCGGGTTCAATACCCGGCTCAACCCAAGTTTTTCATTTTTTTCAACATTTATATATATATATACAATTATTTGTATTTTAAAATTTGTTTTAAAATACTAAATCAACTTTATAAATTCTACAAAAATTATTTTATGTATTTCTAGTAGTAAAGTTTAACATAAAATTTTTAGTTTTCAAAAATTTAATTATTTAATATATATAATAAATAAATCAAATTTATTCCATTTTATTTATAAAATTCTATAAAAATATCAAAACGATCTTATTAATTTCCACAAAAATTATCCTGAGTTTTTATAACATTAAACTTTTCAGAAATGATTTTTATTTCTGAAAATCTTTTATTTAATATTTTTAATCAATTTTTGTTAGTTTTATTCATAATTAAATCATAATAAATCAAATTTTTAATATTTTTACACCAAAATTTTATACAAATTATTTCTGATTATTTAGAACAGAAATATAAATTTTAAACTAATAATTCTTTAAATTTAATATTTTTAAATATTAAAGTTAAAGTTTGACAATTTGTAATAAATAGATTTTAAAAATCTATTTTAAGGAAAATAATTTTGTAAAAATTATTTTTATACTTTAAACACATTCTTGTGACCATCTTAAATTTAATTTTCATAAAAAGATTTTTGGTTATTTATTTACTAAATTTCTCTCAATTGGCGAATATTTTTAATAGTAATCAAACGAGCAATTATCCCCAATTCGAAGCCCTAGAACATATACATTTGTAGACTAGATAGACTTAGACATATTTATTACCTTATTATAGGGTGATACTTGACACATTTGGGCAACACATTATTTTCAAGATATAACATTTTACCAAGGTGAGTTTTACATAGCCCCTTTTCTATTTATCACCGTTTTTGGGGTGAAACATGTTACAACATCATTTATGCAATTCAATCATCAATGTGTCTATGTGTTTTCTATGTTGCATTATGTCTTGAGCATGATTAGAGTAAGCACCATTCTAGCATAATCATTAACTCCGTACAAGCCGACGGTATACATTGATAGATCTATTGGACTGACAATCCCACCCGGATACATGCCTCCTACAAAGGTAGCGTGGGTGTTTGTTATCGTATAACATATTCAAGTGAACCATGAGCGTATGGGATGTATCATATTATAACAGTCACCAGGGTTGGTTATGCACTCGATTTATTTCTAGTATGTTCTCACATATGGACTAGATTGACATGACACATGAATTGCACAACATTTTTATTCAATTGTCAAAAACCTATGTAATTCTCACCAACTTTTGTTGACCCAAAATATTTTCAAATTAACATGTTTCAGGTTCTATTTGCTTGAAGATTTGAATTGATGCTTGAAGATATGTGTATAGTTTTATTCAATTTGATGTACAAATTCTAGAACAATTGTATGTAATTCATTTAAATTATTCAATGGAATTTATTATTCACCATGAGCTACTGAACAATCATCAATACGTGACATCCCGATGTTTCCGCCATCGGTTGGGGTGGGGTGGTGGTCCATTGGCAAAGGCAAAGTTTTAAAGCAGTAAGGGGAAGGAAGAGGGGATTGGGCCGGGTATCCAGGTGGGCCGGGATTTGTGGGCTTGTGTTAGGGAAGTGGGCTGGATAAGGGTGTTGGGTTGTTTGTGGGTTTGGATTTGTTTAAAGCATTGTAATAACTTTACAAAAATCTGATTTTTTTTTTTTTGTGTTTTATTATTATTATTATTATTATTATTATTATTATCATTATTACTATATATATATATATATATATATGTATATAAGTTGTGAGTTTGGAAGAGAAAATAAAGGCTTAGGTACATTTGAAAAAAAATATATATATAATATAAGGGCTTCTTTGTATAGAAATTTGGTGAAAATTTTTGCGATGTTACAGTCTCCCCTACTTTTAGGAACTTCGTCCCGAAGTTAAGAGAAACACTAAGTTTACAATTGGTCAACCACCGGGAACCTTGATAAAATTTCACACTACCTTAACGTACCTGTAAATTCATGATTACATTCCGGACCGTAATTACCAATTTACCTTACATTAGGGTTTTGCGCCCTTTTATGACTCTATTGATTGTTGAGCAGGTCTGATAGTCTCCACCGGTCGTTGAGCAGGTGGTAGGGCCTCTCCCGACTGTTGGAAAGACATGATGACCTCTACCAATCGTTAAGTAGGTTGTTTGGTAGTCAACTAACTGTCGTATAAGTAAGCAAGCATGAACATAGATATAGCAATTAGTTCACATTCAAACAAGCATGCACACAGATGTTATAATAATACTCGAATTTTATTACTTGAAAATAAAATGTCCATACATGGAATTAAAGAGAAAAATAGACATCATTCAGATGGTAGAGTTTGCTGTTAAGTAGCTGGAGGGTCTCAAGTGGGTTATTTGGAGCAACAAGGGTGTTTGTAGCAGGGATTCGGCAAGCATCCGCAAGATGCCCATACCTTTGACAATTGGTACACTGACGGCAAGGCACTTGGGTTGGATGGTGATACTGGCAGGTGTCACACTTAGGTAGCTTCCCGCGGTATTGTTTCTTGTTGGGTGGGGTAGTGGTGTCTTTTGCAAAATTCCTGGCCTTGCGCTTTCCGTTGGTTGAGGCCTCAGTTTTGATTTTAACGGCAGGTTGGGGAGTATCCTTTGCAACAGTTTTCTTCTCCCCTTTCCGGGTCAGGGTTCCTGCCTTTACATGATCGTCTGTTAAGGTGGCAGCCAACCGCTTTGCTTCCTCCAAAGTAGCAGGGTTGGTGGGTTGATTAGGGTTTGGGGTCTCGCGACATGTGTTGACCAGATGACCATACCTACCACAATTGGTGCACAAGCGACACGCTGAAACAGTGGGATGATGTCGATTGCATGTGTTACACAATGGAAAGTTTCTCGTATAAGGCTTCTTGTTAGAAACTTGGGTAGTGAGGTTTACGTCAGGATCCCTGGTCTTACGTTTCTGATTCTTGGTAGTTACCGCGGCCACGATACTTGTTTTCTTGCCTTTCCGAACTAAGGTCCTGTTCCTTTCGCCATTTCCAATGCCATTCCCATCCATTTGGATGTCTTGAGTCAACAAGTTAGAAACCAGAGTTGTGATTTGTTGCGCCAATTGTTGGGAAATAATCGCAGCTAGTTGGGCATCACTCCCATTAATGTGGTTAGTGTTGTGGTCGTTGCTATTCACTTCATCTTGATTGTCACCATTGTTAAGGAGAGTGCTGCGACGTGGAGACATGATCTGTAAGGGACACAATGAAGTTTTTAATGAGGCATGAAGTGTATGAGGTAATATAAGGAATGTAATCATTTATTCATTAATTAAAACGAATAAGCGAAAACGTTGACTTATCAAAGATTCTAGATTCTAATAACACATGAAGACATGCTTTAGCCTATAAGTGAACACTCATCCCGAGAATTCCCAGGTAGGCATCCGGGTCCCTCGTCTGATTGGGATATATGCGCAATGCCAGCCTAGACAGAAGACTCGGAATACAGGCGTTCACCCTTCCAGATTGCACGTGTTCGTTATTAAAATATAGAACTTCGACGAGATCTCAAGGGGGTTCAGGTTAAACTCGAGGAATTTGTCCTATTAGTCTAAGAGTAGATCCACTAATGGAGAGCAACCTTCTTGTAGGAATGAAAGAAATAGGAGGGAGATAGAGAATAGCAAGTAAAAGAAGCAAGTACTGATTAACTCCTATGGTTATAGACTAGATTATTTTTCTAATAACCTAATTCCCTATAACCATGGCTCTGATACCAATCTGTAACACCCCAACCGATGGCAGAAACATCGGGATGTCACGTATTGATGATTGTTCAGTAGCTCATGGTGAATAATAAATTCCGTTGAATAATTTAAATGAATTACATACAATTGTTCTAGAATTTGTACATCAAATTGAATAAAACTATACACATATCTTCAAGCATCAATTCAAATCTTCAAGCAAATAGAACCTGAAACATGTTAATTTGAAAATATTTTGGGTCAACAAAAGTTGGTGAGAATTACATAGGTTTTTGACAATTGAATAAAAATGTTGTGCAATTCATGTGTCATGTCAATCTAGTCCATATGTGAGAACATACTAGAAATAAATCGAGTGCATAACCAACCCTGGTGACTGTTATAATATGATACATCCCATACGCTCATGGTTCACTTGAATATGTTATACGATAACAAACACCCACGCTACCTTTGTAGGAGGCACGTATCCGGGTGGGATTGTCAGTCCAATAGATCTATCAATGTATACCGTCGGCTTGTACGGAGTTAATGATTATGCTAGAATGGTGCTTACTCTAATCATGCTCAAGACATAATGCAACATAGAAAACACATAGACACATTGATGATTGAATTGCATAAATGATGTTGTAACATGTTTCACCCCAAAAACGGTGATAAATAGAAAATGGGCTATGTAAAACTCACCTTGGTAAAATGTTATATCTTGAAAATAATGTGTTGCCCAAATGTGTCAAGTATCACCCTATAATAAGGTAATAAATATGTCTAAGTCTATCTAGTCTACAAATGTATATGTTCTAGGGCTTCGAATTGGGGATAATTGCTCGTTTGATTACTATTAAAAATATTCGCCAATTGAGAGAAATTTAGTAAATAAATAACCAAAAATCTTTTTATGAAAATTAAATTTAAGATGGTCACAAGAATGTGTTTAAAGTATAAAAATAATTTTTACAAAATTATTTTCCTTAAAATAGATTTTTAAAATCTATTTATTACAAATTGTCAAACTTTAACTTTAATATTTAAAAATATTAAATTTAAGGAATTATTAGTTTAAAATTTATATTTCTGTTCTAAATAATCAGAAATAATTTGTATAAAATTTTGGTGTAAAAATATTAAAAATTTGATTTATTATGATTTAATTATGATTAAAACTAACAAAAATTGATTAAAAATATTAAATAAATGATTTTCAAAAATAAAAATCATTTCTGAAAAGTTTAATGTTATAAAAACTCAGGATAATTTTTGTGGAAATTAATAAGATCGTTTTGATATTTTTATAGAATTTTATAAATAAAATGGAATAAACTTGATTTATTTATTATATATATTAAATAATTAAATTTTTGAAAACTAAAAATTTTATGTTAAACTTTACTACTAGAAATACATAAAATAATTTTTGTAGAATTTATAAAGTTGATTTAGTATTTTAAAACAAATTTTAAAATACAAATAATTATATATATATATAAATGTTGAAAAAAATGAAAAACTTGGGTTGAGCCGGGTATTGAACCCGCGTGGGTTGGGTGTAATGCACCAGACACAACCACTTGGTCTAGACCTGTGGTTGTGTTTGGTTTCAGTTTGTTTAATATCTATAATTAAACGCGATAAGTGTTCTTCCCCAAATCAGAAGTTACGAGCCCTAGATTATTCAATCGTTCGAATCACACCATGTTAACCCAATTAATCATGGGGTAAACACTGAGTGTTGGCCGATCATTAAAACCCATACAATAATTTAGACTTACAAACACGTCGTGTACTCGAATTGATCGTTCAAGGCTCGGGTCAAAGAAACGAATTGAAATCCAAGAACAGAGGTTAGTTAAAAGAAATTGAGAGTTGAGAGAGATTGAGTGGCGAGTTGTGAAGGTTTGGAGCTGTTCAATTTATAGGGATGGGGTCTGGTTCGTTAGATTGGAAGGTTTGACCTCGATTTAACGCGTAAATGGTCAATTGATTATCAATCAATTGATAATCAACGTATTGGTGAGTCAATCTAGGCCGGCAATCATGTATTAGTGGTCAAAGATAACTAAACATGGCAAATTTATGATTTCAAAAATAAATATGCATACTGCTGTTGTTGCTCGACGAAGGGGAAGGGAAAAGGAAAGAGTTAGGATGGGCTTATATACTTATTAAAGCTGGATTAAAACAATGAGCTGTGGCTCAGATGGTTACGTGGTATGTGTTAGTGTGTGACCCGGCTTGTGACTCCGGTTCGATCCTTGGCAGAGGCAACCCTTTTTTTTTAAAGCGGTAAGGGGAAGGAAGAGGGGATTGGGCCGGGTATCCAGGTGGGCCGGGATTTGTGGGCTTGTGTTAGGGAAGTGGGCTGGATAAGGGTGTTGGGTTGTTTGTGGGTTTGGATTTGTTTAAAGCATTGTAATAACTTTACAAAAATCTGATTTTTTTTTTGTGTTTTATTATTATTATTATTATTATTATTATTATTATTATTATCATTATTACTATATATATATATATATGTATATAAGTTGTGAGTTTGGAAGAGAAAATAAAGGCTTAGGTACATTTGAAAAAAATATATATATAATATAAGGGCTTCTTTGTATAGAAATTTGGTGAAAATTTTTGCGATGTTACAAAATGCAAAGGCTTTCAAGATGAAGGTGTAGATGCATTTTGTGCGACTAATGCTTTGGATTATCATTTACATATGTTTTTGTTGATTGTCGAACGGGGCGAAGGTGATAAATGTGGGCGAATGAAGAATTTCATAGGTGCGAAGGAGTGAAAGAGTACGAAGGAGAGACTAGGGGGCGAATGTAGTTTAGATTGTAATGTATTGCTTGGTTCGCACATGGTGTTTGGGCGAACCTGCACATTCGACCATGCAATATGGGCGAATGTGCAGGCCTATAAATAGGTTAAGCACTTTTTGAAAGTTAGTTGTTGGTCATTTTATTCCTTCCTGTTTTGTGTCTCTCCCTAGTGTTTGTGTTAACTTATTTTCACGTTAGATTTGATTGTAAACATTATTAAAACGTGTAATTCAAGTTGTTTATGAATGAGAAAAGCTTTGAAAGATGATTTCTGTGTTTTAATTGTTTGATTATCATTATTGTGATTGATTCAGGGATTCCGCACCTGAATCAAACTTGTTTGATGAATCTCTTTGTAGATTTGACGATCCTAAGCGCATGCAGAAGGTATCAAAATTTATTATTATAGACAATATTTTGTATAGAAAATCTATTGCAGGTCCATATTTGAGGTGTCTCAATAAAGAAGAAGCAAATGAAGTACTCAAGGATATCCACGAAGGAGATTGTGGAAACCACACAGAAGGAAGATCTCTTTACTCAAAAGTCTTAAGAACAGGATACTATTGGCCAACTATGAAGAAGGATGCCATGCAATATTCTCAGAAGTGTGATCCATGTCAAAGATATAGCAACATCCTGCATCAACCTGCTGAACCACTACATCCTATTATTTCACCATGGCCCTTCATGAAATGGGTGATGGATATATTAGGAAAGTTACCCATAGCTCCTGGTGGGAAGGTGTTCATATTGGTAATGACTTATTACTTCTCAAAGTGGATCGAAGCTGAAGCATTCGTACAGGTCAGGGATAAAGAAGTGGTGTCATTTATCAAAAGGAAAATCCTAACAAGATTTGGAATACCAGCTGAAATCATACGCAACAATGGTTCTCGGTTCATAAGCAAAAGGACGATGGACTTTTGTGAAAGCTGGGGAATCAAGATGATAACTTCAACACCAGTCCATCCTCTGGCTAATGGACAGGCAGAATCCTCAAATAAAATTATTGTCAACAATTTGAGGAAGAAGCTTTGGGGAAAAGAAAGGGAAATGGGCAGAAGAACTTCCATTTGTGCTTTGGGCTGAAAGAACTACTTCCAAGAATGCAACTGGTCAAACACCTTTCTCCTTGGTCTTTGGAACGGAAGCAATGATACCTACAGAGATGGTCATGCCTACAGCTAGGAAGCATCTTCAGGATGCAACTACTAACTTAGAAACAAAGGATTGCTAAAGCCTACAACAAAAATATAAGGATAAGAAGATTTCAGGAATGAGATTTGTTACTAAGAAAAGCCTTCCAAAATACAACAAAACCAAGTGATGGCAAGCTAGCTCCTAAATGGGAAGGACCATACTTAATAGATTCCGAAGCTGGCAAAGGAGCATATTGGCTATCAACTATGGAAGGAGAGATTCTACCAAGAGCATGGAATGCAATTCATTTGAAATATTACCACATATAAGATTGCATGTGATTGATATCTCTGGAAGAGAAACCATGGTTCGGATTACTGGTGGGATGAAGGTGAAGGCTGACAGAGATGGATCATCTACATATGCAAGTATTCTTAACCTATTTCAATCGTTTATTTTAACTAAAATAGTCCATTTCGAGAATTTTGCAGTACCATCCTGAAGATGGAACATATTGAAGACTAGAGGGTTGGTCACCCTCTACTCCGTTAAGGTGTTCGACACCTTCCTAAGGTTTAAAGGTTTTCACCTTTCTCATTGGGTTAGCAACCCTGCCTAGTGCGCACGTTGTTCATATATATTTTCAGGATGGTGGGACCAGTCCATGTAAAAGTGGCTGATAATTTCATCATTTTTGAGATATATATTGAACTCTTAAGGTTTAGACATTTTTCAATGTCTCTTACGTATTTGGCCTAGTCGCCAGGGCCTTGTCGCCAGATATTCTCAAGATGCTACATGTTGGTTTTTCACCAAGTCATTCTAAATGGGCTTGGCCCTAGTTCACTTAAAGGCCTAGTCGCGAGTATAATAACAATGTTTGCCTTTATACAGGTTATTGTTAAACTTTCCTTGAAATAGGAAAAAATCTCAAAATCTATCTTGAAGATATTATACTGGGGACATCCTCAGAATAACGAAGACAATCCTAAGGATGACAAAGAAGAATGAAGGACATTTTCAAGATGAGAAGATTGTTTTCAGAAAATGGAGGTATCATTTATATCATTTATTTATACCTAAAATTTGCTAATATTTGCAGAATATCAAAAGAAAAGAACACAAGGATGTAGCGTCAAAAAGTTGTTGTCATATTATTTATGCATCATACTCAAAAACTGATGTCAACCCCTGGCTTCATCCAAAACCAGGACCCATCCACCAGGGGTCAACATCTAAGATCCAGGTCAGTAATAGATTCGGGGCTTCGTCTTGAAACCAAGATCCCTCCACCCCAAACCTTATAATATCCTAAGTTATTACATACCAAATAGAAATTGTTTGAAATTGTTCAACCATAGACTATCATTTTCATTACCACAAAAAGATTTAAAAAGTGTGCTCCAACCTACTTTTCGTATCCTTCATCGCCCACTTGAAGATCTTTCACCACCGCTGCCACCTTAGCTTCTGCTTCCTTTACCCCAGCATCCTCAGGATCTTTCGGTGCATCCTCAGGATCAGCAACAGGAACAGGCTTGAAATCTACATCCTTTCCACCTAGGCTCTTGACTTTCTCCCTCCAAGCATCGACATCCCAGTTCTCTTGCTTGAAACCAGAATTCCTAGACTAGAAAGCCATCTTAAATCTAGCCTGTAAAACAGATATGCTAGCAGATTTCATTAGTTCATTCCTGTACTCTTCCATCTCCTTATCCTGATCCAACATTACCAGAGCATGCTCCTCTTTCACCGCTCCAGTTTAGCCTCTGTCTCTGCCAACTTGCTCTCAAGATACTTTCCTTTATCGTGAGCAATCATTTGAACATCCTCAAGTTTAGTTTGAGCATCATGAAGATCTTTGGCAAGAGCATCAACAGATTTCAACAAATATTCATGACCCTAACAGAGGAGAAAAGAAAAGTAAGTAATTCACATTAAAAATTATTTTTATCATTGACATTTCAATGTCATCCTCAGGATAAGACCGTACCTGGAGAGTGAACTGGGAAATCTTCTCCAATACAGCATCAAAGTTCAATCCTTCAAAAGGGGTGATTTCCTAGGCAATGGTAGTAGCAGCACTAACCTTTCTCTTCTTCGAGGCACCAGCAGCCCTGGATTTAGGAAGGTTGGAAGGAGGACTGGCCATCTTAGAACTAGATGGAGATGCTGAAGTAACCTTAACTGCCTTGACATCTAAGCTGTCAATGTCATCCAAATCGAAGGAGGCAGGCTTTTTTGCTGAGAAATGGCAAAAGACAGGGTAAATTATTAGAAAAAAATAAATAATATCCTTAGGATGCAATGTGAAGATATTTACCAGATATCTCAGAAGTTTAGCTAACGGTATTACTTCCTTCTACTTCAAAAGTTTTTGCTGAAACAGGTAAGTCGTAGATAGCCTTACACCTCAGAAAAGCTTCGTTCAAGGGAGTAGCAAACTTGGCAAAGGAAGTACCTATTAAACAAAAATTTTCAGAATGTTAACTTCCTCAGGATGTAACTAAAAATTCTTATAAAAACTTTGAAAAAATTACCACTTTTTAAGCAGTAAAGAGGAACCTCAGCCCCATGAGGAATAGAGCTTCTCTTTACAAAGAAAAACTTTGTTTTCCAGTTTTTCTCAGATTTAACTACATTATACAGAAAGGGTGGATCCTTTTCTATAAGTTGAAGGACATAACGCTGAGAACCATGCGTCCTTAACTTATAAACATGAGATAGGTCCCTCACTTGAAGATGGACACCATGACTTTCGACGATCCTGCTACAAACCATCAATATTGATCAACGAGGGAAAAGGATACCTTAACCCTAGAGATAATGGTAAGTACAGGAAACAGACCCAAGTAGGAGATGCAAAATCAAATCTTGCATGATGGTCATAAGGACGAAACTCAGCAGAACTCAAAAAGATTTGTGAGTTCTTTATGGCTCGAATGTCCTTATCAACGAAAGAACAAACCTCTTGTTCAGGGTGACTTAAGAGATTTTGGGGAATGAAGTCACTTGATATTCCTACGCTCCCCAAAGCTCTTGTAGATCTTTTGCCCATTCTCAGAATATTACTAATATTTTGCAGGTGTAAAAGAAAGTATGAACAAGATGAGAAAGAAATTACCTTCTTAAAAAAGTCAAGTGTGATTATAAAGGAAGAGATAACCTCTAAATATAGAGGGCAGAAGGTGATGTTATGTAACAGTCATCACATAATTACCGCCGAGAAAGTAGCTGTTGTTATCCTGACAGGACGTCCCATCAAGCATCAGATAAGATACTATGGTTAAAAAATATTATTACCTTGAAAGATATTAACGGTAACATATTTTTTGGGGACAATTGTTGGTGGTGAAAATCCTCAGGATGCTTAAGGGCTCAACTGACTTCAGGATATAACTATACTTCAGCATGTGCACATCCTGAGGATGTACTAACGAACTATCTTTATATGACATGATTGCAGGTACAACTAAGTTATAATATGGACTTGAAACTGTTTTCCAACGTCTATATTATAATACTCGGTCAAAGGGATTTAAAATTGAAGAGTTACACTCGAGAGATAAAGATCCAAGCATGAAGAAGGAGTGAAAGTTGTAACCGACTAACATTAAAAGAGGGCGAAGAACCAGGAAACAGTTGCTGCAACGTCTACCCGAGTCAAAACAGCTACAACGGTCACTAAAGGCCTTCAAGGAAATTAACTAACAAGCGGATTACACAAGATCTTTTGTTTACTTTCATCTAGTATAAATATGGGAATGATTGACGAGTATAGGACACATTGCTATCACCTGAAACACACGAACACTCTGCTACTCATAGAAAAGCTCACACACACTTAGCACAATTCATTGTAATCTTAGCTCACTCATCCATCATTCATCCAAAGTTGTAACATTTTTACCCATTTTAATATTAACAAACAAGGCAGGGGCTTAGACTCCTCCTGAGGTTTTATGTCGGCGATCTACAACTGATCAAGGGCTTTCCTCTTACATCGAGTGTTGTTCTTTGTGTTTTAGCATTTACTTTACTTGTTACTAATAGTTGCATCCTCATAATACAACTGTCCATCCTCAACTTTATCATCACCATCCCAAGCATAGTTGTCAATTTAGTGTTGATTTACATCTACAAATCACCATCCTGAGAATAACACTTAGTTTTTATCAAACTAGCACTCTACCTCACTTTTACTAATTTGGAAAACAAGATTATTTCTAGTAGATAATTTTTGACCAAAACAATACTCAAGGTAAATCCACCCTGAGGATTTCACCACCAACAACTATCATCATCCTTGTCACCTTTAGCATCATCATCATCATTTGTTCCACTGTAATCAAGTTGCTCTTCTTCATCATCCTCCTCTTCTTCTTCAGTACCCTTCAGCTGTGGTGCTTTTTCATACAGACTAACAATAATCTCCCTCAGCTTCTGATTATCTTGCTCAATTAACAGAATTCTCTTTGTATTCCTCTTGTTAGATGTCTTGAGCATAGCATTCTCAGTTTCCAACTTAGCAACTTTCTCTTCCAATTCATCTTGTCTGTCTTTGGAAGCAATCACAATCTGTAACATATCCTTCTCATTTTCTTTTATCTGCTTAATATCTACTTCATGCTGGTTGAAAGATTCATCAACTTCCCATTATGTTTATTCACCAAAGCCATAACTTCTTCAGATACCGTCGCCTGAGGACTTGAACTTGATTCCGCTGATGGTTTAGCAACATATGGCTTCATACATGCTAGAACATTCTTCAATGATAAAGAGACATTGTCTGGATTCAGCTGTGATACAGTCTCTGTTTCCTTAACAACTTTCTGTTTCTTTGCTGCTCGAGATGGTGCTTTTGAACTTGAAGCTGCAGGCATCTTTTTCCCTTTCAGTAACAAGTCAATCTCTTTGTCCCTCTTTTTTCTAGTTGGTTCTCTTTGCGACATACTTTTAACCCTTCCTCTTTTCGTAGGAACTGGGTGCAACAGGAGAATCACCAAAATCAGCATCATAACAAACTAGATTCTCATTCTCTTCAGTAAAATCTTTACTTCTCTGTTCTTCAATAATCTTCTCAAGTAGATTAGGAGTACTAACACCAGTGGCCATGGGATCAGTATCTTTCACTGTTTCTTTATCAGAATCCCTAACTGCATCACCTTCAGTTTCTTCTAAATCTTCATCTATCAACAATGTCTTTGTCTTTGCTTTGCTTTTTCAAGTTTTCTTTGCCTTTGTTTCAACGATCTTCTCTTTCCGTTTACCTTTTGATTTTACACCTTTGTTAATCACCTGACGCTTTCTCTTAGCACTCTTATCAACAGGTACCAATGGACTATCCAAATCAGAATCACTTGTCGGATGTATAACAACATCCTTTCCATGATCTGTGTAAGCAACTATGCTCAGATGTCCAAACAACCTTCTATTAGGAAGCTTCTCATTTTTTTGCCTTGCCTTTATATGTCTTCATTTTGTTTAATGTAGTCATGTTCATATGTTCCTGAATAACCACTTACGAAGGATCCTTTCTCAAATTTGGATATTTGTCATCAAAGATCATCTGTAAGAATCTCGGGTACATGAGAAACTTATCAGTCTTTAAGCCTTCAAACACTTCTTTCATGTGACTAAAGAGCATTCCAGAAACGTTATACTCTTTATTCAAAATCAAGGCTACAACAAGTGAACTCAATATTTCTCTCACCACATCAATTCCAACTCGAACTGGTCCAAACACATGTAGAATCACATGCAATAAGTACTTAAATGGAGGTGACAAATTCGCCTTGTGTAGTTGACAATCAGTAATCGACCCATTGTACTTCATTCGTAGAAAACATGCTCTTTGTACTGACCATGGAAGTTTGATAGGATCGGTATCTTCATCAGTCAAGCGTAATACTCTCCTGAAGTCTGCTTCACCAACTAGAATCATCATGCCTCGAATCTTGCTTTGTTTTACAGACTTGCCTTCCCAGAAAGTTAAACCTACATTCTCCCAGAACTCTACTTGATGGTCCTTATAGATCGTATGAGGTTGAGCAATTGCGTGAACAATTCTCGACCTTCTAAGAAAATTGACAATCCCTTGGAATTTAGTGTATTTATCATCAATTGCTCCAATATACGCACAACAATTATGTTTCGTCTCGAACATGAGCTCCTTTGGTACTTGCGGCTCTTGTTGTTCTGCCATTTAGCCTGTAAAAACACAAGAAATACAAAATACTTCAATTTGGATTAACAATCAAAATTTTCAAAGTTTTTCAAGTTGGTTCAACCCATCGTGGGTTCGAATGAGTTTGAATGATGTCGAATAAATTAAAATCCATTCCTTCGACCAGCAAATTTTCTCATTCGACCTAAATGGGGTTCGAATGAACCTGTTCATAAATTCAAATTTGCACTTTCTGATTTAGACCATTTCAACATCAATATTTGATTAATTCATGATCTAAAATGGCCGATTAAGCCTGATTGACCATTAATTTCATCAATTAAACATTTATAGATAGTTTTACCTAAAATCTAGGGTTCATAAGATCGATTTTAATGATTTGTTTGTTTTAAACCTAGATTTTGATACCTACTCCCCCTAAAACTATCGATGAACATTTTGCAATGATCAAAATGTATTCACAAATAGTTTAAGTCCAGAAATTTGATGGTTTAGGGATTCAAACTTTAAACCCAATTTCTGAACTGATTTCGTGTCCATTACCTGTGAATTTTGGTGTTTTAGGATCCTTATATGACCAGGAACAATAATCAAAGATCAATAAACAACGTGCAAAACAGTGGGTTAGAGAGAATCGTGAAAGTGAACAGTATGAATGAAGGTTAGAATGAACAGATAAGATATATATAGACATGGTTTGTGATGTGTGTAAATGTATATATAAAAAAATAACACAAGCTTTAATTAAAACGACTCACCTAAAAACTACACACGCACGGCAAGTGTACCGGTCGCAAAGCAGTAAACAGATAAGACCGAGTATCGAACTCAAAGACGCAAATGCAACTCTAGATCACAACCTATACCGAAATACTAGCCTAAATAAATATATACTTAAATTGGGGGTATTTTAAACTACTAATTACAAACTTAGAAGGAACTAAATATAAACAAAATAACCTCAAATGCTTATACGAAACTAGGAACTTGGAGAAATCAGATAGAAAGAAAGCTGGTTACTTAGGTAAAATCCCTAGACACTAGCAATAAATCCTGAATCTGGTAATTAACTTGAGACCCTATTCTCATCTAACTACTCTCCTCCTGCAGGTAAGGCTAGCAAGCTAGAATCAAGGCGGGACAAGTGTAGAAATGCTAAGATGGATCCGGATCGCCCTAGCGTACCAAAATCCCACAGAAATCAGATTAAAACCTCTCCTGGATTAAAACCCTCAAACTATGAAGCAGAGTTAAACTCTACTGAAGAAAACCTAGGAAAACTCTAAACACGGACAAGTAGCGACTCCCGCCCTAGCGCTTGCCAACTACCGAACAATGCCTAGTTAGTTACCTAGCAATCTCGAGTTAGATTTCTCACCCTCAAGAATGGACTGCACGTTTTAGTTAATTTATTATATTAGTTTGTTATACTTGTGTCGTACTCCAACTCCAAATACTAGCACGCTAACCTAAGTTGACGAACTAGATTGATTTCAAGACCTTGGGGGTATCTCTACATGCCTAGCTCCACAAAACCAATAAACAAACTTCAAATAAAAGTAACACCAACACACATATATCAAATCCAACAATAAAATTAAAATCATGTAATTCTACACATCAAAATTAAAAACCAAAAACATTAAACACTGCAAATAATGTGTCTAGTTCATAAACCTAATCAACCATAAAAGTCTAGTTCATAATTATAATTAGAAACATAGTCATAACGTCTCGAAAAACAATAATAAACATGTCTCTAAATAATTAAAACGAATAAAACAAACCCCGGGTCTTCAAATAATTAATCTTTAGTGCACCCCGGACCTTCTCCGTCTCCAAAAATCACCAAAGCTCCTTCTAGTCGATTGAATGTTCTTGATCCTTCTGCGGCTGCTCTCGTGATATATGTGTTGAATGAAAATAATCTCCGCTGAATGTGTTCCCCCGATAATTGTGCACAGCTCCACCTTATATATTTTCACTCCTTTGCGGCAGCTTCTAGAATTAATAAATTTGTGCCCTCCAAATTGAGGTGGGCCTTGGGCCAACCAAAGTGACATTAAAGTCACGATTTACTTTTTTTATATATATTATTATTTTTAGCTTATTATTATTATATATAGTATTATAACTTCGTGCTCTCGACTCGGGTGTTCTTGACTTGACAAAAGTTTCTCGTTTACGCTCCAACGTCCATTCGAACACCTACCAAAATATAAAATAAATAAATAAGTGCTAAAAAATAACTAAAACTAATAAAAATCTATAAAAACCTATACTAAATAAAATAGACCGGTACAAGCCTAAAACTAATAAAAACACTATCTAAACGACTCAAAAATTACACAAACTTTACACTGGAAATAGATGTATTTTACAATACATCAGTTTGTTCGACCCTTTAAAGGTTCGAATGAAAATAAAAGATGTTGGTTCGACCTACTAAAAGGGCCAATCAATATCCCGTGGTTTCGAATGAAAATTTTTAAAAGTATCCCACACTCATCCGACCTAATTGAAGGTTTGAATCAACATCAAAAATGTTCGTTCGACCTAACGAAAGGTCGAATGAAACATTTGGAAAACTGATTTTTACCAAATTGTCCAATTCGATCCACGTTTTGACATTTTCAAACATTTAAACATCCAAATTTTCAAAATTTCTCATTTTCATGATACAAAACTCAGAGGGTGTTTAGGATTGCGTTTTGAATCTGATTTTTAGATTTTTGCGTTTTGAAAATGCAGATAATCTATTTTTAGTGTTTGAGTTGCGTTTTGAAAACGCAGATAATCAGTTTTTTAAGCTATGAAAACGCAATAATTTGTAAGCAGCTCCACCCCTGCTTTTCCAAAAAGCATAATCTCTTTTAAATAATCAATCCCAAACACCCCCTCATATTGGCTCGTCAAACTTTAGAAAATGATCAACATCCAACATCGGTTATCGAAAATAACGCAGAAATGTAAAATCATTTGGATTTTCTGAAATTTATGCTAAAACATGCTAAGAATCTTTTTGAGTTTTTGTATATATGAAAGAAATCAAACAGAAAGCAATAAACCTTTTGTGATTTTCCGGTAAGAGGATCATATCATTTTATGAGAGATCAAATCTCATTGTTGTTCTATTTCATTTTAACATCACTGACTGTGTAACTCGGCAATTGCTGATATTGTTTGTCCACATAAGCTCACATGCAGACCGTTATGCAGTGCTATAAAATGATATGCTTTAGGTGTATTAATAACTAACTCACCTGTGGTTCCCACACACACGACATACTCCCGTATCAAGGAATTTTGCACAAAGATTCATTGTAACGCGTGATTATGCTAATGTTATCCGTAAATTACAAGGTATGAGGCACAGAGGTATACAGGTCAGTAACTCAATGCTACAAAGTAACATGTGCACTCTACTAGGTTGAGGACTTATATCAATCATGATTTGCATCATTGATTAGATACGATGCATAAGATAATCTTTGATTATCATAATACATTTCAAGTTCCTCATTCGGTAACTTTAGGTTTTGGCATTAAAGCTCTTTTGTTAAGATACCTTGACTGAATCTAGGTCCGTAAATCAATACGACAAAAGATCAGTCAGGCCATCCCCATATAACAATCAACATAACGACCCGAAACCTCCGATTTTGAGAAAATATCAAACGAAATTACGGTACTAAAACCATATGCCCATGAGGTGTTCAACCACATAGTATGCAGTTCGTTATGTTTGTATCACTAAGGCACGCATTAATAAGTTTACGAAGCCTACCAGCACATCACACAAAGTCAACACATATCAAGTATTTGACTTTACAATTCTTTAGCATGCGAAAGATCCTCACTGATGTACAATCATTTTCTCTTTTTCTCCAGGAAAAATCATTTTGGAATTTTCTGATTTTTATGGCTTTTTCAAAATTTTCAATGTTTTTGGTTTTTCTAAAGTAAAATGCTCCCCCTAAAATTAAAAACATATTGGATTTTTAATTTTTGAAGCATAAAAACAAAAGAAATTTGATAAACCGGTGAGGAGATTAATCATGCTTTTCCTTAATACCGTTAGCTTTTAGTAAAAATTCAAATCTTGATTTGTCAAAAGCTTTGGTAAAAAGATCTGCTCTTTGGTAATCAGTGTGAATTTTTATCATGTCAATCAAACCTTTACCAAAGAAATCACGAATAAAGTGATACCGTATTCGGATGTTCTTAGCCTTAGAATGATGTACAGTATCTTTAGTGAGTGCAATAGCTGCTTCATTATCGGAATAAATGGGGTTTTTAAGAAATTGCAAACCGTAATCGCGCATCTGCTGTTGAATCCAAAGAACCTGTGAACAACTAGAGACTGACACATATTCGGATTCATATGTGGATAGTGCAACTGATGTCTGCTTCTTGCATTGCCAGGTCACAAGCTTGCTCCTCAGAAATTGACATCCAGTCGTTGTAGATTTGGCGTTAATATCACATTCTCCAAAATCTGCATAACTAAAAGCAATGAGTTCAAAATTATCATCATTAGGATACTATAACCCGCGTGATGGTGAACCCTTCAGATAATGTAGGATTCGTTTGACTGCAGTAAGATGGCTCTGTTTCGGCTCCGATTGAAATCGAGCACAAAGACATGTAGCGAACATTATATCCGGCCTGGAAGCGGTCAAATATATTAACGATCCAACGATCGCTCGATAGGTGTAGGGGTCAGTAAGCTCCCCCTTAGCTTCAACTCCAATCCCGTGATTGGGTTGTATGGGAGTGTCAATTGGCTTTGAATCCTCCATCTGGAATCGGCTCAAGACTTCGGATACGTATTTTGTCTGGTAAATGAAGATCCCCGATGGCAATTGATCAACTTGCAATCCCAGAAAAAAATACATCTCTCCCATAGAGCACATCTCAAATTTTTCCTGCATAACCTTTTCAAATTCCCTGCACAAAAGTTCATTCGTAGAACCAAATATAATGTCATCAACATAAATCTGTACCAGAAGCATGTAACACTCTGTTCCTTTTGTGAACATGGTACAGTCAACTAGTCCTTTTTTGAACCCTCTGGGTAGAAGATATGTATTGAGCTCTTCGTACCACTATCTCGGGGCTTGGTGCAAACCATACAACGCTTTATTTAGCTTATAGACCTTATCCCGGTGGATAGGATCCTCAAAACCTGTGGTTGCCCAACATAAACTTCTTCCTTTACCACACCATAGAGAAAAGCACTCTTAACGTCCATCTGATACACCTTGAATTTCAAATATGATGCATACGCAAGAAACATTCGAATTGCTTCAATGCGCGCAACCGGTGCATAGACTTCGTTGTAGTCAATTCCCTACGTCTGACGAAAGCCTTGTACCACCAATCGATCTTTGTTCCGAACGATCACTACTCTATCATCTTTCTTGCACTTCAACACCCATTTAGTGCCAATCTTCTTCCTGTCTGGTGGTGAGTCGGTTAACGTCCAGACTCTGAGTTTCTGAAATTGTTGTAACTCTTGCTGCATCGCATCCACCCATGATTCGTCTAGTAATGCTTCCTTGTATGTCCGTGGTTCAACCTGCCACAAGCAAATGACCAATCATTTTGATCACCTGATTTCTGAATTTTAGAATACAGGGCAAGGCTCCAAAGTTGTCATTTGATGATGCACGCCTCAACTGTCCACGTGTCATCACGCTGCTGCCAGGATAACCAATAACTTGTTCTAACCGATGAACCTTATGAATTCGAGATTCCGGATGTTCAGGAACAAGAATCACCGTTTGACCATTCAAGTTCTCTGCCGTTTCCAGATCATTACCAGTATTCGATGAAGATGGAATATATGAATTTGGGTTCACTGGAGGTGATACTGTGATGTTATCCGAGACTGCTTCACTCATAACTTCTTCCTCGTCTTCCGACTCAGAAGAATCAAGCGTTGTCGAAGCCTCTTGAAATACTTCTTCTTCAGATACATGAGAATTTGTGTCATTAGAAGCTGCTGTTGGAGGAGTCATGGTGATTGGATGCACTAACGGTGAAGTCACTGCATTCTCACACTCTTAATATAATCATAAAAGAGCTTCTTCAACCAAGCTTTCTAAATTGAATGACTCAAATAATTCTTTGTGGTCAAACATCCAATCAGGCCCATTTCATGGAACATTCTGAGTGTGGCGTTGAACATCCACATTCGCCCACTCTTCAACTTGTCGAGTTATTTTGTTAAACACAAGTTTAAGTGATGGTGCGTATCCAACAAAATAACATTCTTCGGCTTTCGCTCCAAATTTCTCAATAGGATTCAGCATCATACATGGCGCCCCGAATGGCTCTAGAAACTCTAAATTCAGCTTACGTTCCAAAATTCTTCACTATCAACACAAGATTCAAAGTATAGCATGCTGCATGAATAACTTAATTCAAGAAAATAACCGGAAGTTTTGAATCTGCATGCATAGTTCTAGCATCTTCAATAAGAGTCATGTTCTTTCTCTCTGCAACACCATTCTGTTGTGGAGTATAAGGTTACTCGTGATGAATACCCTTTTCCTCGCACAATGCATCCATCATAGAATTCTTAAACTCCGTCTCGTTGTCACTTCTGATTCTTTTAATCTTCAGACCATAGATGTTTTCCAACCGGGCAAACGATTTCTCAAATTGTTAAACGTTTTGCTCTTGTGTTGCATGCACATCAACCATGAAAATATTGAGTAGTCATCAGTAACCACAAGACAATATAGATATCCGTTAATACTCTTATGCTTCATGGGTCCAAAAAGGTCCATACGTAAACGCTCAAGTTGAATGTTAACAGAGTTAACTTTCTTGGGTTTGTGGGAATGTTTGTGATGTTTCCCTTTCTTACAGCTCACGCATTTGTCATTCAGATGGAAGTGTTTAACATTCACACCTTCCACTAGCCCGTTCTTCACCAGATTGTTCATTTTCCTTAGGTGAGTATGCCACATCCGTTTGTACCACATAATAGATTCTTTCTCAGTAGCCTTAGACAGAAAACATGTGACTTGACCCTATGTAGTGGTTGTTTTGCTCATGTCAAGAATGTATAGATTGTTCACTCTTGGAGCTTTAAGCATGATCCACTCTTTTGGTATCTCAAAACCAGGTTTCAGGATGTAGCAAGATCTATCATCAAAGTGTACAGAAAACTTTTTATCACATATCTGAGACACACTAAGCAGATTATAATCTATCTGCTTCACATAAGATATTCTTTCAAAGCTCACAATCCCATTACTTGTTTCCAGAAAATGCTACATAACCTCCATTGATATTTTTGATGTCGAACAGGAGTGTCATGCGCCCGGAAGCTCCACTGTCAACAATCAAAAGACTGCTAACAGGTCCAGCTGGAACGCCCTGCACCAATCAATAAGTGATTAGTTTTTACGGGGGACCCAAGCCTTTGTGGTCATGGGTCTTTGAATGACAGTAAATGTAGCATTTAATGATTCCTTTTTTCTCACAAGCTTTCTATTTTGAATCATCCTTTTTCTGAACATTCAAAACTTCATTTCGGTTTTCAATAGGTTTCTCTAAAACTTTCGTTTTAGAAATCTCAATTGTTTGAACCTTAGAAGTTGAGCTTGAGGCACCTGAAGAACCCTTAAGTGTCCAAGATTGTTCTGATCGTTTCAAGATTATGACTTGTGTTTGAAAATTTGGTTTAACATCATCATATTTCTTAGAAATGATCTTTGGTGGAACACTCTTAGATACCTTGTCTGATTTAATAGATGTAGGTCCAACTAAAGACTTGACAGCAGGTTTAGGATAAACCTTTTGCCTATCATTCACTGAGTTCACCAAAGGCCTCTTCATTCTCTTATCAAAAGAAATTCGATTACGATTGTCATAGACAATCGGTTGGTTTCCTCGTTGGGGATAAAATTGATTTTGAGAATAAAATTGTCTTTGAGGATAAGATTGTCTTTGAGGATAAGACTGTCTTTGATGATAAGAATGTCTTTGAGGATAACCAACATACGAATTCCTCTGTTTTTGTTTGCACTCAACTTCATGCTTCTTGTGTCTCACGTATAGGTAGGGTAAATGCCCTATCTCCCCCCACTTGAAATAGGCACGGTACTCTTCAAATGAGTAATTATCATGATGGTTAGCAAATGAGTTTACCTGGTATTGATCATCAATACATTTTCGCCTTAAACTCTCAGGAGCGGACTCCATTGAGTAAACCGGTTCAACAAATCCGTTAAATTTGTTCTTTGGTTTGACAAATTATGTAACATGAACCTTTGGTGGTTTTGATTTATCGCCATACAGTCGCTTAATCAATTCAGGTGGCATGTCATTGGTTCTTTCAGATTTCGGAAACCAAATAGTGCTTTCTTGCCAAATTTTATCAATTTTTTGAATAATTTGCGAACTGTATAGGATAATCTTCATCAGAAATTATTTGATCGGATCATTCCATCCAGTAAAATACTTTCACTGCTTTGTCACTTGACTCATTTTTCTCGGATTGCTTAACTGATTGATTCTGCTTGTTTACAACTTTTAGAGGATGTTGAACCTTAGGTGTTGAATAACACTCTTTGGTTCGAAAGTGATTATTCAAATGAATATCAACATTCTTCCTAGGTTCCTCGTCCTCTGACTCGGAATCATCAGTTACAGCAACTACTCCTTCATCATTCAATCTCAAAACGCAATTTACACGTAAAAATTTGAACACATACGAAAATAAATTGTTTTTACACATGTGTAAGTTTACTGTTTATACATGTGTAAACTGTTTTATTTACACATGTGTAAAAAGTTAATTTAAAAGTGTTTTTGTAAGAAAAATGAGCTATTTGTAAAGAAAATTCATTTATTAATGTTGTATTTTGATTACAATGAGGTTTGTATTAAAACTTTTTGATGTTGATTGATTTTTTTACATGTTCTCACGGTTCTCATGATATTTAGCGTTATCAAGATAACCTTCCCCTATATATATATATATATATATATATATATATACACATATACATATACATATATACATATATATATACATATATACATATATATACATATATATATATAGATATATGTATATATGTATGTATTTATATACTCTCTCTCTCTCTCTCTCTCTCTCTCTCTCTCTCTCTCTCTCTCTCTCTCTCTCTCTCTCTCTCTGAAGAGTCAACTAAATACCATATGAATTGTTAGTGGGTTAACATTGAACAAATGGTTGTCTACTAGGTAGCCCAAGTTCACCAAGCCACCAATTTGGGGAAAATTTGCCACCCGAAGGATCACTGCGATAATACCTTTCTGGATCGAATTCGAATTTGAGACTAAATGGCTTGAAACTCTTATTTTCATTTCTCCATACCATTCCGCCAAACACCCCTCTATTTTATCTCTTTCTGTATTGGGGTTGATATTCATACATTCTATTGGTTATTTTCACACCCCTTCGCTCTATCTCTCTATACATATTCAACTAATAGTTTTTCATATGTTATATTAATAAAATATGCGCTACGTTAATTGAATAGAACCCTATTTTAAACCATTTGTATATTTAAGAGAAAGTAATTGGTAAAAAGTACCTTATCTTACAAGAGAGGCTATTATACAAAGGCTCCTTAAATTACAAAGTGTAAGAACAATCCTGACCATCGATCTATGTTTTAATCAAAATCATCCTAAATTAATTACCCACGCGAGTTTTTAGTTTCAATTAACAAGAGAATGGCAAATTAGACAAATTGCGAGTATAATAATTTGAATTTTTTTTAATAATTGCGCCCAAATCATAGCAATCGTTCTCAAAAATTTTAATTAAACCGCCCAAATCTCATTAATTCTTGAGAACGATTACATTTACAAACAATCGATAGATTTACAATTCTCATTTTATAACAAGCGATCGGTCGATTTGATCTGAAACATGCTCTGTTTTTAA
Organism: Ambrosia trifida; assembly: GCA_028751855.1. Classification (NCBI taxonomy): domain Eukaryota; kingdom Viridiplantae; phylum Streptophyta; class Magnoliopsida; order Asterales; family Asteraceae; genus Ambrosia; species Ambrosia trifida. Next base: position 22,905,796 of record CM054123.1, on the reverse strand, counting down.
ACAAAATAACAGAGAATGATACTGATGTTGAAAAAGCACTCCAAAATAAAAGAATAACCATCTAAACGTAAATGAATAAGATGAAATGTATAAACGTGTGATATCGTTGAAAAAAAACTTTTATGAACGCAGGTTCTGTTTTCAAACGAAAAACAGAGCTACAAAAAAAACTAAAAAATGCACCCATAAAACGCACTAATAAAAACAAAAATGCACCCATAAAATCATAAAACGCACCCATAAAAAATCAAAAAATACATGCTACCTTGATCGTCGTTTTTATGTAATCGCCCATAAAATCATAAAACGCACCTTCATCTTCATATTCTTATTGATTCTCAAAAATCTTCTCCTTCTTCATTTTGTTCACTACCTCAATGATCGTTATTTTTCAGTAAATAGATATAATCAACATTTAAAACTAAATCACTCAAGGGATCAACACTCATTATCAATCGTGAACAAACATTATAAAAATGAATGAAAAAATAGAGCGTTAGATGAACTGTGATTAGGTTTTTGAATAAGGTAAGAAATAATGATCGAATATTGTAAAATCAGTAATAAAAAAAATTGAATTCATATTTAACGATAAAACAAGGATTGTATTATTACGTGACTAAATGTGGATGGAAAAGTCTATAATACCCTTGAATTGGCTTCAGGTGTTATAACCGCCAAGTTACACGTGGCCAATTTTGGTGGCTTCCTACACTTTGTAGGTTAAGGTACTTTGTACCAAATACTTTCTCATCTTACAAAATGTAAGAAGTCACTACAGCTTGACACGTGGAAAATGGCGGTTACAACGTCAGAGTTCGTTGTTAATCATTAGAAGGGTACGTATTATAGACTTTTACTACGTCCATTAATCACGTTCTAATTTTGAGAAATATCAAACCCTGTTTTTTCGTGAAACAGAATTCAAATTTCGTAACTGATTACACAATCTTCCTTCATTATTTTTTTACCTAAGTCAAACTCTAAGCACAATGCACTCTTTCGATAAAAAAAAATCAAAATTGATATTCAATTGAAGAGTTGATCATCATGTTCAGTAGGTTGCTCTGTTTTTTTTAATTTCATCTAATCGTAATCTTTTAAGATGTTTAATTATGTATCAAACTTAAACAACGAACCGGAAACCATAAGCGGAGAAGAAGATCATGTGGTCGAAGATGATACAGTTAACATTACAAATTGATAATATCGTTTTTCAAGGTATATGTTCGTGTTTTATCAATTGAAACGAAGATGATACAGTTGACATTACAAATTGCGTTTAAAAAACCAGGTGCATTTAAAAAAAGAAAACCAAGTGAACTCGTTTTAATGGTTACTCTGTCTTTTTATTGGTATACAGAGTATCGTGTTTGAAGGACCGATCAAAATTAAAGTATGAATATGAAGATCTGCTTACTTGTTTTGCGTTTTGGAGCCATAATCGATTGTTTATTGCTTGATCGTCGTTCACTGATTTCGTTGAATAGATGCTCTGTTTTTTTTTTTTTTACATAGTATCTTCTTTATGGAGAAGAGGTTTATGATTTTCCACGATTATAGCAAATCATTAAAACTGTCAATTAATGACATAATTTGGCGGTTTAGTTATAAAAAAATCAAATTCGTTTATGTGTAGTTTGTCAGAATTGCCCTTTAATCGTTAACCGTCTTCTTAAAATGCGTTGAATAATTACGATTGTGTCATCTTGTTCTAAACCTAATCAATGGCTATAATTGCTTTTTACACTTTATATTTTAAAAACGCTTTGTAAGTTAGCTACTCTTGTATATTTCAAACCTTTATAAACCTACATTTTTTTTTAGTTTCACGCAAATTTCCATTCTTGTCGTTATTAAGAAACGAACACTTCTGCGGTGTATGCATACATGGCCACAGACCTCATCTTTGACTTTAAAATCATTATGGTATATAGTAATAAACTTTCTGATCTAAAAACAATTATTAACTTTAATCCTAGTTTATAGTTGATCCATAAAACTAGGGCAGCAAACGAACCGTACGAATATGAATAACGCCTTGTTTGTGTTCGTTTGTTAAGGAAATCATGTGTTCACGAACAGTTCATGAACACTTGCCGAACAAGATTTTTTGTTCGTGTTCGTTCGTTAAGAAAACACTTGTGTTCATGTTTGTTTGTGTTCGTTTGTTAATTTTGTTAATGAACGTACACGAACACAAACGAACATTAATGAACACAAACAAGTGTTCGATCATGAACAGAAACGGACACAAAGAAATGTTCATGAACAGAAACAAACACAAACGAACATATTAACTTTGGAATAAGATATAATTCTTAAGACATTAGTTAGATTCATCCAAAATATAACTAAATTATCCAAACATATTTACCTCACTTATATTATTTATTTGGGTAAATAAAAGAAAATAAAAAATTATAAACCCTATTAAACTATCGAACATAAACGAACACGTTACCGAACATTCACGAACATAAACGAACGAACACGTCCTCTGTTCATGTTCATTCATTTAACTAAACGGACAAAATTTTTTGTTCGTGTTCGTTCATTTATTAAACGAATGAACAAAAACGAACTTCCCGCCGAACGGTTCATGAACTGTTCGCTGAAAGTTCAGTTCGTTTGCAGCCCTACATAAAACACACCAGTTGAAATTCCTCCGTGCGGTACAGCGAACAATAAAATGTATGTATGAGAAAATCTTAAAAAAAATGTGTTGTTTTAAATATTTATAGCATGAAACCATAAAAATTAATATAGACAATAGTTTGATATTGTTTGATCCATATCGGTTCGATACCAATATGAGGTATAATTTATTCCGGAATATTAGCGGTACTAGGAACGAAAATAATGAAATTGTAAATGAGTAAAACCACAACATGAGCAAGGTAATAGTTCAAGTGGTATCCGTTCAGTTTGGTTAATAATAGTTTAATTTGAATATAACTCCCTTTTAAATAAAAACTATATTGAAATGTTATAAAAATTAAACATAATTGGGTGGTAAGATTAAATTGTTACAGAAAAATCAAATTGAATGGTAAATGAAATATTATCGAAACTGAAACCATAAAAATGAATACCGATATCGGTACTGATAATGTTCAGTCGACATCTGTTTGGTTAGATAAAGTAGTGGTATGGTACCGGTACAAATACTCGATGTAGTTTATGATACCAAAATATGTTTTATTTTGAACACAACTTCGTTTTCAATAAATTCATATTGGAATATTGAAAAAAATAAACAGTGCTGCATTGACATGCGTACATTATCGACATGGGTCGGCCGACCCCTAGGAAATTTAGTTTTTGATTAGTGTATGTAGGATCATGGGTGACCCCATGAAATCAATACATATAATAAACCAAAGCCATTTTAATGACATGACACTCAAAGAGGGTATTTCCTTCATTGAGTGTGTCATGTGTCATCCCATGTGGCAAGGGCTTTATTTTAGAAAAATAATAATTTAAAATTTAAAAACAAAATTAGATTTTTATCTCTAATGTTTTCTCCCATAACTTTTAAACGTTAATATCTTTTATATACGAGATTTTTTAAAGAAAAAAATTACACCAAATTAACGAGCGTTTTATTATCTTTCCAACGGGCACCATAGTGCTATATAAAAAACGGAGAAAAAACGACTATTTTTTGTGTGGTTTTGTTCATACAGGAAAAAAACACAAAGTGTTCAGGTTATTCATTAATCATGTATAGGCAAGTCATTAGTTATATTCAAACCAGTAAATATGATTTTTATTTACAACATGTGTTAGTATTGGAGTTGTACATTGTTTTAGGTTAGGTTTTAATATTAGAGTTATACATTGTTTAAGGTTATGCACTAACATTGAAGATACATTGTTAATTGTTTTAGGTTAAGTGCTACCCGAAGTTTTCCTGCATGTATGTGTAAAACGCATCAGTCTATTTCAGGTGTAAAATTGATTATCAAATTAGATTTCTCAACCCGGGACGCTGCCGGGATATATTAGTTTTAAAAAAATTGTGGGTTTGCGTCGGACCTGGGATTAGGTGATACCCGACCCAATTACCCCTTTTTTATATTAGAATATGATAATTTATGGCAGATATTTGTTTAAAATAATAATAATAATAATAATAATAATAATAATAATAATAATAGTAATATTCATTAATCATATATTGACAATTCATTAATTATGTTGTCGTATTAGATATTTTATTATGTCATATTAGATATTTCATCTGGGACGCTCTCCAATAGGTAATTGCTATGTTTTCTTTTTCTATCATATTCTGAAATAGCTCAAATCTTATTGTATGCAGCTAAAGACCTTTGACTGAATGTATTGGTGCTAAACAATCTTTGTCCCCTTGAAGTGCTTGGAATCTTAATATTCTGTTTTAGGTGTTGATGTTGTAAGGTGAAATGGATCTTTTGATATATATTTTTTTTTAAAAGTATCTAATGTAAATTGATACATAGATGTCATTTTTATAGTTTAAATACTTTTAATTTTATTCACTTTACTTAGATTTTTCAACCCGAGACGCTCCCGGGGTATAAGCTAGTTTTAACATAGAATTCATGAAATTTTGACACCTACCCCAAAGAAAAATTGTATAAAATTATATAAATTTACAAATATAAACCCCCAAGACTTCATATTTTATTAAAATTGCAAATTTAGACCAAAGCACATGCTTTATCAATTTAAAGATTGTACACTCTTGGAAATCGATATCTTAACGGAATGTTTTCCATCTAACAATCGTGCCAAAGTTAATGTTTTAAAATCCGGTTTTATACCATATTAAGTTGGGCTCAATAACGGTATACCTGATCATATCGGACGGTCCAACAGGGTATACCGGATAGTTTAACCGGTTGTACCAGGCGATTGTTATGACGGCAGGTATGAACTGGTTTTTAAAAGATTGCCTAAAGTAATATAGATTCCCAATTTCCAATTCTCGTTTTAAACAAGAAACCTAAATAATGTCTTTTTCTAGAATTTCAAAACAGATTTAATAATTCTTTTCAAACCCAACTACCTTAAAGTGTACCCGATCCATAAGAGACACCCGCTTTAGGCCCATGAAATGCTTTTAACTTAACCAAGGTAGGTGTGGCAATTAACGAATCTCCATCTACGTTTAGGTAATAAACCATAATTAAAAGCCATCACTAAATCCCATTCAACCGAAGCCGATTTAGATGGTGTTTGGGATTGCGTTTTGAATCTGATTTTTAGATTATTGCGTTTTGAAAACGCAGATAATCAGTTTTTAGTGTTTGGATTGCATTTTGAAAACGCAGATAATCAGTTTTTTAGGCTACCAAAACGCAATAATTTATAAGCAGCTTCACCCCTGCTTTTCCAAAACGCATAATTTGTCTTAAATAATCAAATCCCAAACACTATCTTACAAGAATTACCATCACATAGTCTTTTATGTAGTATAGCATCCACATACTACATGATATCTATAAAAAAAGGTTTATATAAGAAATAAATTGACTCATTAGTTAAAACCTTTAAGCTTCCACATGTGATAAAACGGTAGCTTGATATGAAAAAGCTTTTCATTAATGAACATATTTTGGAAGGTGAGAAGGTCGTTGCATCATCATACTCAATGAATTCCAATAGCAAATCTAAGGTAGGATATAAGAATGATAAGATGTAGATTGTCTTACCCCTATTTCATAGGAATAAAGATGTTGTTTACAGTGAGACCCTCCAAGCTTAATACTAGTTTTGCATCAAACTTTGATAAGAAACACCTACTAAAATAAGTTAACACGACAGGACACGATAAGACACGACAAGACACGATAAGACACAAGAAAACATGATAAGAAACACGATAAGACACGACAAGACCTGTTAAGACACGTACACGATAAGACACGAACACGAAACAGGTAAACACGAACAACACACGAAAATAAACAGGTCTTAACACGAAACAGGTAAACCTAACATGATGCATGATTAACCTACTGCCGTTTTTAAAGTTGTTTTCAAGCAATTAATAAAATAACATTAAAATTAATGTAATTTTACTTTAGTCTCAAGCCCACACATATATACGTTATACACACTGTAAGCGGCTGGAAGGTGAATATATATTTTTTCAGTTTTCACTAACTCAAAAATTTGTTAACCACATTCTCAAAAGATTTATCCATATCACAAATAAGTTTATCTATACGCCGATAGATTTTTTCTAAAAAAACGTTTCTGATTATTTTTGAAGGCGGCGAGACAAATTTGGATATGCCCTTTTATATCTATCTATCTATCTATCTATACATATAATAAATCAAAGCCATTTTAATGACATGTCATAATATTATGCAATCTCTCTTTTGAGAGATGCCACATAGGATGTGATGTGGCAACTCTAGACCAATTAAAAAAAAGAATAAATATGGTTTAAATATTATTTAACACTAGATTATATCCCGGGAGTGTCCCGGGTTGAGAATTCTAATTTAAAATATCAATTTTACATCTGAAATAGACTGATGCGTTTTACAGTTACATGCAGGAAAGCTTCGGGTAGCACTTAACCTAAAACAATTAACAATGTATCTCCAATGTTAGTGCATAACCTTAAACAATGTATAACTCTAATATTAAAACCTAACCTAAAACAATATACAACTCCAATGCTAACACATGATGTAAATAAAATTCATATTTACTGGTTTGAACATAACTAATGACTTGTCTATACATGATTAATGAATAACATGAACACTTTGTGTTTTTTTCTTGTACGAACAAAACCACACAAAAAATAGTCGTTTTTTTCTCCGTTTTTTTATATAGCACTATGGTACTCGTTGGAAAGATAATAAAACGCTCGTTAATTTGGCGTAAATTTTTTCTTTAAAAAATCTCGTATATAAAAGATATTAACGTTTAAAAGTTATAGGAGGAATGATTAGAGATAAAAATCTAATTTTGTTTTTAAATTTTAAATTATTATTTTTCTAAAATAAAGCCCTTGCCACATGGGATGACACATGGCACACTCAATGAAAAGAATACTCTCTTTGAATGTCATGTCATTAAAATGGCTTTGGTTTATTATATGTATAGATAATCTATTAAATAACTAATCTACTAAATTTAAATATTAAAACTTTATTATTTTCTCTCACATGTTTACTCTCATAACTTTTAAACTTTAATATCTTTTATATACGAGATTTTTTAAAGAGAAAAATTACACCAAATTAACGAGCGTTTTATTATCTTTCCAACGAGTACCGTAGTGCTATATAAAAAACGGAGAAAAAAACGACTATTTTTTGTAACCCAATTAGTTTAAAAAAAATTGTGGGTTTGGGTCGGGCATGGGATTAGGTGATACCCGACCCAATTACCGTTTTTATATTAGAATATGATAACTTATGGCAGAGATTTGTTTAAAATAATAATAATAATCATTAATCATATATTGGCAAGTCATTAATTATGTTGTCGTATTAGATATTTTATTATGTCATATTAGATATTTCAACCCGGGACGCTCTCCAACAGGTAATTGCTATATAGATGCCATTTTTATAGTTTAGATACTTCTAATTTTATTCACTTTACTTAGATTTCTCAACCCGGGACGCTCCCGAGGTATAAGCTAGTATGTGTATATATTAAAAAGTCCTTTTGTGTCACCTAACAAAAATATTTTTTTTTGTCCGTGTCGGTGTATATGAGTATATCACAAGAATTTATATTATATTCTTATAAAACAAATAATAATTATTTCACATATTAGTCCAAAACGTCTATGTTTGATTGCTTTCTGTATCTTCACATTGTTCTAATCTTTGCAAATGATTCCATATAGACAATGACTTATATATTAACGATGAGATGTATTTCTTTACCACGGTGTATTTTCAACAAAGTTAAGTTTCAAAGTAAAGTCAGACAAACATGTACATAAACTGAGAGTTGGGTTATCTACAAAAGGTATAAAATTTGAGAACGGTGATAAGCCACTAGAAAATGACATGTGTCCAAAGGATTAAACAAGTGAGAGGGGTAATTTTGTCAAAAACCTTTGCACATGCAAGTCACATGCCATTTCCACCTTCATTTTTAAATGTCCGTAACTTTTTTATACGTCATCATTTTTTTTAAAAAAAAATTATACTATAAAATTGAGTGTCTTCTTATCTTTAATATGAGTACCATATTGTTATACTTTTGAAGAAAAAAATCAAAACTCACTTGCGTAAGACACAATGGAGTGTAAAACACAATGAGCACCAATTAAATATAGGGTATAAAAATAATCAAGAGTCTAGTAAAACACAATGGACGAAATACTAAAGACAGAATGAATAGAAGACTAAAACACAATGTATACTTTTGAAAAAAAATAAAAGTTGAAAACTCAGTTGCGTAAGACACAATAGATGACATACTAAAGACACAATGAACAGAAGACTAAAATACAATGAATACTTTTGAAAAAAAAAAAGTTAAAAACCCAATTGTGTAAAACACAATGGACGACATAATAAGGACACAGTGAACATAAGATTAAAACACAATGAATAACGTCTATGTTTGATTGTTTTCTGTATCTTCACATTGTTCTAATCTTTGCAAATGATTCCATATAGACAATGACTTATATATTAACGATGAGATGTATTTCTTTACCACGGTGTATTTTCAACAAAGTTAAGTTTCAAAGTAAAGTCAGACAAACATGTACATAAACTGAGAGTTGGGTTATCTACAAAAGGTATAAAAAATGAGAACGGTGAAAAGCCACTAGAAAATGACATGTGTCCAAAGGATTAAACAAGTGTGAGGGGTAATTTTGTTAAAAACCTTTGCACATGCAAGTCACATGCCATTTCCACCTTCATTTTTAAATGTCCGTAACTTTTTTATACGTCATCATTTTTTTTAAAAAAAAAATTATACTATAAAATTGAGTGCCTTCTTATCTTTAATATGAGTACCATATTGTTATACTTTTGAAGAAAAAAATCAAAACTCACTTGCGTAAGACACAATGGAGTGTAAAACACAATGAGCACCAATTAAATATATGGTATAAAAATAATCAAGAGTCTAGTAAAACACAATGGACGAAATACTAAAGACACAATGAATAAAAGACTAAAACACAATGTATACTTTTGAAAAAAAATAAAAGTTGAAAACCCAGTTGCGTAAGACACAATGGATGACATACTAAAGATACAATGAACAGAAGACTAAAACACAATGAATACTTTTGAAAAAAAAAGTTAAAAACCCAATTGTGTAAAACACAATGGACGACATAATAAGGACACAATGAACATAAGATTAAAACACAATGAATACTTTTGGGGAAAAAAAGTTGAAAACCCAGTTGCGTAAGACACAATGAAGATAACGTAAAACACAATAAGAACCAATTAAATATGCAATGAACAATAGGGTATAAAACACAATGAACACTCTAATAAAACACAATGGACAACATATTAAAGACACAATGAACAGATGACTAAAACACAATGAATAATAAACTTAAACACAATGAACAACATAATAAAACACAATGTACACCTAAATACAAAACTCATTTGCGTAAAACACAATGAAAAGCTTACTAAAAACACAATGAACAAAGTTAAATCATGTGTAAACTAAAAAAACATAAATAACATATTTATAAAGCACACATGCATACTATAACACAATGAACGAGCAGAAGACACAACGGAGAAGAAACCCATTTAGCACGATTTTTTTTTTCAATCTTAATGTAGCAATGTGGTACTCATATTAAAGATAAAAGAACGCTCGTTAATATATGGTGAAATTTTTTTGAAAAAAAAAACGTCGTATGAAAAAGTTATCGACGTTTTAAAATGATGGGGTGTGACACCTGGCAAATTCTGGTTAACAACGTTGTCTAGATGAAAGTCTACCTTAGCGAGTCACGCGTATATTGTACTTAACTGGGTTAGTTAAGTCGGGATATGGTTCGGGAACTATTGGTTAGTCTAGAAGATCATTGGATGTTGGTCTAGAGGTTCGTTAGATGTCGGTCCTTAACCAAGTGTACAAACGGTGACGATTTGTAGGATCGTCAGGGCATACGGAACGTATGAGTCTCGAGTCCCGGGAATTGGTGAACGAGTGTAAATATGTGTATTTACTTGTGTTATGTGTTTACAATCATTATGTGACTTGTCGGTACATGAATATGCATTAACATATGTTAAAACGGGGTTTAACGCGCAAAACACACAAGGCCAAACCCTATAGGCGAGTAGGAGGTCTACTCCCCTATAGGGGAGGCGAGTAGGGAGCCCTTAAGGGCGAGTAGGCCCTACTCGTGTATACATAAGGGCGAGTAGGCCCTAATCACTAGAACTTTCAGGCGATTACAAGCCCTAATCGCCTGAACTGCTGCACAATCGCATGTAACGTGCTGGAACGACTAGAAACGCCTATAAATACAATACTTAACCTCCTAAACTCCCTAATATCAACCCTAGTCGTCCCATAACCGCCCCAAACACTTAAACAACCTCTGGAAGGCGATTTTGATCAAAAACACAAGGTTTCAAGGTCTAACCATCATTCTTTTACAATTCCAAGGTTTGATTCTCATCCATAACACTTTGTAAACGTTTTTAATCAATCCCTAATGGTCCAGACCTGTTCATAAACGAAAAAGCTTTCTGAAAATCGTCAATAAGGGTTGTTAATCGGATTATAACTAATAAACATGCGTTATGGGTATGTATGATTAGAAAGATAGGATTTTTATGAATCTTGATGATGTTTTGATGTGTTATCATGCTAGGTCAGAATTTATATTGTTAGTATGATGATAGAAATCTCAGTAATTGGATAATAGGGTTATGATTACATGCGTTAATTGAATGTTGCATGCTATGTGAATGGTGTTTGGATTGCTTTGGTTGCATGCAGGACCGATTTTACGAGGTTGAACGAAGGGTTTTGGGTTAAACATGTTTAGGATAGTGTTTGGGATGATATTGGGTAGTTACACACGCTCTGGATCTGATTTGGAGCGTTAAACGCGCGAAAAACCGGAACAGCATGACTACAGGCGAGTAGCAGTGCTAATCGCCCATAGTCATGCGAGTAGAGGTGCTAATCGCCTATAAAGTGGCGAGTAGAAGGCTAATCACTAGTAAGTTCAGGCGAGTAGCCCTAATCACTAGTAAGTTCAGGTGATTAGCCCTAATCACTAGTAAGTTCAGGGGAGTAGCCCCTAATCGCATGAAATAAAGGGGAGTAGCCCCTACTCGCCTATAGTAGGGGCGAATAGGGTTTCTAATCACTAGTTGACTTTCCTAATCACTAGTTGACTTTTCCTAATCGCGTGTACTGCTGCTGTATGTGTAAATTAGCATTCCGAGACCCGATTTAACATGTAGAAACATGCTAGGAACCTCGTAACATATATGGTAACTTGGTAACATATGTTTGGATGTAATTCGGTGATACGTGAACTATGTGCTGTAACTTGTTGTGCGTTAACGTATGTTAAGTGTACTTGCGTTATTGTATGTTTTGGAGCGTAAACATAACACGGGGAGTCTCGGGTCACCAATGGGATGTCGAGTCTTGTACTTTGGGTTGGTTAAACAGTCACGGTGTTTTCAAACGAACTTGGTTATGGTCTGGACATCTAGGGACTAATTAACCTGCGGGTTATTAGTCTAAGTACTTGTAACTGTCGTATGTTAGGTCGCCGCTTTACGGGACTAGCATAGCAGCTGAGTTTACTCGGGTTAAGGAGTAACGGAACTTAAGGTGAGTTTACGGCCCCTCTTTTAAACTGGTTTATACTTTCGGGGGAGAAAACATGTGTTAAAACTATATTTGGGAACTACTGTCATACTATGGGTTTACACTGTGTACTACACGATCTTTGGAAGTCCCGGGGGAAACCATGAATGTGCGGGTTTGCACAACGGGGAAATGTGAATAGCGCTATTGGGAGTGACCAACCCCGCCCGTCGACTTGGAGGGTCGGCGGGTGCATATTGTCTCAAACAGGAACAACAGGAACAACAGGAACATACATCGGGCATACTTTTGGTATTCGAGTTAGTAATGGTTTTCCAATCGTGGTAGTAACAAAACGTACGCCTAGCTAGCGTATACTGGTTTTTATTTGTTATAGTATGGACAGGTGGACTTGGTACTTGAACTGCAAACCTGTAAACTCACCAGCATTTTTGTGCTGACGTAAACTTTTACATGTTTTCTCAGGTCGCTAAGGTAGCACAATGGAACTAGGGCGCACGCGTCTGCACGGCGTCTAGATAGAGTTGCATGATTTCACAAACATTGAACTTGATTTATTTATGTTGGATTTTATTTGAATAAGCTTCCGCTGTAAACGGGAATACTAAACTGTGTTTTGAAATTTCATTTTGATTCATTTAGACTTGTTTATTGTGATCGTTGGTTTGGATCCTGGTTTGTCATGCGCCTCGCGGTAAAACTCCGCAAGTGGATTTTGAGGGTGTGACATGGGGGAATTGACATGTGCATTGCATGTGGAGAGAGAAAGTCAACAAATGTGGTTTTCCTTTTATGCCCTTCCTTTAATTTATTATTTATTTATTTTAAATAAACTAATCTCAACCCTTCAAATATATTACAAATTAAATTAATTATGTGTACTCTAGCACTCACACACACTTATAAACCGACACGTACACGTGATATGGGTCTATAGTTGTGTTACAATTCTTTATAAATTAACATATCATTTGCAGCCTACTTCATTTTCAAAAATTAACAAATTTATTGTTAATTATGTATCAAACTATCAAAGCATGATTGAATTAGAAATAGCTTGAATTGCCATACGCCTACCGCCAATATATAGGCTAGCTACGACTTGCGGGTTAACCATTGAGTAGCTGAATTAACTAATCTAATTTAGTTCTGTATAAAGTATTTGGAACATTTGTAAGCAAATACTAATGTGGAGATGATGAAAGCACAAACATATTAATTTATTATATCATTAGGTTAGAGACCCGTGAACTTCACGAGTGAATTTTTTTTTTAAATAAAACATTTTAAAAGACTTAAATAAAATTAAACAGCTTTTATAAGGGCCGTGTTTAACTAAAAGTTTCAAACATAACATGATAAATTAATATTTTGTCAAAGTTTTTAAATAATTATATGTGAAAGTATGACGTAATTTTTTTTTTTTTTTTTTTTTTTTTGCACTTGTGAAATTAGTAAGTTGGAAAAAAAAATATCGATGCAAATAAATATCGTAATAAAAAAAAATCTTCCACTAAACAAAATAATAGGATAATTTCCAAAAGAAAACATAAGTCAAAAGATAATGTTGACAAAACTTAATAATAGTGCATCACAACAACAACCGTACCCAAGAAATCCCACAAATAGCGACGCTATTAGTAGGGTCTAAGAAGGGTAAGATGTAAACAAACTTTACCCCTATTGTCACACCACGACAATGGCGGAAACACGTGGCGCGACGGTTCAAAGCATAAAGTCAAGGTTATTGCTAAACACAAGTAATTTAAGAAAATGGGTCATTTATTATGACGTCAAATCTGTTTCAAACATTACACAAAAGTAAATTGTTTTTAAGTTAATCATAGAGGTTTCTCATATATATCCCAAATGCCCTGGGAAATAAAAGTGAAACCCCGCAAAAGTTTGACGCCGCATTGGAGGATTCCTTGACCCAGCTTGCCCGGTTCTCCTTCATCTAGTTACCTGAAAGATATGTTTAAAAGTTTCGTCAATATAAATATATTGGTGAGATCACAGGTTTTTAGTTTCCAAAACTTGAATACTTGGGAAATACCATGTTATGACAATATATAGGAGTTGCAAATTCCTATAACTCTACTTGAGACTATAATCAAACCAAGACGTATAAATAAATATGCCCCGCTCCAAGTCGTTACTCGGTTTCCCACGACTTAAGTTCAGAATATATGCACCCCCGGGCATAACCTAATGCATAATCGACGCTATCGATTAGGGGTGGGCCTTGTCAGGCACCAATAGTACTATTCAATATTCCTCCGGTTTCATTTCCCTGAATAAATGATTATAGAGGCGAGGACTCAACCCTGAGTGGCGGTCACACCTCAAGTAATAAATCCGTCATACATTTTCCCTAACATATCTTTCCCCCGGAAAACGTAAAAATAGTTTAAAATGGGGCCGTGAAACTCACCTGGAACTCTGTCTGGCTTACTAGGCGGATAGCAAAGATGGTCTCGCACCTACAAACGTCCTAGACGTATAAGTCACTATTCCTATAGTGCATGTGCCTTGGCAAGTTGTACACCCAACTCCCGACCACAAGTTATTCCAAATCCCGTTTAATTAAGCGCGTATCCTAGGTTTCGTTGGCGTTAGATTACCCTTTGTGTTACAAGTTATATATTACTCTTGTTAATATTTCCATTAACTTGTATCTTATTATCATCGACTCGACGTCACTTAACATATAATTATTTTCCCATTTAAATAATTATACTTAAGATCGCATCGCTCGATATAATATATATTTCAACCCTCGACCCGACTCACCTTGCCGCACATTTGTTTTCCCATTTAAACAAATATACTAAGATCTTGTCGTTCGATTGTATATTCTTAACGTCCGATTCAACTCACCATACCGTATATTTATTTTCCCATTCAAATAAATATACTAGGATCTCGTTGGTACGGCATACACATATATATATATCTTTGTCTTCTCATCGCGGCTTTCCTTCCCACATATCTACTTTCCCATTAAGTAGATATACTAGAATTTTGCCGAGACGAGCGTACATATATATAAATGTGTAATTTTTCTTGTTAAGTATATACGTTTGTTTAACGTCTTATTTGTTTATGTCATGTTTTTCTCCCACGAATACTTCCTTCAACACTTAGGAAAGTGTTTATCATTTTTCACCCATGATGTATATATATATTTTACTTCTTAAAAATATATATTTTCTTATCTTGCCGCAATGGCATTTTTCTCATGATTTGTCCGTGTACGGTTCGTTAACGCGTCTTAGTTTGATATCTTAACTCGATTAGTTAATTTTTCCAAGTTTTTCCCAACATGTGCTTTATAGAAATATTATCCATATTTCTTCCTCTTTTCACATGTTACTTGGATGGTTTAAAATACTTATATATTTTTAACCCAACTTGTTAACTTATCTACAAAAATGTTTCCAACACTTTTATATTCCCATTTATATAAAAGTATTCATTTTTGTATAAGTTTCTCAAGTTTGTTTAATATTTTTATAAAATCTCTATTTTATAAAAATCCTTATGTTAATATAATCCATATTTTTATAACTTTCAAAAATATACTTTTATACAAAAATACCCAAGTATATCTACTAGTATTTACCAAAATCATACTTAGAAGTTTATTACTTACACTTTTGACACCAAACTTTTCATACTTGCATTTTTGGACTAATAGTTTCTAAAATATCCATTTTAGTCCTCTAACTTTCAAAGTTGCAATATTAGTCCCTTAACTTTCAAAAGTTGCATTTTTCCACTCTAACTTCCAAAGTTAACATTTTTCACTCAAAATAGTAGACTTTGAAGATTCATCTTTTTATTGGTAAGTTATTTTTGTATCAAAACACTTTTGTTAGTCTTATATTCCATATGGAAGACTACTTGTATGTGTGTTTTATGTATTTGTCCATTTTAACAAAATATCATTCTTCTAAGTAAGCTAACTTTAATTTTTCATCTTCTTTATTTATGAACTTCTAATATGTTCCACCATACATTATACCTTAGATGATCATAATAAGATGATTTAAAGTCACTTTTAACATATTCAAGTTCATTCCACAATTTTAACCAAAACATCATCCTACTTAGTTTTAAATGTAAACTTTATGCATTTTCAAGATTATTACATTATCATCATCAAATTCATGATTTCCTTTCATATCTTTAATCATCCATTTTACACATGTAAAACCTATTAAAGATTATGTTCAAACCACCTTTTAAACCCTTCATGTACAACTTGCTTCTAAGAACACATACATGAATAATAATAATCAAAAACAAGGTTAAGAAGCTTACTACTAGCACAAGGCTAGGGAAGATAAAACCTTTGATTTTGAGAGGGGTTTAGTGTGTTCTTCCTTAATGGTTAAGCTCCAAGCTTGAAACACACAATAGGGGTTTGGATGATGGATTGTTTTGAGTGATTTGGAGATGTAAAAACTTGAAAGAAGAATGTGTATGGGGTGGATGAAGTTCACGGCTCAAGAAGGAGAAGAAGATGAGTTGTTTTTGCTTGTTATCTTATGTCATGAACACATGTTACTTATAAGCTCACCATATCTCCCATGGATTGCATGTGATTATGACTAAGGATTCAAGAGATTGTGTTGTACAAAAATTGATTCTTGGATGGATATTATTGGGGTGTTTGGCCGTGAGTTTATGGAAGGGAGAAGAAGATTATGATCTTGTTAAGATATCTCACAATCTTAGATATAATCAAGTAGGATATGCATGCTTTCTTATGTACTTGGGGATCTTTGAGTAGGTTGTTTGTTTGTGTATGGTCTTGGCCGAAATTTTATCAAAGAAAAGCATGGTTTGCATGCTTTTTGTACTAGCTT
Source organism: Ambrosia trifida (assembly GCA_028751855.1). Taxonomy (NCBI): domain Eukaryota; kingdom Viridiplantae; phylum Streptophyta; class Magnoliopsida; order Asterales; family Asteraceae; genus Ambrosia; species Ambrosia trifida. The sequence continues at coordinate 22,889,093 of CM054123.1, read as the reverse complement.
AATCTTACACAATCCCTTCCAAGCATGCTTAAGTACTTGATTGTCTTTTGGATGCTAGTAGGATGTTTAGACAAAACAAAAGAAAAGGAGATGTGTAAGGGGTTAGGCCGGCCCCTTTTAAGGGTCTAGGTGGGGTCCACCACACTAAGCATTTGCCATTATTATGTTAAGCTTGATCCCTCGTCGTCCGGGTGTCGTTCGGGTATTTTTCGGGTTTTAATCACGCGTTATTCGGACATTAAAAATACCTTTAATAACCCTTAAATATAGTCTAATTTAAGCGTTGATTGATTATTTAGGCCTTTGCCGGGTGAAATTATGAGTTATACGCGTATCGGGTGCGGTACGCGCATTTTATTCGTTACCGGGAGATTTGTACAAGACGTTTTCACTTATGGTTTTGGAGTTCCAAAACTCATTATATTTCATGAAACTACCCTTTATTTTATATCCTGGGTGTCCGGGATCCTTTTCGTTTATTTAATTATTACCGGGTAATTGCCAACGTCCATACCGGATAGCTTATTCGCACATGATCCAATCATGCTTTACCATTAAACGTATGCATTCCTATGCACTATTTGGAAATTGCTATCTCCTAAGGCCTTGATAATTAAATCACACATAATTGCATTTAATTACGTTAATCATATATTAATTAATTTGTACGGAATTACCTTATTTTTGCCGGTTGTTACACCTATCGTTAGAGACAGAGAGGCTGCTTATATAATAGTTATAATATCAAAAGTATAGTGGAGATGAAATTTTGATTGAATGTTGATATGGTTATATAACAGTAGGTTATAAATTTTATATTTGAAATTTTGATTGAATGTTGACATGGTGGCGCCACTGTCGTCGGAGGTTGTGGCCAGCATCGTTGAGCTTCATAGTAGTCGTCGGCTGAAGCATCCCCCCATCACCGAAGTCGTGCCATCCTCTGCATCCAAACCTCACCGCCATCATTGTCGGTTGTTTTGTGGGGTTCAATTATGGACACTCTCGCTATGCCACCGCCTGTAATAATTGTACACTTTATCTCTTATAACCTTTACCTAGACAAGTAGTTATTTGATTTAAAAGGAAAGTTTATTAGATATGATATGCATGTGGGGTGGGGTGGGGTGTGTCAACCGGGTCACCAACTCTGGTCATCAACTCAGATCTAAATTTTTATTAGCAAACCCCAGGTTAAACTGTTGCAAGACATCTTTTTACTCTTTAACATGCAAACAACAACTCGAATAGATAAATTTTACTCAGAATCTATTCCAATTTGTTAAATTACAAATCAAATTTTAATCAAGCAAAACAGTGACTAAACTTGTCATCTAGTAATTTTAAGTTTGTTTCGTAAAATTATGTAAATTACTATGTTATACTCCTATAATTTTAAACTACTTATATTAAAATAATCACATTGGGTAATGGAAAGGTATATCCCCAAGTCAAATGACAATTATTTTATAAACAATGTAGTGTACAAGTTTTATATATTGAAAGTTGCGTAATACAATTCGTATGGATTTTCGTTGCACACAAAATATCATAAATGTATGTACACCTTTTATACATTGGTTTAGTTGTACAAGGAGTAGGCAAATCAAGTATATCCACTACATCACCCATTTAACACATAAGTGAAAATGAAGCTCAATTATAAAACGTGTCTTCTTGTCATAAGAAATGCAAATGTCAAGATTAGTGTAAAAGAAAAGATCCATTTACGTTTGAAAGATGATGAAAGGCTGAAGAACGATTTTATGCTAACCTTGCAGCTTCTATTTCACTGTCAAAACAATCCAAGAAAGATGTACCTGGGAAAAAACAATGTGTCACCCTGAATCACAATGACATGTACACATTTTTATTCATCTTAGAAAAGGATCTTAAAATGTTTCAGATTTAATTCTATTAGTTCTCACTTTTTCCCAATAATATGAGTACTTTAAGGGGTAAACTTTATTAAAACATAAAATATAGTTCAAACATTTCTCATAAAATTTATAAAGAATACACCCTCTTGCTTTGGGTATTTCTATTGCACAAACCCATTATATCATAAAAAGAACCAAAAGAATTACCGTTTACCACACTGTCGAAAGAGAAGATTCGAAAAAACTTGACAATAGGACACCTACAGGCTATCAGAAGTTCACTCATTCACTCAAACAAAAATAAGAACATTAGTTTAAACATGAAAATTCTGTAGCTTAAGAAAACAATTATGCTCTAATTCAATAAAGATATATATGGCAACAAAACTTTAGTAAGAATCAACCAACAATCATAGAGTCATATGCTTCATAAGAATATCCTAATTCTTACTACATTAAAAGCATTAAGACTGAAGGCACTTGAACAAACAGAGAAAAAATAAGTACACGTATTATTTCAATTTAGTGAAATGAAAGAAAAAACCATGTCATTTTAGGTATAAGAAACTTAATAATAAGAGGCAAATTACTTAAATGAGATATAGAGAAAACCATTGAATGTATTAAATCGCTTGTAGCAGGTTTGTAGATCCAAACCCTGCAATATCAACTCAATAGCATACCACTCAATATTATACTCCTAAACAGGCCCAATTGCAGAAGAAAAAAAAACAAAAAGATTGAGAATGCTATTTAACATAAAAGCAGCGCAGGAACTTTATAAAAACATGGATTAACAAAATGCAAACCTGAAGTGCATAAATGAATGCAGGCTAGTTCTGTAACGGAATGAGGCTTTCAACATAACACTTGATTAGCTCTACACTCACCGATTCTGGGTGTAAAAATTGATGACCAAGTGTGAGTTCAATTGTCTTAAAACATCTACTCTTCATGTTGTAGATGGACACACTGATCGAATTCTCAGAAAACATCCTTGGGGAAAAGATAATCTTGTCCATATTAATAGAATCAAACGAGAAAGGGCAACCTGCCTCATAATGGATCTGTGACTTGGGAGGGAACGTAACAGTTTCTCTGACCCAAACTCGCTTTTCATAGTTTTGCAATATCCAAATGTGAACTTTGAATCGAGAATGCTAAAGAATAAGGAAGTGGTACAGGGCCAACGGTGAAGTGGGGTTTAATTAAAAAAAAACTGCATTTAACAATGAATATTGTAATGTTTGTAGCAAAAAGTAAAAAATAAATAAATAAAATTGTCACCTGTATGGAACATATCCCAAGTGGTTAACTAGTGCATTTATTACACGTCCGAATGTAAGCAAGCTCTTGTTAATATCACCAGCTTCCATTGCTCTTCCCTGCCATGAAGAAGAAGTCAAAGGGTTGACTTCAAAAGTCAAAACTCTTATTTTTTACTTTCGCGTAGAGGTAGCACAATCGACACATTTACATACAAACAGGTTGAATCAAGCTACGTTTGCCTCTAATGGGTCACAGATATATAAAACATAGCTTAAAAGAAAATGTTCAACTGATCAAAAGTTGTCAAATTGTACTTTTAATGCATAAGATTATATTGAAATAATATAGTTTTAGTAACCATACTTGACCCATTACCATAAGAAAGTGGGACAAAAAGTGTTTTACCATGACTCATTACAAAAGTTTTCCATTTTAACCAGGCACCCAACTGACCCGCCCAATTAGCCTTATTTATCATGGAACTATTTTATACCTCCCTTGCGCCAAAATGTAATATATTTTCTGAACCAGCAAGATCCACAAGATTCAGCTTTCCACATTTAATTATTTCTACCCCGTTTGAAGTATTTTCCTTAACTTGAAGATGTGTTGCATGTTTGGGTATTTATATTATTATTACAATGGTGAAGGAGGCTATTAATGGTTATTTAGAGGCTATTGATGCTGGTTGGTGGAGGAGATAGGAGATGGTGAGGAGAGGGGGGGGGGGGGGGTGGGGGTGGAGAAGGTGGTGGTGGTGGTGTTACAGGTGGTGGTGGTGGTGGTGATTGGTGTTGCAGGTGGTGTTGTAGGTGGTGGTTGGAGAAGATGGGGTATATTAGTCAATTTACCCAAAAACTAACGGAACAACTAATGGCCGTTAGGTTGAGGGATGTAAACTGTTAGAAAATGAAAGCACAGGTACTCAGGGTGTTAAACCTGGGCTGAACCTGTTAGTTTAGGCAAACCACAGGGACGAAAACTGCAATTAACTCTATTATTATTATTATTATTATTATTATTATTATTATTATTATTATTATTATTATTATTATTATTATTATTATTATTATTACAACCCACCATCGTTATCATCATCCAACCACCACCACCTATTGCCGCCACCCACAACCATTGCTACCATCGTCATAACCCACCATTGTCACCACCGTCCAACCACCACCATCACCTGCGTCACTGCCACCCACTGCCTCCACCACTGTCATCGCCACCACCACCCACCGTCACCGCTGCAACCCACCACTGCCGTCGTCGCCCACCCACCATCGCCAACTGCCACCACCACCGTTGTCGCCGCCACCCACCACCACCGTCACTGCCACCACCCACCACTCACCATCGATTTTATATTTTCGTTTTTTCTTACAAGTAACACAAAGTAAAAATTCATTCCATTCCCACATGATAATCAAACAAGACATGGAATGGTAATGATCCATTCAATTACCTCTTCCATTCCATTTCCTCTCTCATTCCATTACCTCATACCAAACAGACCCTAATTATGGATCAACTTCAAGTCTTCGCAATATGTTCTTTAAATTTCTCTCTTTTTGACTTTCCATGTATTTATATTATACTGTGTACCGGTATTCATTTTTATAGTTTTCAAGAAATTCTTTTTGAATAGTTTACAAATCAATTCCGATTAAAGAACTTTTACCGTATTTAAACAAACACTTATCATTAAACCACCAACAAATAGGAATAACGTGTGGATATAAACTACACCATTTATTAATGTATAGTATATTTGCTAGTAAATTAATATATTCACATGTGAATGATATGATTTCTATTAATGATTTATAAGTAGATGTACAGTATATTTACTTGTAAATTCATACTAGAAAGAATGCCCGCGCGTTGCGACGGGTGTCTCGATTTATATTATATTCAATTATGATGTTGATTACGAACCATAACCCGGGTTTACGACATTTTACTTTATTCAACAAAATACAGTATCAAAAATATTAGCACAACAAACCAAATAAAACTTTGTAGATAATTATAGTGGCAAAAATATTATTATCATCTAGAGATTGATTTCCACTGCTTGGTGTCATGGTTCCTTTTTTTTTTTGTCATCTTAGATTCAGATAGCCAATAAAAATCACCAAATAATAAAAGCGAAAATAGGAAATATGATTACTGTAGTTATGCTAAGACACCACATGAAAGTGAGATTGTGAGAGTTCATTAAATTTTATAGAAACTACAAATATATGCACACCGGTTTGACGAATCAAAAAATAGAAATTAATAGCATCACCTAGCACAAGACAATCATCAACTACTATAAAAGGTATAAAAAATCGAACAACAAACGAATAATCAAATAATTCACGTTGATATTAGCAAGTAAATCTAGGTATCAAACCTGCTGGTTGCAAGAGAATTCCTTTGCCAATCTTATGCGCATACTTCATGAAAATTTGCTTTTATAATCATCATCCGCGTGTAACGCATCCTAGAGGGCCCAACCGCCGCAATACTCGTAAATTAATAATCGTTGACCATGCTCAGAACAAGTAACCCATGAGTTCAACAACATTCGCATGCCGAATTTTATCAAATCATTAATAAGATCAATAAACTCTTCCTCCTTTTGTCGACTGATTATCTTTTTGTCCCAACTTCTTCACAGCAAGCAACTAAATAAAAACACGAAAAACAAAAGTTTTGCAGCTTTAGATATGAGATTAAATGTGTAAAAGAAAAAAAGAAGTCAACAAATTAGAAATCGGGTCAAAGAGTACCTCATACATGTTTTTTGTAACCATCTTGAAATTCTGCACCCATCTTGAAATTCTGATTTATGTAAATCCGTTAATACTGATTGTAAAGTTACCTCATACATGTTTTTTGTAACCATCTTGAAAGTATGCACCCAAATTAGCAAAAAAAAAAAAAAAAAAACTCCAAATTAAATATAGATAATATAGATATGGCTTTTTTTAGGAGCAAAGAATTAAAACGGTGATTGGAAGGGGCTGTAAATTGGGCTAGGGTCCTATAAAAACAAAAAAAAAAAATCCATTAAAGGCTGAATTATTCATTCACCAATATTATATTAAATCAATTAATTATTTATGTAGTTAAGCTAATAAGCTAACCTCTCTGTTGTTGTTATTTATGTAGTTGAGGGACGATCTTCAAGAATATGTGTGTATATTCTTCAAGAATATGTGTAGTAGGTGCTAGTGGATTAGGCTGTGAACTTCTCAAAGACCTTTTCCTCTCCGGTTTACCAATTCCTTTTCAGGTATATCCTTCCTTTCATTTCCATTCCCCCAATTGAATCAATTTCTTCTTCTTAAACCAACCAAGCCAAGCCATTTAAAAAATTTAGGCATAATTTATGATGTTCATAGGCTCTTCACATTCTTACATTTAAGAAATTTATTACATTAATGGTTTTTTTGATCAATCATATACCATGGGGGTAAGGTTGGAATAAGTTTTTAAGTTGTGAGTATGAGGTTATGATAAAATTACAATTTTAACCTTCTAAGTGTCTTAATAGTCACAATTATGCCCAAAATACCCTTAAATTTCTTGCTTAAGTATGTTGTACATGTTGCTTCTTAAGTTGTACGGAAATGTAAATGACAATCTTAGCCATCACTCCTCCTTAATAAGATAATATAGATATTGACACGTGAATGATATAATTTCTAATGATTTATAATTAGTTCTACTTTGTACTAACCCGAGCTATAAAATGAAAAACATTAAATAAATAATAATCAATGAATAACATTTTTTTTATCGTGAAATATGAAATAAATAAAATGGGTAAATAGTCGGTGATTCTATTTATCGAATAGCTGTATGTGATAAAAATCTAAAAGTAATTTGAATTTATCCTAAGGTTTCTGTATAATATGTGTTCAAACGATATAAATTTACATATCCCACTAATTACTGCTTTTCTAATTAAAAAAAACACACACACACAAATTCTAATAGAATGCCTGGAGGGTGAAGTCAAAAAGGATGGTAGGTTGATTTATTTACTTACCATTCTTTGAAAGAGTACAAGAATCAAACACGTCCACAGTCCCCCCTTCTTTTAATCCAAGGCCTGGATGTGAGGAAGTCAAAAAGGATGGGCCCGTTTTCTTCAATCATTTATCTTAAGATGACTTTGTAAAAAGATAAATTACTAAACTTTTCAACATTTTAACATAATATATATATAGCATATGTGTAACTAAATGCAATGTTTTCAGGTTGGACCGAACATTGAACCAGTCTAACCGAACCAACCGGTCGGATCAAATGTAAGAACCGAATGGTGTCATAAAATTAATAGAGTATATAGTGATACTTACAAACCAATACAATGATGTCTTTCTATATCTTATCTATTTAGAGGTGCTTCTCTTTTCAACTCTTTGACAACTAATTCATAGAAAACCTAAGTACATTCTAAGAAATTCAAATATTAAATGAGGAAGCAAGATAATAGTCGATCAAGTGGATTCATAACCTTACATATCGTTTATACACTTGATACATATTTGAAATGAGTAGTCACTTCCTAAAATAAAGGTAAAAATTAGTGGGTATCCCCTTCGCACATATAGAAGTAGTGAATATGTAGTGATGTCATACCACATTGGTATATCAAGATGTTGCACTTGCATATGTAAATCTTAGTGCAAATCGTTGTTAGACTAGTAGTATCTTTATAGCAAATATTAGTCGTAGGGCTTATCCCATTGTGACATAGTTTTCATGAAGATATATATTTTTTTATATATAAATTTGTGATATTTCTTTTTTGTAATAGAATGTTGCATATCACGGATTGATACATTCTGAGTTGATTAAATTTTGGAAAGAAATGGTTACCTTACAAAAACGCCTTCAAATATTTTCGATATGAGCTAATTTTTAAAAGTTATGAACTATGTTTTTAAAGGTTTAAATTATCCAATTGAAACATTTTGAGCATACCCAAAGTGCCTTAAGCAATTTTCCGACACTCGAGGCTTGTATTTGTAAATTTGGATGTTGGATATATGCCTAGCATCGGATCCAATATTAAATCATACATCAACCATTAAAAGGTAAACTTGTTAATGTTGTATTATTGTTAGACCATGAATCGATGAAGTATCAGTTACCATTGCAACACCAAAAGCAAATGACACATCCTTTTGTTTTGTTCAATCAATATGACATATATATACTAGGTCACAAGAAATGGTCTCCCTCAAAAAATTAATACCATTGCATTTTAGGCACATTGCTTAAGGAGGAATAGGATGCTATGAGTGATCTTCTGAAAAGTCTTTATTCACCTAACTCAAAACAAATACCTGAGCTTTATATAGACAAATAAGACAATATTATTTTATATGCAAGGCAGTTTATCATAAATGTATATCATATGTTGATCAGTTTTGACTGCATGTAATGGAAAACATAATAATAATAATAATAATAATAATAATAATAATAATAATAATAATAATAATAATAATAATAATAATAATAATAATAATACCTGATAGATCCATGAGACCTGTTACTGATGTTACAAGAGACTTGAGGTTGACATGCTTGTCAGTGGATTCGGGTTCCCTTTAGGGTATGCAGTTTTGATGGTTTATGTGTTCTTAAGTTATGAACACATTAAGAGATAGAGAGATAGGGGACTGCTAATGGTGTTATGTTGTTATGATTGTGTGTCAACCCTAATCTCATAATAACCTCTCTATTTATACATACACAGGGGACACCCTAATAAGGCCCATCTAATGATAGTCCGTCCATCAAAGACATATTTGTTATTGGGCTTAGGATAATATTAATAATTGATCATCATAATATAAATGATTATAATGGCTATCGATAAATATACAAACGTTACGTATATTTATTCCAACATTCTCCCACTTAGCCGAGTAATCATTTATTATGAGTATTACGTAAGTCTGCAGAGATTAATACTCATTTTAGTTTTAAACCCAAAATGTAGTAGAGAAATACAACCGTTAATTCTTTATTCGACTTAGGACCCCCATTAATCATACTACACCCAAATTTAAAACTTAACATTAGGATCAATTAACGTTATGTCGTTAGTAGATTTGTTATATTATTATCTTTATGCCATTATGCTAGCTTAGCATACTAATAGACAAACAAATCATAATGAGGAAAATTAATCATTAATCATTAGTCATTAGTCATAAGTCATTCATAGTACGATATGCAGTTGTACATGGTCATTAGTAAAACCCTGTTCTCTTAGTTGGCCCTTAGTGAGACTTTATGGGTAATAGACCTTTAGTTATTGGATCCATAAGCATATCATGAATGCATTCGATACAAAATTCTAATTTCCTCTATTTGTTTATAACATAAGCGAACAACAATTTCGTATCGAACTCTAATACAGCTCATCTCAAACTATTACTGTTCGAGAAATTAGGGCAGCTGACTTTATCACATCAAGTCTTCAACATAATATTTAAATGGAGTTAATAAGTTATGAGTCAACTGATAAATTTACCAACAACATTTAATGACCATTCTGTTGTGATCAACAACACATTATGTCATGATAACTTATGTGGTTGTTAACAGTTCCTTATGACTCTTCCATGAGATAGTTATGTTTGGTGATGTTATAATATACCCCAAAATTGACACTTGATTTCCTTTGAATATAACAAAGTTAGAGTAAGATCGAGTAGTCAATCACTTTAGGTTCTCACTTCTTCTTTAGATTATAGTCTCTTGTTTCTTAAAGATATTGTAATGTTCCATTAGATGCTTTTCATCAATCTAGACAAGTCTAGTATCAAGTAATACGAACAATATCATAAACAAGCGTACACTTAAATTTACATCAGTCTTCTAATTAATGAAGCATAAGGTGATAATCTCAAATTATCATATTATCCTCTAAAAGAGAGCAATGTTGTATGTTACATACTTAAGGACCCACTTACAGTAAAACTTATGGGATGAAACTAATATGCCGTTGGGTCTATCTCGGTATATTTTGATTCTTATCACGTAGGAGGAATCCCTGATGTTCATCATGTCAAAATTATTTATGAACAATGCTTTGACCTAGGTAACATATACTTGTCAAGAGAAACGTCATCTATGTAAGGACAAGTTTTCATTAGTTGCTCCCACTCATCTTGAGGTAGGTTCTTTAATCCACTTAGTTCTTGATGAAGAGTAATTTCATTATGATTCAAACACATTTTATGCTTGCATCAACCCATACATGGATCTTATTGACTTACAAACTAAGTGTTCTTAACCTTTAGTTTAGAACTTTCAGGTTGCTTAATGAACATGTAGGTCATTGTTATGGAAAGTTGTCTTAATGTCCATCTAATGTGGCTCTTAGTCACTATGAGCTACTAGGACGGTAATGATCCTCAAAGAAATCTTTGTAATACAGATAAGAAGATTCTTTAATAATCTAATCCCTCATTGAGTATAATCTTTTACAATCAATCTTATCTAACAACGTTCCCATTCGGATCTGGTTTAATTATGAATACCTTTAGGTTATTCAACCAAATCCTAAACGTTATTCTAATTTATGGAATTAAATTTTGCTAATAATAGCTTTATTCCATTTAGAAGATTGATTGATACTAATGATTTAATTAGAAGAGGTAGGATCGGTAATCTTTCTAAACATCCATTTTGTATTAGTCAGGTAGGTTACATAATCATCAAAGTTAGTGGGCTTTTAGACCCAGATGACCTCCTGAGTTGAACATTGAGTTTATTATGATACAAACTTAACTTTAGTTAAGTGTTTTTATTTTCAGGTATATAAGGAGCAACATTAGTTTCTAAGTGTGTAAAAGTTGGTGCAGTAAGGTGTACAAGAGGAATAATCGAAGTTAAATTCGGAGTTAAACTTAATGAGTCTCTCCCCCGCATCTTGTACTTCCGAAAAGTCATGAAAAGGACTTGTACTGCTCCCACTTACCTTAGAGATCTTAATGAATTCAGCATGCTTAAGAGCTAACATTTGGAAGATCCATAGATTTTAATAGAGAAAACAACCTAATGATGTTTATTGTCGTTTCTCTTAATGAGGATTACTTTAGTAAGAAATCTAAGTTCGCCCATATTTAGGCATCCACAAAACTTTGTTAGGAGTACGTTAAATGCTAAGGAGACAAGTTGTAATAAAGCGTTGTCCAGTGCAAGAGGTGTAATTTGAGGATAGATCAAATTTTTGTTCCCCCCAACTTTGTAACTTTTGCAAGTCATAAGTAGGACATCTAATGCTTCCACTAATCTTTTAGGTCTCTTAGTATCTCCACATGATAAGTTTTAACGATGCGTGTGAACGAGAATATTTCATATATTTTATATTTGATTTCCCTCATCGTCCAGATTTCATAAGAAATTTTAAGAACATACTTAGAGGGAATCTTATTAAATATATATGAATTGATTTCTTTAATACTTTTGGTCCGTAGGAAACGGAATAGATAGAATTAGATATTTTTCTAAGCTCCACGGATGTCAATTAGTTATGACTTATGATGGAAACCCATTTATTCCTTTCGCCATTTAATGTTTAGGGCGTTTAGCACATGCTTTAAAGTCTCTAAGAATGAGATTTGATAGCTAAGCATCCTTTAGTGACCTGGTCATAATTTCTCATGAAATTTTGGTCTTAGTGGATGAATTGCATGGGTCTCATTTTCTTTTGTTAAATTCTCATTTTCATGATAACAAAGTTGTGAAAACGTTATTGGATCATCTAGTTTTATTTCATAAGATTTCTATTCAGATAATGACAACAAACAATATAAGAGTTTAACTTAATAGTGGATTTGGTTTGGTCATTTAAACCTTGTAACTATCAAAAAATTGTAGCTTTTAGTATTGATACTAAATTCTTAGTAATCTCAAGAATATCGTAAGGTTCAACACTAAGATGAGTTATTAATGGTTAATAGACCCTAAATTTAGCCACCCTCATCTTAAGTATTTGTTGAATTATAGTAAGGAAGCGTAAAAAACTAGACTCAGTCATCATGTGTTAATTGAAATCCTTAGCATTTGTGGAGTTAAATATCCTTAATTAGGCACTACATATCTTAGCCAGCCATTCTCCTTTCTTATGGGTAATCTTTTTGCTTATGCCTATGCTTAATGGCAAAGTTTTGCTTAGTAAGACTTTCCCTTTGGAGAAACTTATAGTTGAAAGTAGTACTTGTATCTTGTTTCCAGACCTTATAATTATCATCTCTATGGTAATTATTCTTCCTCTTTTAGGTTTAATGGTGGTAAGGTGAATAACATCAACTTTTCTAGTGTAATGAGTTCTTTTTCCTGTACGTAATTCGCTATCAACCCACTCATTTTACTTTGATATTTCTGAGTGTTATTAGTTGATTCACAATGCATCTAATCGTATTGATGGAAAAGTTATTATGCACTAGAAATTTATTAATCTTCATGTGTAACCGTTAGCTTTATGGGTCATGTTATTCAATATTAAGATATATTCACAGATCCCATTTAACCATAGAGTTAGACTTATTTATTTCATGCTTCTTAGGAATTCGTTATATTCTTTCATTCCATAGATAATACATTAGTCTTAGGAATTTCAGAATCATTAATAGCTCACCTGATAGGAATCAGTAAAAGAAGTTCTTAATTACCATAAGAGACATTTTTATTCCACTTATTATGCTCATGTGTTATTCTGTAATACTTTATCAGATAGAGCGTAGGAATGTCATGTCTTAAGAGGTAACTTAATAAGAAAAAAATTTAAGCAAACTCTTCTTAGTTTTGATAATTAGAGTGGATTACTCAGTTAAGATAGTCATTTATAGAAGAATGTGAGATTAGTTTCGAGTTATGGGTATTGATGTAAGGCAGACTTAGATTATGATCATTATATTAATGAAGGATCATTAATCGTGAGGATCAATTTTGTAATGAAAACGTGATAATATCATAACACCAACATAAGCTACTTAAATAACATGCTCTAGCTTTGGCTATACGCTGTTCATTTAAGTATTTGTAACACCCTAAGCCAATTTACAGAAAAACGTGCAGCGGAAATACCAACCAAAAAATTCATTTCTTTTAAAAACCACCTTGGATGTTTAGAACCCAAATCTACTAAGCATCTTAGGTATTACATCTTTTAAAAATGTTCTATTACATTAAACGTGACCCATCTATGTCACGTTATGGTCCGTGTCCTCGTATAATCCGCCTCCTTGCTCGATCTCCATCCTTTCCTTACTCTATTAGGTAGACAAGACAACCTGCGATCACCAAATAACCGTTTCGTTAGTTCATTTAGTGACTTAATGCACACTACTCAAAATGCGGAGATAATATCCATGGGTACTCCACGATCTCGTTCCAACGCCTATTTGCAAGTTCGGGTGTGGCACCCCGAGCCGAACCTACAAGTCTCATGCATTCACCCTTACATACCTGCATCTTCCTTACCATTCACATAACAAGGTTAATAATCCCACAATTCATACAAATATACAATTCCCTCAATACCCCACAGTACATACAAGCATACAATTCCCTCATATAACTTACTTTTACATACAAGCATACGATTCCCTCATATAACTTACTTTACAGACCAGCATACGATTCCCTCATATAACTTACTTTACAGACAAGCGTACAATTCCCTCGTATAACCCCACAATACATACAAGCATACAATTCCCTCGTATAACCTACTTTACCCGTCATGTTACTCTTCCTTCGCCAATCTCTAAGACAAATGTGACGTTTCCAATCCTCTACTCAATCTACATATAACTACCAACCCTTACATACATGAAGCTCTCTCTCAAACCCGAGCATGAGTACACATATGTACTATAAATGAGGTTTGGAGTTGCTCGGGCAAGGTACGGATGCATAAACGAGCTGAAAAATCAACATCCGAGGCCGAAAGGGGATTTGGCGTAGGGTACGCCAAAAGTGGCGTAGCCTACGCCACTTGCGTAGGCAAGGGGTGACAGAGTGGCGTAGGGCAGCAGAGTTTGGCGTAGGCAAACCAGACTTGGCGTATCCTACGCCAAAACTGGCGTATCCTACGCCAACAGCTGATCTTGCTCAATGCTTTCCTTTTTCAACGCAATATCTTTCACGCCATTCTTACCCACAATTTCCGACATTCTAACAACTCATTTACTACCCTCCCACCCATCATTCCACACATACCTTGATCAAGCCTCGGAGCGAATACACGCCCCTACGAGCTTTCGGTTTGAGTTCAAGTGCCTAATATACTTGATTCGCTCAAACCTTGTCTACACTAGTTACATTTACTAAAAGACAATGTCCAAGTTAACTACCATGTGGATCCTTAACCCATAACCAAAACCATGTACTCCTTTAAGATTCTCATTCTATGTGAGCATAATTCAATATCATAGATACGAGTTAAGTTCGGGAATCACTTACCTCAAGTCCTCCAAGTTCATGCTTGTTTATTTGCCTCATCTTGACCCATTAGCTTCCCATGGTTGAGTCCATCCTTCCTATCCTTTCATATCATCATGTTCACATCATTGTTAGCATACATGATCATCACACACTAACAACCATTCTCAACCAAATATCACATTGACTTCCATTAGTCAACTTCTATCATATCTACAACGTACATTCACAACCACATTTATTCTCACATAGTAATACCACTTATAATCATATATGTCTCATAATTTTAACATGTTATACGTCACATAGTGTTTCTAATCACACAATCAAGTTTGGGAAGCATAACCATGTTATTTTAACATTGTTGACTTTCCAGAAAGTCAACTTCCAACTATACCAACATCCTTCTTAGAAACCTATGTCCATATTGATGTACTAGATCATATAAGACTCACCATAAACATCATATTCACATCTCATTAAGATACAAGATCATTCATCACACCAATTAATCAACACATCGTGTACATCATAATATTTAAGCATAGTGTGCACACTACTAATGCATACTTCTTACCAAATCATACAATCAACTAATTCCCACACGATTTCTCTCTAAGACGAAATCCCCATATTAACCTACTATCAATTGCACCAACTATCACATTACTTTCATACTTGTCGAGTCTTGCATACAATTTCACACATTATAGGACACACATACAACCATGAGATCACTTATGTGCATACATACATACCTACATACAATCTATTATAATTCACACATGGTTTCCATCACAACACATCCTTTATACTAATTTCCTACAATCATCATATTCCATTCATTCTCATCAATTACTTGTACGCAAGTTCATCTAAGCATTTCATCGAACACATGGTGTGCGTACAACATTCTAAGCTCAATGTACAATTACTTCATGCTTAGTTTCATAGCTCATAACATCAATCATTATATTATTTACCTACATTACATACCATTCATTTCAATAGTTATCAACATAGCAAATCATCACTTCCTTTTCAATGCACTCAACAATTAACTAAGAATGGTCTTGGATTACACCAAGATCAATACCCACTTTCATCATAGGTGTAAGACAACCCAATTAGCACATGAATCAAGCATAGCCTTATGTAATATCACAATTTATGACTCCTTTAATGTCTATCAACCTCTAGACACCTTCATCCATCCTTGATTCACGTTTTCACATGAACCCTAGATTTTCACCACATTCAAAAACAAACATAACATCATAGTAAGCCAAATCAAAGGTACCTTTGGGTTCAATCGACCTTAAATGGTCCCTTTCTGAATAATGCATCGATTTCCCCTTTGAATTCTTGCTCAATCAAGCTTGGTAGTTGGGTTGGGGTTGAAACCCCTTTTCTTCTTCCTGATAATCGACCAACACACCCAAGTGTGTGTTTTTTGGTGTTTTCATCATATTTAACACTTTTAATATGGACTTTGGGTATTTGACCATTTCCACCCTCCAACTTATAACCTCTTGACTCAATATCATTTATTAATCACGCCTATCAATGTCTTTAAACGAAGCGGGTTTTCGGGGCGTTACAAGTCTACCCCCCTTAAAGAAGGTTTCGTCCTCGAAACCTCTTTCGTTACTACCCTACTAGGCATTCCCTACGTACTTATTTACTCTAACGCTTCCTTCAAGGTTTCATACCGCATCGCAAGCCTGTATTATAGACTATACTACAACTTTAACCGTGAATAGACACCATTATATGTCCACACTTTCTAATATTAATTCGAGCCTTGATGCAATTATCAAGCATACTACACTATCATAACCTAACTACTGTTTCACCTTCACTTAATCATACTTAACTTGAGAGTCCGGCATCGTTCCATAGTCCCTACCGAACAAATATATCTACCATACTCACCCCACCCCTTTTTGGTAGATTTTAGAGTCTTTCTGTTCATACCTATTTGGTTGTTAGTCCATTTCATGCACTACCTACTGTCGACACGTATGCCCCTTACTTACCACACCGAATCTAAGCTAAGACTCATTCATCTTTTTGACCTTTAAAAGTCAAACCTTCCGAGCTACAACATACGTAAGATATCATTCATTTATACGTGGGTACTATTCGACATATCAATTTCCTACTTAACAATCACAAAATAACCGAATTCACTAACCTTCCTTTCGTAACGTTAACCGACCATCTAGTCGTCGGCTTGACTTTCTCCCTATTAATTCCATGCCATACTTATCTTGCTTTAGTTCTTTCACAAGGAGTTCCAACTCGTTCACTTCATATCACATATCTTGTAGATTTCATCGAATCCATAATTTCGACCATTCGTATCTACAAAATTTATTGGTTAGGCATATACCTTACATTCATGAAAATCGACCTTCATTGGTCCATACAAGTTTTCTTTCACTTGTAATGTCAAATTATATACATTTCCTTCCTGATCTCCTGTTTACGTGCTATACTACATTACTTATTGCATTCTCCGATGCCAAATCTTTACAAATTATTCATTGTCTTGTAAATTTTTCTACAATTTGACTTTTCGAGGTAATTGCGCCATATTCTACTATTTTATAATAATCCCTACATCACATTTTGGCATCTCACCACATCATTCATTTTCTGCATATAGGGGTACGAATCTTTCAAAAGATCGACCGTTCATTCGTTTTCTATAGGTTTCTACAAAATAACTCACACTAATACCATGCCTTACCACCTTCCACTACCCATATATATGCATTTTGCATGCCACATAACATGCATATCTAAATTAAGTTACTATCTTGTGCTTATCTTGGTTAGAGAAAATAGTGTATTCTCTCCTTCATCCCTACCCAATTGACTCACTTCATAGACTATTCTATATTTCTACAACTTTCCGACGAATCTGACCCATTACTTGGGTAATTCCATATTTTCACATTTCCACTATTTGACCCGTTCAAGGTCATTTCCACAATTTCTATAATTTCACCCCTCTTTGACCCTTTATGGTCTTCCCAACCGTTTGACCCGCTAAGGTCTTTCCAGCCTATTTTACATGGTTTCAACCATATGACCCGTTAAGGTCCTTCCAACCTCTCGACCCATTGAGGCCTTTCCAACCATTGTGACCCATAAGGATCTTCCCAACCATTTTGACCCACAAGGATCTTTCCCACCATTTTGACCCATAAGGGCTTTCTACAATTTTGACCCATAAGGGTTTTCTACAATTTTGACCCATAAGGGCTTTCTACAATTTTTAACCCGTAAGGGTTTCCTACAATTTTGATTTGATCCGTACTTGCTTATGGACTCAAACCTTTCATTTCAGGCTTTTATTCATATTGGTTTGATCCGTACTTATCTACGGACTCAAATGTTTCATTCCAACCTTTTATTCATATTGGTTTGATCCGTACTTATCTACGGACTCAAACCTTTCATTCCAACCTTACATTTATTGCCATAGTTGATTTATAGGCTCAATATACATACGTTTAGTTGGATACCTTCTAAGGGAATCCCCCTTCACATTCACATTTTTATAGAAGTTTCATTCCACCCACTTACCCACACGACCACTTACTTTCCAAGTTAACTAGGCATACCTGTGATGATTCTCACGGTCTCACGTGCATCGCATGCTTCTTGTGCACTGGCCAGGCGCACAGTCCACATGCTATCCACGTGCCTTCGTGTAATCATTACCTTATGCCTAGGGTCTGGTTTTCAGCTTCGTGCTACATTTCAATTTCGTTCCTAAACAACATGGTTATTTATTTATTTTATTTTTTTTTCCTTCTATGTTTTACCATCCCTGAGGACTTTCCTCCCACCGGTACCAATAGTTAACTATCGCGTACCTGTGATTATTCCATCTTATCTACAATTCCTGCGATCTATCTTGAATCGTGTCCTTGAGACCTCTTCATTATCCACAAAAGCTCACCTTAACATGAACACCACAATTAACTTTTAACATGTCATGTGAGTCAATATTAAATTCTACCTTTGGGCATTGATCGAGTCTTGGATTGTACGGGTCACTGCATTCAGGAGAACACAAGTTTGAGTTCAAGTACTTACTTCCTTGTACAAGATTTCACTCAAACCAGGGCTCTGATACCAACTTGTAACACCCTAAGCCAATTTACAGAAAAACGTGCAGCGGAAATACCAACCAAAAAATTCATTTCTTTTAAAAACCACCTTGGATGTTTAGAACCCAAATCTACTAAGCATCTTAGGTATTACATCTTTTAAAAATGTTCTATTACATTAAACGTGACCCATCTATGTCACGTTATGGTCCGTGTCCTCGTACAATCCGCCTCCTTGCTCGATCTCCATCCTTTCCTTACTCTATTAGGTAGACAAGACAACCTGCGATCACCAAATAACCGTTTCGTTAGTTCATTTAGTGACTTAATGCACACTACTCAAAATGCGGAGATAATATCCATGGGTACTCCACGATCTCGTTCCAACGCCTATTTGCAAGTTCGGGTGTGGCACCCCGAGCCGAACCTACAAGTCTCATGCATTCACCCTTACATACCTGCATCTTCCTTACCATTCACATAACAAGGTTAATAATCCCACAATTCATACAAATATACAATTCCCTCAATACCCCACAGTACATACAAGCATACAATTCCCTCATATAACTTACTTTACATACAAGCATACGATTCCCTCATATAACTTACTTTACAGACCAGCATACGATTCCCTCATATAACTTACTTTACAGACAAGCGTACAATTCCCTCGTATAACCCCACAATACATACAAGCATACAATTCCCTCGTATAACCTACTTTACCCGTCATGTTACTCTTCCTTCGCCAATCTCTAAGACAAATGTGACGTTTCCAATCCTCTACTCAATCTACATATAACTACCAACCCTTACATACATGAAGCTCTCTCTCAAACCCGAGCATGAGTACACATATGTACTATAAATGAGGTTTGGAGTTGCTCGGGCAAGGTACGGATGCATAAACGAGCTGAAAAATCAACATCCGAGGCCGAAAGGGGATTTGGCGTAGGGTACGCCAAAAGTGGCGTAGCCTACGCCACTTGCGTAGGCAAGGGGTGACAGAGTGGCGTAGGGCAGCAGAGTTTGGCGTAGGCAAACCAGACTTGGCGTATCCTACGCCAAAACTGGCGTATCCTACGCCAACAGCAGATCTTGCTCAATGCTTTCCTTTTTCAACGCAATATCTTTCACGCCATTCTTACCCACAATTTCCGACATTCTAACAACTCATTTACTACCCTCCCACCCATCATTCCACACATACCTTGATCAAGCCTCGGAGCGAATACACGCCCCTACGAGCTTTCGGTTTGAGTTCAAGTGCCTAATATACTTGATTCGCTCAAACCTTGTCTACACTAGTTACATTTACTAAAAGACAATGTCCAAGTTAACTACCATGTGGATCCTTAACCCATAACCAAAACCATGTACTCCTTTAAGATTCTCATTCTATGTGAGCATAATTCAATATCATAGATACGAGTTAAGTTCGGGAATCACTTACCTCAAGTCCTCCAAGTTCATGCTTGTTTATTTGCCTCATCTTGACCCATTAGCTTCCCATGGTTGAGTCCATCCTTCCTATCCTTTCATATCATCATGTTCACATCATTGTTAGCATACATGATCATCACACACTAACAACCATTCTCAACCAAATATCACATTGACTTCCATTAGTCAACTTCTATCATATCTACAACGTACATTCACAACCACATTTATTCTCACATAGTAATACCACTTATAATCATATATGTCTCATAATTTTAACATGTTATACGTCACATAGTGTTTCTAATCACACAATCAAGTTTGGGAAGCATAACCATGTTATTTTAACATTGTTGACTTTCCAGAAAGTCAACTTCCAACTATACCAACATCCTTCTTAGAAACCTATGTCCATATTGATGTACTAGATCATATAAGACTCACCATAAACATCATATTCACATCTCATTAAGATACAAGATCATTCATCACACCAATTAATCAACACATCGTGTACATCATAATATTTAAGCATAGTGTGCACACTACTAATGCATACTTCTTACCAAATCATACAATCAACTAATTCCCACACGATTTCTCTCTAAGACGAAATCCCCATATTAACCTACTATCAATTGCACCAACTATCACATTACTTTCATACTTGTCGAGTCTTGCATACAATTTCACACATTATAGGACACACATACAACCATGAGATCACTTATGTGCATACATACATACCTACATACAATCTATTATAATTCACACATGGTTTCCATCACAACACATCCTTTATACTAATTTCCTACAATCATCATATTCCATTCATTCTCATCAATTACTTGTACGCAAGTTCATCTAAGCATTTCATCGAACACATGGTGTGCGTACAACATTCTAAGCTCAATGTACAATTACTTCATGCTTAGTTTCATAGCTCATAACATCAATCATTATATTATTTACCTACATTACATACCATTCATTTCAATAGTTATCAACATAGCAAATCATCACTTCCTTTTCAATGCACTCAACAATTAACTAAGAATGGTCTTGGATTACACCAAGATCAATACCCACTTTCATCATAGGTGTAAGACAACCCAATTAGCACATGAATCAAGCATAGCCTTATGTAATATCACAATTTATGACTCCTTTAATGTCTATCAACCTCTAGACACCTTCATCCATCCTTGATTCACGTTTTCACATGAACCCTAGATTTTCACCACATTCAAAAACAAACATAACATCATAGTAAGCCAAATCAAAGGTACCTTTGGGTTCAATCGACCTTAAATGGTCCCTTTCTGAATAATGCATCGATTTCCCCTTTGAATTCTTGCTCAATCAAGCTTGGTAGTTGGGTTGGGGTTGAAACCCCTTTTCTTCTTCCTGATAATCGACCAACACACCCAAGTGTGTGTTTTTTGGTGTTTTCATCATATTTAACACTTTTAATATGGACTTTGGGTATTTGACCATTTCCACCCTCCAACTTATAACCTCTTGACTCAATATCATTTATTAATCACGCCTATCAATGTCTTTAAACGAAGCGGGTTTTCGGGGCGTTACAAGTCTACCCCCCTTAAAGAAGGTTTCGTCCTCGAAACCTCTTTCGTTACTACCCTACTAGGCATTCCCTACGTACTTATTTACTCTAACGCTTCCTTCAAGGTTTCATACCGCATCGCAAGCCTGTATTATAGACTATACTACAACTTTAACCGTGAATAGACACCATTATATGTCCACACTTTCTAATATTAATTCGAGCCTTGATGCAATTATCAAGCATACTACACTATCATAACCTAACTACTGTTTCACCTTCACTTAATCATACTTAACTTGAGAGTCCGGCATCGTTCCATAGTCCCTACCGAACAAATATATCTACCATACTCACCCCACCCCTTTTTGGTAGATTTTAGAGTCTTTCTGTTCATACCTATTTGGTTGTTAGTCCATTTCATGCACTACCTACTGTCGACACGTATGCCCCTTACTTACCACACCGAATCTAAGCTAAGACTCATTCATATTTTTGACCTTTAAAAGTCAAACCTTCCGAGCTACAACATACGTAAGATATCATTCATTTATACGTGGGTACTATTCGACATATCAATTTCCTACTTAACAATCACAAAATAACCGAATTCACTAACCTTCCTTTCGTAACGTTAACCGACCATCTAGTCGTCGGCTTGACTTTCTCCCTATTAATTCCATGCCATACTTATCTTGCTTTAGTTCTTTCACAAGGAGTTCCAACTCGTTCACTTCATATCACCTATCTTGTAGATTTCATCGAATCCATAATTTCGACCATTCGTATCTACAAAATTTATTGGTTAGGCATATACCTTACATTCATGAAAATCGACCTTCATTGGTCCATACAAGTTTTCTTTCACTTGTAATGTCAAATTATATACATTTCCTTCCTGATCTCCTGTTTACGTGCTATACTACATTACTTATTGCATTCTCCGATGCCAAATCTTTACAAATTATTCATTGTCTTGTAAATTTTTCTACAATTTGACTTTTCGAGGTAATTGCGCCATATTCTACTATTTTATAATAATCCCTACATCACATTTTGGCATCTCACCACATCATTCATTTTCTGCATATAGGGGTACGAATCTTTCAAAAGATCGACCGTTCATTCGTTTTCTATAGGTTTCTACAAAATAACTCACACTAATACCATGCCTTACCACCTTCCACTACCCATATATATGCATTTTGCATGCCACATAACATGCATATCTAAATTAAGTTACTATCTTGTGCTTATCTTGGTTAGAGAAAATAGTGTATTCTCTCCTTCATCCCTACCCAATTGACTCACTTCATAGACTATTCTATATTTCTACAACTTTCCGACGAATCTGACCCATTACTTGGGTAATTCCATATTTTCACATTTCCACTATTTGACCCGTTCAAGGTCATTTCCACAATTTCTATAATTTCACCCCTCTTTGACCCTTTATGGTCTTCCCAACCGTTTGACCCGCTAAGGTCTTTCCAGCCTATTTTACATGGTTTCAACCATATGACCCGTTAAGGTCCTTCCAACCTCTCGACCCATTGAGGCCTTTCCAACCATTGTGACCCATAAGGATCTTCCCAACCATTTTGACCCACAAGGATCTTTCCCACCATTTTGACCCATAAGGGCTTTCTACAATTTTGACCCATAAGGGTTTTCTACAATTTTGACCCATAAGGGCTTTCTACAATTTTTAACCCGTAAGGGTTTCCTACAATTTTGATTTGATCCGTACTTGCTTATGGACTCAAACCTTTCATTTCAGGCTTTTATTCATATTGGTTTGATCCGTACTTATCTACGGACTCAAATGTTTCATTCCAACCTTTTATTCATATTGGTTTGATCCGTACTTATCTACGGACTCAAACCTTTCATTCCAACCTTACATTTATTGCCATAGTTGATTTATAGGCTCAATATACATACGTTTAGTTGGATACCTTCTAAGGGAATCCCCCTTCACATTCACATTTTTATAGAAGTTTCATTCCACCCACTTACCCACACGACCACTTACTTTCCAAGTTTACTAGGCATACCTGTGATGATTCTCACGGTCTCACGTGCATCGCATGCTTCTTGTGCACTGGCCAGGCGCACAGTCCACATGCTATCCACGTGCCTTCGTGTAATCATTACCTTATGCCTAGGGTCTGGTTTTCAGCTTCGTGCTACATTTCAATTTCGTTCCTAAACAACATGGTTATTTATTTATTTTATTTTTTTTTCCTTCTATGTTTTACCATCCCTGAGGACTTTCCTCCCACCGGTACCAATAGTTAACTATCGCGTACCTGTGATTATTCCATCTTATCTACAATTCCTGCGATCTATCTTGAATCGTGTCCTTGAGACCTCTTCATTATCCACAAAAGCTCACCTTAACATGAACACCACAATTAACTTTTAACATGTCATGTGAGTCAATATTAAATTCTACCTTTGGGCATTGATCGAGTCTTGGATTGTACGGGTCACTGCATTCAGGAGCACACAAGTTTGAGTTCAAGTACTTACTTCCTTGTACAAGATTTCACTCAAACCAGGGCTCTGATACCAACTTGTAACACCCTAAGCCAATTTACAGAAAAACGTGCAGCGGAAATACCAACCAAAAAATTCATTTCTTTTAAAAACCACCTTGGATGTTTAGAACCCAAATCTACTAAGCATCTTAGGTATTACATCTTTTAAAAATGTTCTATTACATTAAACGTGACCCATCTATGTCACGTTATGGTCCGTGTCCTCGTACAATCCGCCTCCTTGCTCGATCTCCATCCTTTCCTTACTCTATTAGGTAGACAAGACAACCTGCGATCACCAAATAACCGTTTCGTTAGTTCATTTAGTGACTTAATGCACACTACTCAAAATGCGGAGATAATATCCATGGGTACTCCACGATCTCGTTCCAACGCCTATTTGCAAGTTCGGGTGTGGCACCCCGAGCCGAACCTACAAGTCTCATGCATTCACCCTTACATACCTGCATCTTCCTTACCATTCACATAACAAGGTTAATAATCCCACAATTCATACAAATATACAATTCCCTCAATACCCCACAGTACATACAAGCATACAATTCCCTCATATAACTTACTTTACATACAAGCATACGATTCCCTCATATAACTTACTTTACAGACCAGCATACGATTCCCTCATATAACTTACTTTACAGACAAGCGTACAATTCCCTCGTATAACCCCACAATACATACAAGCATACAATTCCCTCGTATAACCTACTTTACCCGTCATGTTACTCTTCCTTCGCCAATCTCTAAGACAAATGTGACGTTTCCAATCCTCTACTCAATCTACATATAACTACCAACCCTTACATACATGAAGCTCTCTCTCAAACCCGAGCATGAGTACACATATGTACTATAAATGAGGTTTGGAGTTGCTCGGGCAAGGTACGGATGCATAAACGAGCTGAAAAATCAACATCCGAGGCCGAAAGGGGATTTGGCGTAGGGTACGCCAAAAGTGGCGTAGCCTACGCCACTTGCGTAGGCAAGGGGTGACAGAGTGGCGTAGGGCAGCAGAGTTTGGCGTAGGCAAACCAGACTTGGCGTATCCTACGCCAAAACTGGCGTATCCTACGCCAACAGCAGATCTTGCTCAATGCTTTCCTTTTTCAACGCAATATCTTTCACGCCATTCTTACCCACAATTTCCGACATTCTAACAACTCATTTACTACCCTCCCACCCATCATTCCACACATACCTTGATCAAGCCTCGGAGCGAATACACGCCCCTACGAGCTTTCGGTTTGAGTTCAAGTGCCTAATATACTTGATTCGCTCAAACCTTGTCTACACTAGTTACATTTACTAAAAGACAATGTCCAAGTTAACTACCATGTGGATCCTTAACCCATAACCAAAACCATGTACTCCTTTAAGATTCTCATTCTATGTGAGCATAATTCAATATCATAGATACGAGTTAAGTTCGGGAATCACTTACCTCAAGTCCTCCAAGTTCATGCTTGTTTATTTGCCTCATCTTGACCCATTAGCTTCCCATGGTTGAGTCCATCCTTCCTATCCTTTCATATCATCATGTTCACATCATTGTTAGCATACATGATCATCACACACTAACAACCATTCTCAACCAAATATCACATTGACTTCCATTAGTCAACTTCTATCATATCTACAACGTACATTCACAACCACATTTATTCTCACATAGTAATACCACTTATAATCATATATGTCTCATAATTTTAACATGTTATACGTCACATAGTGTTTCTAATCACACAATCAAGTTTGGGAAGCATAACCATGTTATTTTAACATTGTTGACTTTCCAGAAAGTCAACTTCCAACTATACCAACATCCTTCTTAGAAACCTATGTCCATATTGATGTACTAGATCATATAAGACTCACCATAAACATCATATTCACATCTCATTAAGATACAAGATCATTCATCACACCAATTAATCAACACATCGTGTACATCATAATATTTAAGCATAGTGTGCACACTACTAATGCATACTTCTTACCAAATCATACAATCAACTAATTCCCACACGATTTCTCTCTAAGACGAAATCCCCATATTAACCTACTATCAATTGCACCAACTATCACATTACTTTCATACTTGTCGAGTCTTGCATACAATTTCACACATTATAGGACACACATACAACCATGAGATCACTTATGTGCATACATACATACCTACATACAATCTATTATAATTCACACATGGTTTCCATCACAACACATCCTTTATACTAATTTCCTACAATCATCATATTCCATTCATTCTCATCAATTACTTGTACGCAAGTTCATCTAAGCATTTCATCGAACACATGGTGTGCGTACAACATTCTAAGCTCAATGTACAATTACTTCATGCTTAGTTTCATAGCTCATAACATCAATCATTATATTATTTACCTACATTACATACCATTCATTTCAATAGTTATCAACATAGCAAATCATCACTTCCTTTTCAATGCACTCAACAATTAACTAAGAATGGTCTTGGATTACACCAAGATCAATACCCACTTTCATCATAGGTGTAAGACAACCCAATTAGCACATGAATCAAGCATAGCCTTATGTAATATCACAATTTATGACTCCTTTAATGTCTATCAACCTCTAGACACCTTCATCCATCCTTGATTCACGTTTTCACATGAACCCTAGATTTTCACCACATTCAAAAACAAACATAACATCATAGTAAGCCAAATCAAAGGTACCTTTGGGTTCAATCGACCTTAAATGGTCCCTTTCTGAATAATGCATCGATTTCCCCTTTGAATTCTTGCTCAATCAAGCTTGGTAGTTGGGTTGGGGTTGAAACCCCTTTTCTTCTTCCTGATAATCGACCAACACACCCAAGTGTGTGTTTTTTGGTGTTTTCATCATATTTAACACTTTTAATATGGACTTTGGGTATTTGACCATTTCCACCCTCCAACTTATAACCTCTTGACTCAATATCATTTATTAATCACGCCTATCAATGTCTTTAAACGAAGCGGGTTTTCAGGGCGTTACAGTATTAAATTGCCGACAATGAATGTAACCCATCACCTTTAGGCAGAAGTGAGACATTCAAAGTCCTAATGCAATACGCTCAGTTCACCAACATAATCTGCTACACATCAGCTTTGGGCAGAAGTGAAACCTTATGGCACTTATGTGAACAAGCTACAATGCTTAACGAGATCTTTATAACCACCTAATGTGACACATCACCTTTGGGCAGAAGTGACACCTCAAATGTTATTGCAAGTTAAACAAGGTTTAAGTAATGTTTTGATAAAACTGATACGTTATGTTTCGTCAAAACCTTTAAAAAATTAAATGAGATATCCCACGAGAAAATAATGGGTTTCGAAAAATAATGTTTTACGAATATCATGAGGTTCTCAAGACTTTAGAAGGTTCTAAAAAATAATGGTTCTTGAAATATTTAAGTGTTCTCGGAATAATTATTCGTAAGATACCCAAGAACAAGTTAGATTCGTGAACCTGATTTGAACCTAAACTGAGAACTAATTTATTCGGAATAACCTGATGACCCAGAAACGGCCTTTTAAGTTCGGAAACTGTAATGGTCCGAAACATCATTATGGGTCGGAAACCCTCTCATGGGTTCGGAAATACACTAATGCTCGGAAACAACCCTCTACTCGGAAACGGTTATAAGGGTCGGACACTTAGATTCGGAAACAATTTTATGAGGTCGGACACAGTTATAAGGGTCGGACACACTAATGTTTCTTTGTGAAAAAGTTTCTTGACGAGATATTCGTGGAACCGATTATATCTCTAATTTTATTAAGATTCTTTTAATCCGGAAATTTTATCATTAAATTTTAAAATTTGATTAGTAAAATTACGGGTTATCATTAAAGTTGTTTCCTTATTTTAAGGGATAATCATAAGGTTGTTACATCCCTTGATTTTAGGAAACAACAAATCAATCCTAAAACTAACCAAAACATGAGGAATTTTCAGTTTCTCTAATGAAGTTCTTGAAGAACATCAACCGAAAAATAGCTTAAACATCAAACAACATAATATTTTATCTGGAATCGAAATCTGATAACATTAAAACTTATTACAGATTTCGGAAAAATAATCATAAACCATGAACTCGGTTAAAATAGAAAAATTATTAACCGAGAATTTTTAATTATTAACCAAAAATTATAGGAGCCCGTAAAAACCATTATCAGGTTTTAGCATAATTGTTTTCCGATTTTAATTCCAGATTTTAATGGAAAACAATCAAAACTGATTGAGCAACATTGCTTTGATACCATATGTTGATCAGTTTTGACTGCATGTAATGGAAAACATAATAATAATAGTAATACCGGATAGATCCATGAGACCTATTACTGATGTCGCAAGAGACTTGAGGTTGACATGCTTGTCAGTGGATTTGGGTTCCCTTTAGGGTATGCAGCTCTGATGGTTTATGTGTTCTTATGTTATGAACACATTGAGAGATAGAGAGATAGGGGGCTGCTAATGGTGTTATGTTGTTATGATTGTGTGTCAACCCTAATCTCATAATAACCTCTCTATTTATACATACATAGGGGACACCCTAATAAGGTCCATCTAATGATAGTCCGCCCATCAAAGACATATCTGTTATTGGGCTTAGGATAATATTAATAATTGATCATCATAATATAAATGATTATAATGGCTATCGATAAATATACAAACGTTACGTATATTTATTCCAACATTATAGTCACTCATGTTTTATTGTATTTTCGGCGGTGGGAAAAATCTCATCAAGGACAATTATTCCAGTGAGCAATGGGATATCTTAAGGAAACCTTACATCATTATGTTATGTTCTATTAGCAACAAAGATATCATAAGGAGTATCCACCTCAAATATAATAACACATTATATATAAGCGCAAGATTGTAGATGAGATGAGAACCCCAACTGTGCTCGAGTGAGAGTAACATTAGGATATGTGATCTGCAACAATGTCTAGGTTTAACAAGGTCTTGAGCAACCACAAAATAAATCCATTAGTTCGTTGTGAGTGAAACGGAAGTTCGTATGAGAGATTGGATGAGACAGTTATTTTATAATTATTAAATTTTATAGACATTTTTCGAACTTTTTTAAATAACAATATATATCATGTTTTTTCAAACCTTTAAAAAGGAATATTGGATTTAAATAGTTACGACCATCAGCTATTGGTCGCTATAAGAGCATTCACATTTGGTCCCCCATTTTTTTTAAGTGTATTTCTCAAATTATATGAGGTGGTTTTGAGGGGTTGTGAGTGAAAAAAAATGGGGAATCTACTGTTTATCGGTAAACTGGGAGTTATTTGGGAATATTTTGGGGGAAAACAGAAAACTATTTTCTAATATTTTTTGAATGTGGTTGTGAATGGAGGAGAGGGAAACTGTAATGATTTTTAATGTAATATGTGGTTGTAATTGGTTGTGAAAGGATAGGGGATAGGGATGCTGATGGGAATGCTCAAAGTCCTAACTTCATAAATCACTGTTTGTGATACCCCGAAAATTCAGGTTCTCACTTTAACTAAACTCTAGTTACATTCCTTGCATTATACTTAACTAGGGTTAGTTAGATAAGACATACGTGCATGGTTATGAGTCAAGGTGTGATTGCATGATTAGTGAACCTCGGACGTTGGTGAATAATAAACTTATGTGTCTCGGTGATACCTGACAAACTTATGTGAAAACCATACGTGATTATGTGAACCTAAACCGAACACGTTAATAGAAATCATTAAAAGTGGAGCATGAGGTTGATTAGGGTCTTAATGCATGGGGTTACACTTGTTACGGTCCGAAATAACGAAAACGTCGAAGGATAACGCGTCGGGAGGCGAAACGAGGCAAAAGCGCGCCACCCGGACCTGTGAGCGGCCGCTCACAGGCTCCGAGCGGCCGCTCGAACCTATCTGACGGGTTTAAACCGCCTCAAACTTGTATATAAGCATCCTTAACCCCCATGCAGCCCTCATACTCAACCCTAATTGCCCCCTTACTGCCCCACACGAATATTTCACTCCAAAAACTCCTGCTAAGGCTCAAGATCATCAATTGGGAGGCTCCAAGGCGCGCGATTGATTGATTTGAAGAGCTAAGGGTATAACTCATGATTTCTTACGCTTTTTACTTTATGTTTTATTGTAAAAATCATATAACAAGTTTGTCCAGGTCTGAATGGGTTTAATAAACATTAAAACATGAGTCTTTTTGAAGATTAAACGGATTAAACCTATTAATAAACGCGTAGTAACATCATAGGATGCTTGTTGCGCAAGTTATTGGTGTTTTGATCCTAAAAGCTTTGATCTTGACATGTTTGATAATAGGATCTGATGGGAATAGGTATTAGGAAAGTTGTATGATGATTATTAGGTGTTATTGATTGATAATATGCAACTAGGGTTTGATATAATTGATAATATTGCACGATCAGAATCTGGACAGATTCTGAATGTCGACTTGTAGGGTCTGTTTCGTGGCTTGAAAATAATTGGTTTGATCGATTCTTTGAATGATTGTAACGTACAAGGTCTTAGCTTTTCATAATGGGCAAAACCATCGAATTTGGACATCGTTTGAGTCGTTTTTGGAATTTTAATTGATTAGGGGTCATATCAGATTTTCGGATTTGTAAACTGGGCTAACTTTAAATGGTCATAACTTGAGATTTACAAGGAATTAGATTATGAAATTTTTCCAGTAGGTCAATACTGGAAAAATAGAGCTTTTCCAAGTGGATTCATCTCGTTTGGATGAATACACAATTTTTAAGAATTTTCCTACTAAACTGACCTGTTGAGGAAATTTTCTGAACACTGCTGTGTTGTACGAATTTTCATAATTTTTGTGTTTGGAATTAAGACAAAACAAAAATAGGTATTGCCAAGTGAATCCCAAAGAAAATTCAGTAAAAATTTGGGAGGATAACTCACTGGTTTACTATTTTAAATAAATTCGTTTTGATGGCGCACAATCTGTTCTGAAAACACAGATTGTGTATTATGTGCTTATGTGATTACTTGAGGTCTTAGGTGATCTAAAATTGACATATAACGGAAGTACACATGTTTATGACACATACGGGCTGTAGAAACTAATTATAACCAACTCATTCACCAACGAGTCCGTAGGGTTTACTATTGCATGTAGAATCACTAGGTGTCGCATACACACTTTTGAACATTAAAACGCCTTGGACAAACGAGTTATATGGTGTAATGATGTTACGCCTATACTCACGTAGTGACACTGTTATTAGGGTGTCGGTAGCATATAATACTTGCTGTTCGGATTCTTTGCTTACGCGATAAGGTGAGTTTCACTACTCTTTTCTCAAAAGCATGCGTCTCGGGTTGAGACAACTTACTTAACGTTTCTAGACCGGTTTGGGACTACTTTTACACATCCCGGGTTTGGGGTGCATGGTTCACGTGGTGAATCTATTTTTACTAATTCATATATATGTCCTTGATGAACTAAACCAAACACATCTTTTAAGTCCTTCAAAATACCGAATCAATTGCCGGTTGGGCAAGCGGGTTAATTAGTTGATAGCGCTATTAGGTCTAACAAACCTCACATCGTGCTGGGAGCACGGATGTGAACTATTAGCTTCAAACATAATCATTGTCGATGGACAATGGTGCAAGGCATCCTTATCCCGGTTATGGGAACTTGTTCATTAGTAGTTCGGTATTCGCCGGTTTTAGTTATCATGAGTGGGCTAGCTACCCCTGACATTTGAATTAGCTATTTACTTGTGGCCATGGAGGCCGACGTTCTTACGTACTGTTATGTGGTCTGGGAGACCGACGTTTTCATTTGGTTACATGGTTTGGGAAACCTACGCTTTTACTTACTCACCTACTTTACTCAGTGAACTCACCAACATTGTTTGTTGACCCACGATTTACATGCTTTTGCAGGTAGTTAGCTTCCGGTGCCAGGATTAGAAAGCACTGTACACTTCACTGCATTTGGGCTCTCGGGCATACACATAAATTATATATTATGCTTTCGTATGGTTTTAATTTGGGTGCGTTGTTTTGCGCATGGTTTTAAAAGGTTTAAATTTGGTTTACGCTTCCGCAGCTTAACTAAACTTGGTTTTTGAAAACGAACTAAATGGTTTGGGCATTTAGAGTTCGTTCCTGTGACTTATGGCTATGGGATCCTGGTATGTCACGCGCCTCGCGGTATAAACCCCGTAGTGGAAATTTGAGGGTGTGACAGATTGGTATCAGAGCCATTGGTTATAGTGAACTAGGACTGCATGTTGAGTCTAGTCTATAATCATCATAGCATAAGTACACTCACAACTTAAGTGCACAACTAGCTATTAGCTACATATATCTACAACATATGATTTCGGGAAATATGTTATCTCCTAGTTCTAGACTTAATTCTTAACACGTCAATGGTGGGAACCTAGGGTTACACCAGGTGGCGCATTACTGGGAGTAATATCCTAACTAACCTCATGGACGAGGAGACAACAATAGTACAAGGGGAGGGAGCCCTTGCGAGCGTTATGGCGCACGTACACAGGAAGCTGCACGATGCGCATAACGTGGTACCATTAAATCAACTATGAAGGAATTCGAATGCTGAGACTTATCTTTTGTCACTTAGCAAGGAGACAATTAGTTTCTGTTCCTTGCTACTTGATCTTTCTTATTCCCATTCAAAACTCAGACGGGACTGGGTTACGCATATAGAACTTATTTCTTACTTTAGTACCTTACGCCTAGTATGAGCGGGGGGACGTATGACTGCATATCCCTGTTACTCATAAGTATATGGTAGATTCATGGGAACACATTAGATCGGGACTTGTTACACACACTCTTGGGGAGTTACGTAAAGCCTGCGATGTAATGCAACATCACAAGGGAGGATGAAACCTACTAATGGCTGATAGCCACGATTGGAGGAACGAGTGGTACAACTTACCACTAAACTGGTTCACATAGGACTAGAGAAGGAGATTGTACGTGATGAGAACCATATAACACTGACATCGCAAAAGAGGAAGGATAAGAGATGAAAGGGGAACCTGAGCAGGACGAGCACACGGAAAGTGAGGATGAAGGCTCTACTATCTAGACAAAGCATGGCGACGATTAGCTCTTACCTTTTCTTACCTATCTTTTCTTTCATTTCCCTTGTTAACTTAGATAAGACTGAGTTTTTATGATCAACGATAGGGTGGTTGAGGCCCACGCATCTTTCCAAGCTAGTAAAGATCTATTTTGCTAAATCATTCTTTTCCCCTGACTTCCACATTTGAACTTTCTAATACCTTGAACGTACATCGTATTTTCAAGCCTTTTTATTGGTTGTAAACCTCGATAACTCCAACGGAACTGAAGGAGACCGTCTGGTTGCTTCGATAGCATAAGTCTTTGCCATGAGCATTTGTCCCAGGCAGGATGGAGTAATGTACACTACATGCACACTCGATGAGTTACAGATACCTGGAAGGAGAACGTAACACCCTGTGGTGAAATCTAGAAACTTTGATATATAAAGACGGATGGGTCTGAGATCGACGCCTACACTACCAAGCTATAGGAGATAGCCACTATAGGCTCAAATCTATTTAACCTACCTTACAAATGGATCGAACTTTATACCGAAAGGGTGGGCCCCTCAGATTCGTGGCTTGGCCACTGCAGCTCACCTACAAATCTTTCGCTTGACTTGCAGACTCACAGATGAGACTGCTGATCATGGTACCTTTCTGAAGCATGGTGCTTCATTTTCTACTGTGGTGATAGCAAGAGAACGTGGAATAGTGTGAAGTATAAGTCCTGCAACAACAACTACCACAACGGGAACAACAACAATGGGGTTCGTGGGAAAGCATTCGTGATTGGCATTAGGGAAGCTAGGACTGATAACAAGGTCGTGACGGATACGACACTCTTATGATACTGGTACGGACTATAGTTTTGTGTCATCAAAACTTAACAAACAACTAGGGATGGTTCCTACTTTTCTTAATACCCCGTACAACCTGGAGTTAGCTGATGGAAAGCCTGTTGAGGTAACCCATATTCATCGTGACTGTAAGCTCGAGTTGGATGGGCAATCGTTTGCCATCAACATTCTACCTATCACCCTTGGAAGCTTTGATCTCGGGGTTGGCATGGACTGGTTGTCCAAGCAACACGCTGAAATTCTCTGTCAGGAGAAGATTGTTCGTATCCCTCTCTCTAGTGGAGAATTCTTATCTGTCCAGGGTGATCCTGGTGGTGCCATGATGGGCATCATCTCTTTCCTGAAAGCCTAGAGGTGTATTCGGAAGGGCTACCCAGCCATATTGGCTAACATTTCTGATACTCGAGCTGAAGTTGAAACAAAAATTGAGGACATCCATGTAGTTCAGGATTTTCCAGATGTTTTCCCGGAGGAATTACCCGGACTTCCACCTGTTCGACAAGTGGAATTTCAAATTGACCGTGCACCAAGAGCCGCCCCAGTTGCGCGTGCACCATACCGCCTTGCACCAGTCGAACTTCAAGAACTATCCACCCAACTCCAAGAGCTATTAGACAGGGGTTTCATTAGACCTCGTTCTTCACCTTAGGGAACTCCAGTCTTATTTGTTAAGAAAAAGGATGGGAGTTTCCGTATGTGTATCGATTACCGGGAATTGAACCCTTTACCTCGTATTGATGATTTATTCAACCAGCTCCAGGGGTCGAGTTTCTATTCCAAGATTGACTTAAGGTCGGGGTATCACCAACTGAGAGTCCGAGAGGAGGATGTGCCAAGGACAGCCTTTCGAACTCGTTATGGGCACTATGAATTTTTGGTAATGCCCTTCGGGCTGACCAATGCACCAGCTGTGTTCATGGACCTCATGAACCGTGTGTGCAAACCCTATCTAGACAAATTTGTCATAGTGTTCATAGACGACATTCTGATCTATTCCAAGAGTAGGGGAGAGCACGAGCAACACCTACGACTGATCTTGGAACTTCTGAAAAGTGAGCAGTTATATGCAAAATTCTCCAAGTGCGACTTCTGGATTCGTGAGATCCAATTCTGGGGTCATGTGCTGAACGAGGCAGGAATACAGGTCGATCCCGCTAAGATTGATGCGATTAAAAGATGGGAGGCCCCTAAGAACTCCCACGGAGGTCCGACAATTCCTTGGCCTTGCAGGTTATTATCGCAGATTCATTCAGGGATTCTCAAAAAAAAAATCGCTCAACCCCTCACTGCTTTGACACAGAAGGGGATTACCTACAAGTGGGGAGATGCCCAAGAACCTGCTTTTCTGATACTAAAGACTAAACCTTGCAGTGCTCCAATATTATCACTACCTGAGGGTACGGAGGACTTTGTGGTGTACTATGATGCATCTATCCAAGGTCTAGGGTGTGTTTTGATGCAACGCGAAAAGGTGATCACATATGCTTCACGACAACTAAAAGTTCATGAGAAAAATTACCCCACTCATGACTTGGAACTGGGAGCGGAGGTCTTCGCTCTCAAAATTTGGAGGCACTACCTCTACGGGACAGAGTGCACAATTTTCACAGATCATAAAAGTCTCCAGCATATATTCGACCAGAGGGTGCTAAGCATACGACAACGCCGATGGGTCGAACTCCTGAATGGTTATGACTGTGCCATCAAGTAACATTCAGGGAAGGCTAATGTAGTAGCAGATGCCCTGAGTCGTAAGGAAACAAAACCCAAACGAGTGCGAGCCTTGCAACTTACCCTACAATCTAATCTTCATGTTAAGATACGTAAAGCCCAGGGCGTGGCTTTGAAAGGGAAAACATCGGGCTTGAAACCTTGCACGGTGCTGATAAGCACCTGGAATGGAGGACATAGGGTCTTCAGCACTTCATGAATCAAGTCTGGATTCCACGTGTTGGAGATCTCAGACAACTAGTGCTCGATGGGGCACACACCCCTCGTCATTCGGTACATCCTAGTTCGGATAAAATGTACCGAGATCTCAAACTCTTTACTGGTGACCAAACATGAAAGCTGAGAAAAGTCACTTATGTTAGTAAGTGCTTAACGTGTGCCAAGGTTAGGATTGAATATCAGAAACCTTCGGGCCCACTTCAGCAACCGGAAAATCCCATGTGGAGATGGGATGGTATTTCCATGGACTTTATCACCAAACTTCCTAAAACGCCCAGCGGGCACGATATGATTTGGGTCATTGTTGACCGTTTGACCAAATCAGCGCAGTTCATGGCAATTAGAGAGGCGGATATGTTGGAACGTCTAGCTGCTTTTGTATTACGAAAATTGTCTCTAGGCATGGGATGCCTACTTCTATCATATCAGATCACAATGCGCGATCTACTTCCCATTTTTGGGAAACTCTCCAAATTGCTTTGGGAACTCATTTGGACATGAGCGCAGCCTATCACTCCCAGACGGATGGATAGAGTGAACGTACCATCCAAACACTAGAAGATCTACTGCGAGCGTGCGTGGTGGACTTTGGAAACAGTTGGGACAAGCACTTGCCTTCGATTGAATTCTCTTATAACAATAGTTATGACACTTCGATCCAGTGTGCACTTTTTGAGGCACTTTATGAACGGGAGTGCAAATCCCCCATATGTTGGACTGAAGTTGGGGATAGTCAACTGACAGGTTCCGAACTTGTGCACCAAACTTCTGAGAAGATAGTGCAATCAGAAAACGGATGGCTGCTACTCTTGAGCGACAGAAAAGCTACGCTGATAAGCGTAGGAAACTTTTAGAGCTCCGGAATGGGAACAAGGTACTATTAAAGGTGTCACCTTGAGAGGGTGTGGCACGCTTTGGAAAACGGGGGAAGATGAACCCGTAAAACGTTGGACCATTCGAGATGGTTGATGGGATTGGTCTGGTAGCTTACAGGTTAAACCTGCTTAACAAACTTGGTAGGATACACGATGTATCCCACATATCGTACCGAATCTATAGAAATGCCTGTTGGATACAACACTGATGGTGCCACTGGAGGAGATCCAGGTGGACGATCGGCTACGGTTCATGGAAGAACCAGTGGAGATTCTTGAGCGGGGCGTCAAGAAACTCAAACAGAACACTATACCTATTATTAACGTACAATGAAATTCCCGTCTAGGACCGGAATACACGTGGGAGCGCAGAGATCAGATGCGGCTCAAATATCCACACCTCTTTTCTGAACCTGAACCTGTGCATAGATCAAATGCCGAACATAAAGCAGCTCGCTCAAAGTGAATTTCGGGGCGAAATTCCTTTCAACTTGGGGATGATGTGACATCCGGAAACCAAGCATACATTTTTTTTAGCTGGCTTTACTGTTTACTTGCTGAATTTCGGGACGAAATTCTTTTCAACTTGGGGATGATGTGATACCCCGAAAATTCAGGTTCTCACTTTAACTAAACTCTAGTTACATTCCTTGCATTATACTTAACTAGGGTTAGTTAGATAAGACATACGTGCATGGTTATGAGTCAAGGTGTGATTGCATGATTAGTGAACCTCGGACGTTGGTGAATAATAAACTTATGTGTCTCGGTGATACCTGACAAACTTATGTGAAAACCATACGTGATTATGTGAACCTAAACCGAACACGTTAATAGAAATCATTAAAAGTGGAGCATGAGGTTGATTAGGGTCTTAATGCATGGGGTTACACTTGTTACGGTCCGAAATAACGAAAACGTCGAAGGATAACGCGTCGGGAGGCGAAACGAGGCAAAAGCGCGCCACCCGGACCTGTGAGCGGCCGCTCACAGGCTCCGAGCGGCCGCTCGAACCTATCTGACGGGTTTAAACCGCCTCAAACTTGTATATAAGCATCCTTAACCCCCATGCAGCCCTCATACTCAACCCTAATCGCCCCCTTACTGCCCCACACGAATATTTCACTCCAAAAACTCCTGCTAAGGCTCAAGATCATCAATTGGGAGGCTCCAAGGCGCGCGATTGATTGATTTGAAGAGCTAAGGGTATAACTCATGATTTCTTACGCTTTTTACTTTATGTTTTATTGTAAAAATCATATAACAAGTTTGTCCAGGTCTGAATGGGTTTAATAAACATTAAAACATGAGTCTTTTTGAAGATTAAACGGATTAAACCTATTAATAAACGCGTAGTAACATCATAGGATGCTTGTTGCGCAAGTTATTGGTGTTTTGATCCTAAAAGCTTTGATCTTGACATGTTTGATAATAGGATCTGATGGGAATAGGTATTAGGAAAGTTGTATGATGATTATTAGGTGTTATTGATTGATAATATGCAACTAGGGTTTGATATAATTGATAATATTGCACGATCAGAATCTGGACAGATTCTGAATGTCGACTTGTAGGGTCTGTTTCGTGGCTTGAAAATAATTGGTTTGATCGATTCTTTGAATGATTGTAACGTACAAGGTCTTAGCTTTTCATAATGGGCAAAACCATCGAATTTGGACATCGTTTGAGTCGTTTTTGGAATTTTAATTGATTAGGGGTCATATCAGATTTTCGGATTTGTAAACTGGGCTAACTTTAAATGGTCATAACTTGAGATTTACAAGGAATTAGATTATGAAATTTTTCCAGTAGGTCAATACTGGAAAAATAGAGCTTTTCCAAGTGGATTCATCTCGTTTGGATGAATACACAATTTTTAAGAATTTTCCTACTAAACTGACCTGTTGAGGAAATTTTCTGAACACTGCTGTGTTGTACGAATTTTCATAATTTTTGTGTTTGGAATTAAGACAAAACAAAAATAGGTATTGCCAAGTGAATCCCAAAGAAAATTCAGTAAAAATTTGGGAGGATAACTCACTGGTTTACTATTTTAAATAAATTCGTTTTGATGGCGCACAATCTGTTCTGAAAACACAGATTGTGTATTATGTGCTTATGTGATTACTTGAGGTCTTAGGTGATCTAAAATTGACATATAACGGAAGTACACATGTTTATGACACATACGGGCTGTAGAAACTAATTATAACCAACTCATTCACCAACGAGTCCGTAGGGTTTACTATTGCATGTAGAATCACTAGGTGTCGCATACACACTTTTGAACATTAAAACGCCTTGGACAAACGAGTTATATGGTGTAATGATGTTACGCCTATACTCACGTAGTGACACTGTTATTAGGGTGTCGGTAGCATATAATACTTGCTGTTCGGATTCTTTGCTTACGCGATAAGGTGAGTTTCACTACTCTTTTCTCAAAAGCATGCGTCTCGGGTTGAGACAACTTACTTAACGTTTCTAGACCGGTTTGGGACTACTTTTACACATCCCGGGTTTGGGGTGCATGGTTCACGTGGTGAATCTATTTTTACTAATTCATATATATGTCCTTGATGAACTAAACCAAACACATCTTTTAAGTCCTTCAAAATACCGAATCAATTGCCGGTTGGGCAAGCGGGTTAATTAGTTGATAGCGCTATTAGGTCTAACAAACCTCACATCGTGCTGGGAGCACGGATGTGAACTATTAGCTTCAAACATAATCATTGTCGATGGACAATGGTGCAAGGCATCCTTATCCCGGTTATGGGAACTTGTTCATTAGTAGTTCGGTATTCGCCGGTTTTAGTTATCATGAGTGGGCTAGCTACCCCTGACATTTGAATTAGCTATTTACTTGTGGCCATGGAGGCCGACGTTCTTACGTACTGTTATGTGGTCTGGGAGACCGACGTTTTCATTTGGTTACATGGTTTGGGAAACCTACGCTTTTACTTACTCACCTACTTTACTCAGTGAACTCACCAACATTGTTTGTTGACCCACGATTTACATGCTTTTGCAGGTAGTTAGCTTCCGGTGCCAGGATTAGAAAGCACTGTACACTTCACTGCATTTGGGCTCTCGGGCATACACATAAATTATATATTATGCTTTCGTATGGTTTTAATTTGGGTGCGTTGTTTTGCGCATGGTTTTAAAAGGTTTAAATTTGGTTTACGCTTCCGCAGCTTAACTAAACTTGGTTTTTGAAAACGAACTAAATGGTTTGGGCATTTAGAGTTCGTTCCTGTGACTTATGGCTATGGGATCCTGGTATGTCACGCGCCTCGCGGTATAAACCCCGCAGTGGAAATTTGAGGGTGTGACACTGTTGACGGTTCCAACTAGAGTTGCACACTTAGATTTCTTTTAAGAACCCAACCCGGTTTGGAACCGGTTTGGTTGTTGATCAGTTTCAAGTCAAACCGATTTTGTTTTGAAACCGGTTTCGTTCCATACTAGTTTGGTTGGCCACAAGTCGCTTCTTTTACCCGGTTTTGGTTCTATTCTGGTTCACATACACACTTTTGAAAGCATATAAATACATAAACTTTTACTTTTATTAACTTTTAGGTTATTTTAAGGAAGAAAATTGAACTTTAATATAAAAAACAAAGTTTTATGTGTTTATGGCCAAAAATGTTTTTTTTTTTCTTAAACCGGTTTCGGTTTGGTTTTTTCCCGGTTTTTAGCGCTACTAGTTTCGGTTCGGTTTCAGCTTGAGATTTTTAATACCGGTTTCGGTTCCCGTGCCGTTTTTTTTTGTGTACCTCTAGTCCCAATTTTTAACCTATTTTCCCTTAGTGGTCCCAAACTAACCAGAAGTTAACCAAGTTAGCTTTTATTGACGTGAACTGATTATATGGCAAAAAAATCAAAGTTTCACTGACGTGGACAGCTTCTGTAGCAA
Organism: Ambrosia trifida; assembly: GCA_028751855.1. Taxonomy (NCBI): domain Eukaryota; kingdom Viridiplantae; phylum Streptophyta; class Magnoliopsida; order Asterales; family Asteraceae; genus Ambrosia; species Ambrosia trifida. The sequence continues at coordinate 22,848,037 of CM054123.1, read as the reverse complement.
AAAATCAAACTTCTGATGACATAGCATGCTTACATGGCCAAGTTTTGATAACGTGGGGACTCCTTATGTGGTTGTCCAGGCCAGTATAAACTAATTGAGTTATAACTTTTACTTAGTATGAGACCGCTAAGAAAAAATAGGTTAAAAGTTTGGACCGTCGGTATTGATTTTTGAAGTAGGGACTGGTGGCAGCAAATAGATGTTTAAATCCAATATATTTTTTTTTTAAATAACAATAGAATGTTTTTATATTGTTTCGAGTCAGTTGCCTGTTGCTAGCATATTTGTGTTGAGGAGGAGGAGTTATGGTTATCGAACCTAAGCCAGTTGTTGACTTAACAAGTTCATACAAAAGATTGAAGAAACATTACAAGAAAACTTCGTTTTATTGCCAACCAAATACCGTACGTGCTAAAACAAATGAAAATAAACCTAGCTACAAATATTTCTTTTCAAAAAGCTCTTCAATATATCTTCAGTTACCACATAAAGCAATAGATAGGTCTAGGTTTACATGGCACTTGTTCGAATAGCTATCGTTTATATTAGACGTTGAGTACGCTTCACTAGCGTCACTTATTGTTGAACCGTAATTACTACTCCTTTGTGTCGACGGTTGGTGCAATGAAAGCGTCAATAGTAACCCATCTTCATCTTCAATTTCATCTGGGATGCTTCTCGAGCTATCTAATTTAAGTCTCTTAAACGGTCCACATCTCCCATCATCTTCTAAAATCTGTGTAAAACATATACAAAACAAAATTGTATTCATTTATACACTTTTCAAGGACTTTAACCTTCCTTTTCAAATCAAGACTTTGACCAAAAAACAACCATATGTTCAAGTATCAGATTCGAACAAAATTTGAAGACATTTTCAAAAATCATACATACGAAGACGTAACAAAATCAATGAATGCCTAATTTCCGACCAAACACCTTTATGTACCTTTGAAAATATTCACCCAAAAAGTATGTACCCAAAACATATTTTCCGTCCAAAACAAAACCAACCTCACTCTATGCGTTAAATTAAAAATAATATTAATTATATAGGAACAAATATAAGACTAGTTATCTCCTGATAAATAATCAAGATGTGTGACGATAATAAAAACATAACTTCTAAATAAAGGAAGAGTGCAGTTCAGAAAATTTTAAAATCAAGTAACCTGATTCGAGTTAACTTTAATAACTGAAAACTAATCGATAAACACCCCTACGCACGAAAAAAAAAATCATTAAATTTGAGTATGAAAATTATATTTAAAGGTAATAACTAACTTTTATTTTTTAAAAAGAAATTAATTTAACATGTAGTATTTTCTTAAAGAGCGCAAAACTTACTGGCACATTTTGGCTACTTAGACAATGAAACTTTAATTAAATTACACATTTAAAAGGTCGTAGTGGTTTAGTGGTTTAACAGAAAATTGTGAGCGATGTAACACCACGTGATTTACTAAAAAAAAAAAAATGCTTAACTCTCTCTCTCTCTCTCTCTCAAACCCCCCCCCCCCCCCCCCCCCCCCCCTCCTCACGCTTGTTAAGGGGGATAACGATGGAAATGGTGGTGACCTAGGCATGGGCTAAAGCCCGCAACGTTTAGTCTTACCCAATATGAACCTAAATCCTAAAGTCTATGCCAAAGGCATTATAGCCTAGTGGCATCTTGGTGGTGAGATAAGACTTAGGAACCATAAGGTCCTGGGTTCGAATCTCATAAAGGGGGTTTTTCTCATAATTATTATGAGTTTCCTCCTGAATTGGTGACTTGGTAGTGGAATATGATCGCGTGGCAACATGGTTGCATGATGATACTCCAATGTTCCGTGAGTGATTCCAATTTTTTGGCCGTTCAAAAAAAAAAAAAAAAAAAAAAATCCTAAAGTCTATATTTTGAAAATAATGTATAATTATAAAGATAAAGGATTCGTATTGTATAGTGTTTTGACAACACAATGTAGGAAGTACAAAAATTGTTGCTTAGAAGTAGTTTTTTCTTTTCGGTGGTTGTGGATGTAAAAACAAAGCACAAAAAAGCATCAATGTCCAAGCAACAAAACAGGTATTTGGAGCAACAGCATATTCTCTGCTTTTGAAAGCAACTCATGCATGCCAAAGAAATCATCCCTTACTATGGTTACTAGAGTTAAAGGCTGATTTCCGTATGTTGAATGTTGTACAACTCTAAAAGCATTAGGGTACAACACATTCATGCCTTGCACACTATATTGCAAGGATACAAGGTACGTGGTCACGTGGATATCAGGTTTATTACAGGGATGCTATACATGTGTTTTGTCTACGAGTATACATATAGACTACCCTAAAACCTTTCAAATAATATACATAAATGATATCATTGTTGTATTTAAAAGGACAATTTAATAATGTTACAAAAGGATTTTGTCTTTAAGAATTAAAAGTCAATGATTTTAGTTAGTAAAAGATAATGTTCAACGACTTGTAAACGGATTAAGCAAAAAGTTGTAGGGGCATGCAAACTTTTGTATATGGGCTTTATTTATCTTAATTACGAATAGAACATTGAATAAAATAAAATCTTACAATTATAAGAACTGCCAGGACCTTCACCCTCAAATTACACAAAGTAGGTAACATTTGAATCCTTACCAAAGAGCATGATATAGGTAATTATGTATTTTAAAAAGAATAAAAAACTCATGTTTAATGTTTTTGTGTGTGTATATATATTATAAAATAATATCGTATATTTAAAGAACTCCCAATGGGACCTTCTCCCCCAACTAGACAAACAAAGTAGGTATTAATCCCTTGAATTCTTACCTAAGAGCATGATATAGGTATTATAAAAAGAATATAAGAACTCATGTTTAATGTTTATATATAGGATTGAAAGAGAACTCACTCCAGTTCGTGAGAACCGTGAGAATTTCGACGTAAAATGTGAATATTTAAATTTTTTTTAACCCAACGATATAAAAATGGCTAACTAAGAAATATACAAAAATGAAAAAAAAATTACTTTTTTTTTAAAAAAAAATAAACAAAGTTACTAAAAAAAATATGTTTTCAGCTATTTACCTATGTTTTTAGCAACTTTGTTTATTTTTTTTTAAAAAAAAAATCCCATCGACGCTTTTTTATTTTTTTTGGCCCAAAACGCTTACAAACATTTATTTTACATTTGTTATTTTTTTCAATGAAAAAAAATGTTTTTTACATGAGTTTTCGAGGGTTTTCATTTTATAATTGACATATATATATATATATATATATAGAGAGAGAGAGAGAGAGAGGGAGAGAGAGAGAGAGAGAGAGAGAGCCTTTACCAAGTCAGATTCCTGATGAAATGCATTTACATGGGTAAAAGAAGGATGCAAGAGATAATGTTGGAAAGAATGAAGAGGATGCTGCCATGTGAGATTCCCTACAGCTTCCTTTTGCTCTCTTTCTGCTTCATTTCCCCACCATTCATGTTTACCATTTCTTGTCTCCATTCTCCCTCTAAAAACACATAACATTAAAGTATTTGGAATTAAATATAAACGCAATATGCAAATGCAAACTAAAAGCTTTATTATGTTTGTTTTTTTTTAATATTTGAAGTTACAATGTTTTCAACTTAGAAAAAGGATACTATTTTACAACTTTCAACATGTTAATTTATTACAAAACACCAATGTGAAGTTACATATTGATCATACAAATTGGTGCTGAAATTGTAGTTTATAACTTAATTAGAAGAATACTATGATAATTAAAATGATAGACAAACCTTTTAGAAGGAAGTGTGTAAAAGGAATGAGGATGCGAATTTTGAAAGTTGGGCTTCAACTGATGCTCATGATCAACACATCCATCATAGTGATCCTCAACAAGTTGTCTTCTTTGTGATCCAATGAAATTGGGATCTTCATATCCTGATAAGAGTATGATCATTATTAGTTGCTATATAATTGGTGTCCCCACATTAGACAAATACATACAATAAACATATATAAACAAAAACAATAAACATAAATAAACAAAAAGGTGGCATGTGAGAAAAAAAAGGTAGAGATATAATCCCTTTCTTTCTTTTTTTTTTAGAAAGTACAAATATGTGTATTGACCCTAATTTGAAAGTCACCAATTAAACAAGAGATTTTACTGAAACCATGAGAATTGGAAGGAAATGTTTGGAAGGAGTCATAGATTTTCCATTGCTAAAAAATGAGACAAAGTTGATAATTTGTTCACTAATTGCTTCTCTATATAGGTCAAAAGCCCATATTTTAGGGTTGATAGATGATTAATGAAGGATGGATGTGTGTAATTCATTCCCATTAACAACTAAAAATTCTATAGAAATTTATATTTAAAAGTAAAGTGTTTTTAAACCTTTTAAACATACAATGATTGTTTTTAATACAAAGTTAGGTCGAAAAATATAAAAATAAAAGAATTTAGATTTAGGGTTTTGATCTTCGAATTGTTTATGCCAGAAGATGATAAAATAGAAGCATACCTTGTTTATTTCCATCACTCTTCGTGCTTCTATACATCTGTTAAAATGATTCATTAATGCATATAAAAAAATTCATGTTCACATGAAAATGTAGTTTTTTAGGTGTAGTAGAAGAATGATGAGAAATAGAACCTGGAGATGACTTTTGACATGGGAAATGGTGAGTCCTCTTACATCCATCATCTGAAGAACAAGCTTTGGTGTAGCTTCTATACACATACACACATAACACAATCATCATCATAAACATATAAATTCATCATGATCAAGAACACACCAACAAAATGGTTAAAAAAAAAACTCACTTTCAGGTCCTCCAATTCTATCAATTGCATGAACAAAAGCATGATGAAGATCAGGAGTCCATTTAAGTCTTGGAACCTTTGATCTTATGTATTGCCTTACTGCTCCAGTCCTCCCACAGCTTCCCATCTTTATAAAATCAAAAGAGGCTTCAGTTCTTTAAAAAATTAGTTGATCATTCACAGGCTATAAAATCATCAAGAAACATTCAAACTCTTCTGTATTCTCTTTGGCAATCACCTTGAATTGAACCTGTCTACTCTTAAACTGTTGTGTGACAATAGAGGTAGATATAGAGAGAAAAAGAGAGGATTGAGGTATTAAATAGATGTTGGGTCCAGTCAGCTATCTTATATATAAATATATAAATATAAATATGACAACCATGAAAAGGTTGAAAACCACTATAATAAGTAATTTAATTAATTTTAAATATTTTTTCAGCATGTTTTAAAAGATGTATTCAGTATTATCATTCTGTTCACTCGTATAAACCATGTTTTAATACTTATACCTCATGATAAACGTACATAAAATATATCCTGTAAACATAAATATAATTGGGTATATTTAAACATTTCGTACACTTAAAAATATATTGATTATTATATCTTATTACTTTTTTAATTAGCCAAGATAACCCAAGGAAATTAGTTCTAACGTATTATATCTTCCAAGTGAATACACAATGTTTATAATGACAATTAGACTATGGGGAGTAGAGGAGGGAAAGAGGGGCATAATTGTTAGAAAGTAAATATAACTTTATGTTTTCCGATTTATAATGTACATTTGAACATGTGTTTTATGTATTTATGTATGTATGTGGTAGTATGTTAGTAATTAGATAAGAACCTAGACATAAGATACATTAGTTATAGATCAAGAATTCTGCATATGGGTCAAAACAAGTGGAAACAAGGCTGCAAACAGAAAAGATTACAACAGTTCGATGGCTGCATGTAAGTGCATGATGTCCCTAGGCTAGTATATATGTTGTTTGGACGTGTTTCGGGGTGTTTGGAGACGTTTATACGTGTTTTGGGGTGTTTGGGTGTCTATAGGCGAGTAGGGGATAGCTAATGGCGATTAAAACCTATGCTATATTACTATTCATGCGAATACAAGACCATATAGGCAATTATGGCCCTAATTGCCTATATGATGATGTCTAATAGCTCCTACTCGCTAGTTCTGTCCTGTACGAGTACGGGAGGTATAAATAGGCCCAATCATTGCCCTAATCATTAGTTCTTGCCACACACACTCTCTAAACACCCTCCCCTGGTCTGTAAGGTCTGATTTGATCATTGTAAACACTCGAGCTCTGTTTTAGTGATAAATCTTTAATCTTTTGACCCATTTGTGTGTGTTAATTACCCGTATATCATTGTTTCATATTCGTTACTGTTATTAAAACATATTTAGAGGATTCCGCACTCTGAATATCAAGCTCGTGATTGTCGGGTGACCCGTTAGTCGATCCTACAAGTGGTATCAGAGCCGAGGCTCTTATCACGAGTGTTTTGATAGCAAAAACGAGTGAAAACAGGTAGGTTTTTGTGTGAAAGTTGTGATTTTTAAGCAAAAACCTGTTTTGAAGTTTGAAACTTTGAGTTTTTGATAAAAACCCTTATTTTCAAATTCTTGGTGTGTGTTTATGGATGAAAACGTGTGTTTTTGATTAGGTTTTGTTCTAAAAGTGTTTTGGAAACTTTTCCAATCATTTGGGGTTTAAACACATCGTTTTGGATAAGATTTTGAGGCAAAAATGGTGGTTTTTGAGCAAAAGTGAGGTTACAGATCAGATCTAGCGAATACACAGACATTATACACGATTAGCCTTACAATCGCCTACTGTATAGGCGATTAGAAGAAGACTTCACACGATCAGTCTGTAATCGCCTATATATAGGCGAGTAGAAGAAGATTTCACGCGAATAGAGCTATACTCGCCAGATCTACTAGCGATTAGGGCTCTAATCACCATTTCCTTATATGGTATAGAACCCTAATCGCCTGAAGGGTCCATACTCGCCTGAAACTTGTAATCGCTCAACTGTTCACTAGCAATTACACCCTAATCGCGTGTAATACTAGTGATTACAACCGTACTCGCCCCAACAAAACCCTAATCGCCTGTTTACACCAGAATAGAGTTTCTAATCGCCAATAAGGACCTGAAACTGAAAAATTGACTAAGTATCGGACTTTTAACGAACTTAAACATATGGAAAACCCGTGGGGACATCTGAACCAACCAAGGAAACAATATAATCAACAAATGAACAATCAAACGAACGTACCCACGAACCCTTGGCAATTCTCAGCCGAGCGTAACGCGCAACGGATGCAACAAGCGCAAATGCAAGCGAATGTTGCCGGAATGAATCCGTGGGCGCTAGCGGCTCAACAACAGGCAATGAATGCAAATCCTTGGGCACTCGCGGCTGCTGCAAACTCACAGACGAATCATCTGTCTTCCGTTCTCATGAGTGACTTAGAGACGGGTATTTCGAATAAGGCGTCGAAATTGCAATACATGTCCGACTACCATGGATGGAAGTCAGATTTCAGACATATGTTGAGGGCATCGATGGTCTCGTATGGTCAGCTATAGAGACAGGGTACAGTAGGCCGATGGTTGAGAATTTGAATACTCCGATCTCACTAGAGGATATGAATGAAGATCAGAGGAAGAAGTATAATTATGAAAAGAAGGCGATGGCGGCATTGAAGCAAGCTCTTCCTAAGGATATCCTTCATCAATTCGCTTAGTGCACAACATCACAGATGCTTTGGTTAGCACTTGCTGAGCGAAATGAGGGTAATCTGAAGACGCGGAAGGTTAAAATGGATCAACTCAAGAAGGAGTTCGAGAACTTCAATGCTATCGGGAACGAATCACTGAGAGACATGACTGCAAGATACTACCATCTGATGTCTGAAATGTATCCGTACGGGGTCTTATACTCATTTGCGGACCTAATAGAAAGATTTGCTGAGGCGCTACCTCCGCATTGGCATCAATGGTTGGATATCCTGAAGTCAAGCAATGCTTATCAGACTCTCACCATCAACGAGTTCATTACCGAGCTAGAGAACAAGGAGATAGAGGAGATCAGGAGAGCAAACAAGGCGCTCATTCCACAGAATCCCAGTATCTACTATGGGAATCCTCTTCAGGACACCAGTGTGGGTGGAACCAAACCACAGACTGCTTTTGTGGTTAACCCGGACCCGGTTTATGCTTTTGACAATTATGGTCCCCCAGCTGATGTTCCTCCTCCAACATATCCTTTTGGACCAAACCAGTATCCTTTGAATTTTAATACTAACCATTTTGGTGTTAACCCGTTTTCTCATCTTGTAGCACCAGCACAGGCAACTACACACTTTGGTGGACCGTCTGCCACAGGTTTTGGTGGAGCTCCAACTACAAGTTATGGTGGATATGGAGGTGCATCGACTTCTAGTCAAGGTGGCTATCGGACCAACCCAGTCCCAGAGCAGCTGAACACCGCAGGCTTAGAGAAGGTGACTGTAGAGCTAGCTCAAGAACACATGGCTCTACTATCGACCTTGGTAAACTCCTATAGTGGACTGGTTGCTGGACAGATCGGGAATCCTCATCTTACACAGGAGGATTACTCGCAGATCGATAAAGACGACATGGATCTGATAGACATACAGTGGCACTTCGCAAGTGTGGTGAGAAGGGCAAAGGAGTATATGGACAGGACAGGAAGGAGAGATGTTCTGATAAACAACAACACCAAGTTTGGGTTCGACAAAACAAAGGTCACATGCTACAACTATGGCACAAAAGGGCACTTTGCAAGGGAATGTGACCGACCTAAGTAGCAAGGACATCAGAATCCCTTCAACAACAACATAGCGAATCAGAATCAGAGGCAGCAAGCTCAGGCACAACCAAATACTGAGAGCGCTATTGTCCCAGTAAATAACCAGAACCAGAACCAGAGGCCTCCTGCAAACAACAATCAAGGTCAAGCCCTGGTTATTCAAGCTGATGAAGGTTTCAACTGGAACCATCTGATCACTGGAGAAGAAGCTCCTCAAGGTAGTGCAGCATGTTTTGCCCAACAAGCGTCTGAAGCACCAGCCGAAGTTGAAGAAACTTCAAGTCAGTCTGACATTATTACTTCTGAAACCGAAGCGTCTGACTGTGACTTGGAGTGCGATTCTAATATGGGAGAAGATTTGGAGGATCTGTTAGCTGAAGCAGATGCGCTGATCGGTAAAAGATCGTTTCTTGTGGATGCTGACTGCAGAGAGAAGAACTTTGGCGAATTCTTTGGAGCACAGAAAACTGCAGCTCATTATGCACTGATGGCTATTACTGAATCGTCGAACAAGGTAAGTTCTTCTGATTCTAAACTAGATTGTGTAGAGTGTAATCAGCTAAAATTCAGAATTAAGGAATTAACTGAAGAAAATCTGAATTTAAAAGTTGAAGTTGGTCCTTTGCAAAGATCAATTGATTCCTTAAGACAAAAGGAGAAAAATTTTCTAGGTACAATTGAAAATTACAAGAAGGATGTTTCTGAATTGTCTAAAACCTTAGCGAACAAACAAATTGCCATAAATAATTACATCAATGAGGTAGAAGACACTAAGAAACAATTGGCCATTGTCAACTGTGACTATGAAAAGATCAAGAAGAAACTTGAGAGTTACTTAAACTGCAAGTATGTTCTTGATCACATAGTTGAATACTCTGAAAAGGAAAGCTTTTCCACCAGTCCCAAATATTCTCAGGATCCACCTCCGGTGAGATTCAAAAATCATAATTTTGATGTCTTGCCGAAGGAGGAACTTGTGGACGTGGCAGCTGAAGCAGCAAAAGCTGCAGAGGCGGCCAAAGTTACTGAAGCAACTAAATCTGCTGAGGTTACTAAGGCTGCTACTCCTGCTAAAGCTGTCAATCTTAGTGAGAAAGCTGATGACATTAGTGTGTATGACACTGACTCGTCGGATGATGAGCTTGATGAGCCTCCTAGGTATGCACCGGTCAAAACTCAAGATGTTCCTCTTGAAAATCATATTATTACTACTGAAACCTTGAGTGAACTTGTACCGAAAGTGCAAATCGAGGATGGCAGAAGGATTAAGGTGTTCTATAAACTAAAAGAGTCTGAAAAGGTATATGCTGATGAGGAAGTCCCTCTCAAATGTATCGCCCTTGGTTTAATTGCCAAAATTTGGCAAGAATCTGTCATTACCGTGGAAAAGGAAACCTGGAATAAAAAGAAGGGTAAGGGTAAGGGTAGAAAGGATCAGGGTAATCAGGCAAATGAGAATAACAAGAAAAATCTAAAGGCAAACACTGCTAATCCTCAAAATCATGCTCAGAGAAAAAGTCCGAAAAAGCATGTTACTGAGTTTGTTAGATCGAGCGGCAATGAGAGAAACGGTGACTTATACTGCTTAGTGGTTACGGATGACTATTCTAGGTTTTCTTGGGTCGTGTGCATGAAGCACAAGAGTGAAACTTTTGACTACTTGAAGAATCTGTTTACTAAACTGGAAAATCTATATCAGCTAAAGATCCGTAGGATCAGAAGCGATAACGGAACAGAGTTCAAGAATCATGCGATGGAGGCGTTATTTGCAGAAAAGGGTATTAATCATGAATTCACAGCACCGTACACTCCTTAGCAAAATGAGGTTGCAGAAAGAAAGAATCAGACTCTTATTGAGGTAGCCAGGACAATGCTAGCAGACTCGAACTTGCCTGTGATCTTCTGGAATGAGGCAGTTCACTGCGCGTGTTACACTCTAAATAGGGTTTTAACGGTAAAGAAGCTTGGTAAGACTTCTTACGAGCTTTTGAACCGAAGGAAACCGAACTTAGAGTTTCTGGAACCTTTCGGAGCTCCATGTACCATGATACATCCCGATGGGAAGTTGGGTGCAAAGGCAGAAGAAGGTTTCTTTGTTGGTTACAGCACTACCAATAAAAGAGTGTACAACAAAAGAACCAACAACGTTGAAGATTGGCTTAATGTCGATGTTCAACGTTATACTGCCAATGCACCTGGTGTTGGACCTGATTGGTTGTTCGACTATAAGACTCTATTTGATTCCTTCAACGTGGAGAATTTGGTGGATGATGCTGTAGCGCAAATGTATTACGAATGTGAAAACACAGCTAGCTCTCCGCTAATGCGTTCGATCGTGGTGAATGCACCTGCGCCTGCACCATCTGATGCCTCTGCATCCACGGGTCCCCCTGGTAAAACCACAGCAGCAGAAGTTGAGGAAGTCTTTCAGGAAGCGTCAGCAGAGGTTCTCGAATCTTCATCTTCAGACGACGATTTTGCAGAGTCTCATGAAACTCTTACTGAAGAACAAGCTGGAAATGGTGAATCTACCACTACAGCTCCAGTTAATCCAATAGGAAACAATCAAGCTGGTCCTTCTTCTTCAGCAGCTCCAGGGATAGGTCTTCGGATCGATCTCTCTGGTTTTAATATGCAACCCGCTGCTCCCTCTAGTTCAAGCACCGCAGAGACAAATTTATCTCAAGGTTTGGAGAACCTTAATCTGCATTCGGATGATCCAGTGCCGGCACATCCGGAATCTCGGATTCACGACACTCATCCGATGCAAAATGTGATTGGTGATCCGGCTAGCAGAGTCATGACGCACAGTCAGCTCAGAAATGCTAGTCCAACTGACAATACAGGTACCCTGGCACTCTACTCGGAAATCAGAAAAGCAGGTCATCAGAACGATTGGTCCTTCGCCTTATATGTTTCTCAAACTGAACCAAGAACTGTGCAAGAGGCACTGAGGGAAGAACCATGGATTGAAGCAATGCAAGCCGAGCTTCAGCAGTTCCAAAAGCTATGGGTGTGGGACTTAGTTGACTTACCTCCAGGCTCAAAGAAAATTGGAACAAAGTGGGTCTATAAGTGTAAACGGGATGACCGCGGGGTGATTATTAGAAACAAGGCTCGATTAGTTGTCCTCGGCTTTCGTCAAATCGAAGGAATAGATTACAACGAAGTATACGCTCTAGTTGCGCGCCTTGAAGCTATCCGGATGTTCTTAGCTAACGCTTCGTACAAACGGTTTAAGGTGTATCAAATGGATGTGAAAAGTGCTTTTCTGTATGGTGTCGTGAAGGAAGAGGTGTATGTTGCTCAGCCACTGGGTTTTGAGGATCCGCTTCATTGTGAAAAAGTTTACAAATTGAACAAAGCGTTGTACGGACTCCATCAGGCTCCACGTGAATGGTACCAAATGCTTAGCAACTATCTGATATCCAACGGGTTCAAACGTGGACTCGTGGATTGCACCTTATTCACCAAGGAAAAGGTTGGTGACCGTCTTCTGGTACAGGTTTATGTAGTTGATATTATTTTTGGGTCTACTAATGATGTCATGTGCAGGGAATTTGAAAAGCTTATGCAGGATAAATTTGAGATGAGCTCGATGGGGGGAGATGCAATTCTTCCTCGGTCTACAAGTAGAGCAACAAGAGTCGGGGATCTTCATCCACCAGACAAAATACGTTGCTGACATCTTGAGCCGGTTCCAGATGGAAGACTCTACTCCAGTAGGCACACCGATTCAGACCAATCATGGGATTGGACCTGACGAGAAAGGACAAACCGTTGATCCTTTTCTGTATCGAGCTATGATAGGCTCACTTATGTACCTCACTGCATCAAGACCTGATATAATGTTCGCAACATGCCTACTATCAAGATACCAGTCAAGGCCGAAATAGTCCCACCTGGTTGCTGTGAAGAGGATCTTACGTTATCTAAAGGGTTGTCCGACCAAAGGTCTATGGTACCCTAATGACGATAAGTTTGACCTCATCGCATTTAGTGATGCTGACTATGGCGGATGCAAGACAGACTTAAAATCCACATCGGCTGGATGCCAGTTTTTGGGACCAAGACTAGTCTCGTGGCAGTGCAAGAAGCAAGCCTCAGTCGCCTTATCCACCTGCGAGTCGGAATATGTAGTAGCATCGAGCTGCTGCTCCCAGGTTCTTTGGATACAGCAACAAATGAGAGACTACGGTTTGAAATTTCTTAATACTCCCATTCACTGTGACAATGAGTCCGCTATAGCTCTTGCAAAAGACTCAGTTAACCATTCCAAGGCAAAACATATCTTAGTTAAGTATCATTTCATACGCGATTGCTACGAAAAGAAACTTATCGATATGGTCAAAATCCACACAGACTAGCAACGTGCCGATTTATTCACCAAAGCTTTTGACGGTCCTCATTTTGAGTACTTGTTAATCTTAAACGGCATTAAAGTTAAGCAGGATTAGATCCTCATCGGTAATCGTTTTTGTAAATATTTTTCTTTAAAAATCAGAAAAATCCAAAAATATTGTCTTTTCGCAAATTTTTAGATTTTTAGGGGGAGAAAATTTCAGAAAAATACAAAAACATCAGAAAATGCAAAAATTCAAAAAAAAAAAAAAGAGAAAATCCCAAAATAAAAAAAAATTGAAAAATGCAAAAATGAGTTTCTTTGGTGAAAATGGGAAGATGATATTAACCAATCCGTCGGACTGTCTGGACTCTTATCATCTTAAAAATATTGGAACTGATAGGTAGCCTCTACAATGATGTATCGGTAGGCTCAAAATCATTTCCAAGTTCGGCACGGTGATATAAACCTAAATCAACTGAATCATGTGTGGATCAACGTGCGTTGGCATATGGTCTTGGTACCGAAATCTCGTTTGATAGCATGCCAAAATCCGAGGTTTCATGGTCTTTAAGAGGTTGGTACATCCGGGGTGAACTGGACGTCTCTCAGAATAAATAGGAATGGCACACGTGTCGTACGTTGGGGTCGCAGCCTACGACTGACACACCTCTATGTCGTTTCTTGAAAAAAAAAACAAAAACAAAAAAAAAAAAGAATAAATTCTGATTAGGGGACGTCCGGGAATCCTAAAAGAGCAAAAAGATTCATATATGCCAAAATCCTATTCTCAATGAGAATTCGCTCTAAGGTATCAAATCATATACCTAAAGCATCGTACCGTGAAAAATCAAATATACGGTATTTGACTTGAACCCTGGTTTGGATCTCACTGGTCTCTCTGTTGCAGCGTTTCTGCAGACCTGATCACCACTGAGTCCATTCCTTGTAAAATACGGATGACAATAGCTTACTCACCGGTTACGAGGAAGCTTTGTGCATGACTTGATACGGGAATGTGTCGCGTGGCAGGGAACACCTTGTACATCAGTCTTAATATTACCTTAATGCATCTGAAGTGCCTAGCGATAAAACTTGATTTTGAGTTTAGGTGGACAACAATTTCGGCAGTTGTTGTAGGATGCTTATTGGTAATTTAAGTTAAAAACTGAAAATATAAGGGTTCTAGTAAAGTCCGTACACTGATATGATTCCCTAACCGTTGAAACTCGCAAAAATATGATAGTGTACAAGTTAGTTGATCTCCCGTTTTGTTTTACTTATGCTTAGTTAATCATTCTTGATTGCCGATGATGGAATCCTAATCCATTGTAATCTTACTTCTTCAAAAATAAAACGCCGAAAATCATCTAGTTGAAAATTGTGTTTTTGCCGGGTCAAAACCGTATTTTCTCTTAAGTACAGGGGTCGAAAATGAAAGTTTTTCAAAGTCATGAGTCGTCATCTGTGTCATGTGTTTAAACGGGGTGAAAAACGCATGTTTTGAACCTTAACGAGTAAAAAATGTGAGAATTGGTGCTGCAAGGGCAATTTGGTAATTTGTGTGAAAATTTCACTCATTTTGTCTCCTATTCGCGTGTATGTTAGGCGAATATGTCCCACTCGTGTAAAAATTGTAGCGATTACACTTCAATCGCTACTATTTACATGCGAATAGGACCTTATGGCCATACTTAAACACATCTGGCGCGTAGGATTTCCATTCGTGCCTATTATTGGCGAGTAGTTCCACTCGTGTGAACTTTCTAGCGAATAGGAGCCTACTCGTTAGTATATCATGCGAATAGAGGATCAGTTATAAAGAAACACTTAGTCGTTTTTTCTCATATTATTTCAAACCTCCTACTGTACCCGTCCCTCCAAACCCGATTATCAATCAAACCTTTGCCCGTGAATTCTTGAACTTACAAACTTGCTCTACACATTGAAGGTAACATCATATCAAATATTCAGCCCCTATCTCGTTGTTTTAAAGGGTTAAATCCTATGTTTTTAGGCCGAAACCCTACCCAACTTATATTTGATCGTTTGGCATAAAAACAAGTTTGTTAATGATAAATGATGATAAGGGTTTCTTAATCGGCCCCCTTAGGATCTGTTTTGGCTAAAGTTTCAACCAAAAACATCCTGATTTGAAAAACCCCAAATTTATACTATGAAGAACCCTAATTTTCAAATCTATCAATTAACCCTTGATTCTGTTTTGTTAGAGAAATTATTGTTAGGGGTTATGTTAGTTGGGTGTTATAGGCTTCATGGTGACAAAATTCCGGACTCGAATCATGATTTTTCAAAACTGACAAAGATTGTGATAAGCGAAGGGCTATGTTAAACTCCTAATCGCGTGAACAACATGCCGATTAGGAGACATTCGTGTATAGTGGTCAAATTTCTGCTCTAATCGCATGAAATCTCCCCTACTCGTGCATACATTAGGCGATTACAAGCTGTAATCGCGTGTTACAATCTGTGACCAAATTTTTGTCAAGTTTATGTCCGTTTTTGTCCGTTTTTGTTCGTTTTATGCATACATGATCTACGTGTGATACTTATTACGTGTTTTGATGTTCAGGATGGAGAATTGGAAAACATCGCGCAAGCACAACTGTTGTGCTTTTCTCGGACCGGTTACCATGGATAAATGCAAGATTTTTCAAGGCGTTATAGACTTCTTGAAGCGGTCGAGAATCCACTACGCGATAACCAAGCAGCACGCTGCATACAAGGATATCCTACTGGAATTCTACCGAAATGCCAAAGTCGACTATAAGGCTGTTCCGATCGTGATCACCAGTTCAATTCAAGGAAAGGAGGTCATTATTACAGAACAGATTATTCGAGAAGTATTACAGTTTGGCGATACTGAGGCTGATCCTATAGTGTTTGACGCCATTTTGATTCGTGGTGGCTTTCAGAGGATGAAGTATTTGGGAAAAGTCAACAAACAACAGATGCTGATGAAAGGGCTGCTTCCGCCTGAGATCAAGTATCTGACACATGTAGTTCTGAAGTGCATTGGTCTGAGAAAGGGTACTTTTGATGCTATTAGAGACACTTTGGCTTCTGCGATTGTCGCTTTGACACTCAACAAGCCATTCAACTTCTCCAAGATGATCCTGCATCATTTGAAAGAGATCATATTAACGAAGCCGACGAAGAAGTCTTTCATAGTTTATCCCCGGTTTCTACAGTTAATCATTTATAGTCAAATACCTGATTTGATGAAGCATCCTGCTGAGTATATAGTGACTGAAGATATAACTGAGAAAGAAATGAACCGGATGAGGAGTTACAAGAACCGACCAAAATCAGACTATCCTCCAAGTAGACGCTTATATGGGCATTTGAAGAAAGATGATTATGTGTCACAACCAGGCAACATGTAGAGACATGAAGATAGTGATTCAGAGGATGATCTTCGTATTCATAGGTTGGTGTTCAAATAGGGGGATGATATAGGGCGTGAGACCGATGAGTTAGGAGAGAACGCCCCAGGCAGGACCAATGATACAACTGAAGGTAATGAGGACGAGTTTGAACCGAATATTATAGACTTCTCATAACCTTCTGGTGCTGCACAAGAACCTGAAGCCTCTCAGTCTGACAGAGGAAAGGCACATGTTGATGAACACGCACCAGTTAACATAACTGATGCAGATGATGACTCAGATGACACCGAAAGCGATTCCCCCGACACTCATGCTGGAAAACAGCAAAGGGCAAAGAGAAAGGCAGCGGAGGAGTTAGCTAGTGCTGCTGCGATTAGAGCTCTTACTGAAGACCCTACCTATGTTGTGGGAGAAGATATATTATAGCAGACTTAGATGCACAGCTTGAGATGTCTCCTCCTACAAAGAGACATAAGACGACTGCCAAGAAGGACAGTGTTCGAGGTAAGAAGGCGATGTCTCTTAAACCTCAAGCGGTGAAAACTTCAAGGAAGAGACGGTTCACCCTTCCTGAAGCATTTGGGGATCCAGACACTCAATCCTCTCAAGCGGCAGCAGCAGCAGCAACAACAACAACAGCAACAACAACAACAACAACAACAACAACAACAACAGCAGCAACATCTTCAATCCCTATTACTGTTAGTGCAGCTATGCCTGCCAGAGTCACTATGTCGATGCCTGCTTCGGTAATCTTCACAGAGCCAGTCTCAGTTACCGAAGCAGCGACGAGCTGTTGGGTCTGCTGACCTGGAGAAGAACAGATGATTAGAAAGCTAAAATATGCTAACAGTTTGATCCTTTGAATAAACAGTCTTTACAACTTACTTCTCCCAAAAGACTGCTGACTCTAACAACTGTTCTATCCAAACAACTGCTTAACAACTGCTGATACAAAGGACTGCTGAATAAACAACTGATGAAGAACAACTGCTGACCAAAGGTCTGATGAAGAACAACTGCTGATTCAAGTACTGAAGACCAAAGCACTGCTGGAACCGACAGCACTTAGGCTCCAGCAGTGGATACAAGACCATCAGAGTTTTCCTACAACAGCTGTTTACTATCAGTACTTTCAATGTAACAGTAGTTTGTATTAGGCAGATGTTTATGTTTGTTATTCTGTTAGAGGTCACTGTCTTAGGTGACGTCAGCTTAGGTCATCAGTGTTTTGAGTCTGTCTATAAATAGAACAGTGCCTGTACTGTTCTATTGCATCACACACACAAACATTCTCTCAGACAAACACTGTGTGATCAGGCTGAGGGGGAGTAATTGTACGATTGTAATCTTTTAGATAAATGAAAGCATTCGATCTGAAAACATTTACTCTCTTGTTTTGATTAACAGTTTATTATTCCGCTGCAACTTCATTCTATTTTCGTTTCACTATTATCATATTTAGTTAAACAATCAAAACAATCAAACTCAGATCCTAACAATTGGTATCAGGTCATCAGGGGTGAAGGTCTGTTTGGGCTTTCCTTTAAATGTGATGAGCATTGTGTTTCTTGCTTAAAAGGGAAACAACATAAAAGCTCTTACAAATCCATTGATGAGTCCAAAACTAGTCAGTGTCTACAATTGTTGCACATGGACTTGTTTGGCCCTGTTAAAATCATGAGTCTAAGAAGAAAGAGATTTTGTCTTGTCATAGTTGATGATTTTTCTAGGTTTACATGGACTTACTTTTTACATTCTAAGGATGAGACTGCAGGTATATTGAAGGACTTTGTCACCAAAGTTGAAAAACAATATGACTTGCCAGTAAAAGTCTTCAGGAGTGACAATGGAACAGAGTTTAAAAATAAGGAGTTGGATGACTTCTGTGTGTCAAAAGGGATTGTGAGGCAGTTCAGCATCCCAAGAACACCAGAACAAAATGGGGTGGTTGAGAGGAAAAATAGAACTCTTATAGAAGCTGCAAGAACCATGCTAGCAGATTCTGGTTTGCCACTGTCCTTTTGGGCAGAAGCTGTAAACACTGCTTGCTATGTTCAAAACAGAGTTTTGATCAACCCCAGACATCAAAAAACTGCTTATGAAATTTTGTTCAAAATCAAACCATTAATTTCATTCTTCAAAATCTTTGGCTGCCCATGTTTCATTTTAAATCTCAAAGATTCCATTTCAAAATTTGCAGCCAAAGTAGACTGTGGTTATTTTCTGGGATATTCTTCTACTGCTAAGGCCTATAAAGTGTTTAACACAAGGACTAAGACAATAGAAGAAACTCTGAATGTAAAGTTCAATGAACTTTCATCTCTAAAAATCCCTGCAAACCCTGCTGAACTATTTGATTTAGATAAATTCAAATTTGAAGATATCACTGTTAAAGCTAACAATGCAGGTATTCCACAGTCTCCACAACAAGATTACAGAACAGATGTTGTGATCCCTAGTCACTACAAAATCTATTCTGCCTCAGAGGAAGCAGCTGTTCAAAACAATTGTCAAAACTCTGCCACAGCTGTGTCAACCACTGTTGGCCAGTCTTATCCTCAAACCACTGCTTCACCCCTCACAATCACTGAGCTATCATCTGTTGACAAAAGTCAATCATCTGTTGACAAAAGTCAGTCAAGTTTCACACCACTTGGACCCATTCCTCCATTACCATTCCAAACATCTGATGGCACTACAGAAGTACCAACAGATGTTACACCAACAGAGTCACCAAACCTCTGTCCATCACCTCAAAATGCCATTGTTCCATATCAGGGAGATCTTATTTACTTAAGAGCTCATCCACCAGACCAGATCATTGGCAACATCAGAGAGGGTGTGCTCACAAGAAGCCAATCCTCCAAAATCTGTCTTTTTGCAGGTTTCTTATCCCTCACACAACCTGTCAAGTACCAAGAGGCACTGAAAGACAACAGTTGGGTAGAAGCCATGCAAGAAGAACTCCTTCAATTTAAAAGACAACAAGTATGGGAGCTTGTACCACTTCCTAAGGATGTTTGTCCTATAGGAACAAAGTGGGTCTTCAAAAACAAGACTGATGAAAGGGGTATTGTTGTCAAGAATAAAGCCAGGCTTGTGGTTCAAGGCTTCAGACAAGAAGAAGGAATAGATTATGATGAGACTTTTGCTCCTGTAGCAAGACTAGAAGCCATCAGACTCTTCTTAGCCTTTGATGTCAACCACAACATAAAGGTGTATCAGATGGACATCAAATGTGCTTTCCTTTATGGCAAAATTCAGGAGGAGGTCTATGTATGTCAGCCACCTGGTTTTGAAGACACATTCCATCCTGACTATGTCTACAAGCTCAACAAAGCTTTGTATGGACTCAAACAAGCACCAAGGGCCTGGTATGAAACTCTTTCCACATTTCTCTTATCCATTGGCTTCACAAGAGGTAAAATAGACAAAACTTTATTTCTTAAATGGAAAGGGAAACACTTAATGATTGTTCAAATATATGTGGATGACATCATTTTTGGATCCACATGTAACCAAATGTGTGAAGAGTTCAGAAAACTCATGACAGCAGAGTTTGAGATGAGTGCCATGGGTGAGCTTCAGTGTTTCCTTGGTCTACAAGTGAAACAACTGCAAAATGGCACATTCATTCACCAAAACAAATATGTAAAGAATTTATTAACCAGATTTGAGATGAATGATTGTAAGCCATGTAGTACACCCATGAGTACAATCAAGCTGCTCACTATTGATGACAAGGATGAACTGGTTGATCAAACACATTATAGATGCATGATTGGGTCTTTACTGTACTTAACTGCATCTAGGCCAGACATTATATTTGCTACCTGTGTCTGTGCCAGATCCCAGGCTTCACCCAGAAAGTCAAACCTTATTGCTGTGAAAAGGATATTCAGATACCTCAAAGGTGCTCCCACACTTGGTATCTGGTATCCTGCTAATGGAAACATTGAGCTTTCAGGTTATTCAGATAGTGACTTTGCTGGCTGTCACACCACAAGAAAATCCACATCAGGAGGGTGCCAATTTCTAGGGAATGCCTTAGTTTCATGGCAAAGCAAAAAGCAGACAGCTGTTTCAACCTCAACAGCTGAAGCTGAATACATTGCTGCTGCAAGCTGTACAGCCCAACTCATGTGGCTTCAAAATCAACTACTGGATTTTGGGATAACTGCACTTCAGACTCCACTCATGTTGGACAGTCAAGCTGCTGAAAATATCATCAAGAATCCAGTCTCTCATTCCACTACCAAACACATTGACATAAGACATCATTTTGTCAGAGACAGCTATGAAAAAGGTTTGATTTCTCTGCACCATGTTCCAACAGAGGATCAGTTGGCAGATGTGTTAACAAAAGCTTTAGACACATCTACATTTACAAATCTGATTTCTAGAATTGGTATGTTAAACATGGATTAAACAAATAAATTTTCAATAAATCATAATAAAATGTTTCAGAAAATCAAAATTTTTTCTCAAATAGCTGTTTGGTTGAAAAATCTGTTTATAACATCTGATCAGATAAAACAACCACTGTTTCATTCATATCCACTGTTGGTTGAAAAATCTGTTTCAAAACATCTGATCAGATAAAACAACTGTTTCCTTATATATTTATACTATATCTATACAAAAAAAAATGGTTGGTTCCATCAGCTGTTTGTATCAGTTGTTTGCCAAAAACAGCTGTTCTCCACCAGATGTTTCATCCATCAGATGATTGCCATGTCTGCTCATATAAGCAGAGGTTTGGCCACATCAGCGGTTTCATTGAGCCTATAAAAACCCTGTTTTACCACAACAGACGTTACACTGTCTCATTGTATTCAAAATACTGAAAACCACCTTCTTCATTCTCAAACCCTCCATCAAATTTCAATCATCTTCACCTTCGAAATCCATTATAATGGATCTTCAAGCTAAAGCCACCCACAATTGTCTCCCCTATCTGATTAAAACAGATGACAACGTTTCATTCCATTCCACCATCGACATTTTTCTAAACTCCAAATACTTACCCATCTTAACCGCTAATGCCCCCATTTATCTCGATACTCTTCAAGAATTCTGGTTGAATGCTGAGTTTCTACTCCAAGACAAAAAGCCTACTTCCATTATTTCCAAAATTGGAGAAACCAGTATCGTAATTACCCCTAAACCATATCCAAAACCTTCACACTGAATGACCTGGCAGGTAAGGACTCTTTTACTAAAACAGAGCTTCACACTGAGTTCCAAGAAAGAGGGTATGAGGGTCAGATGACTAGATCAACTCTTTTCAAAAAGTTTTTCCCTCCAGTCATGAAATTTTTCTTTCATACTCTTCTTCTATGTGTCTCTGCTAAGTCCACATCCTTTAATGAAATTCCATTAAGGATGCAATATCTGGGTTATGCCATGTTGTCAAACTCTGACTTCAATCTTTCCCAGGGATTGTTCATGGACTTAGTATCAAATGTGAAAGCAGTCAAGTCTGGGTCTAACAATGCTTTTCTTATTTACCCAAGAATTCTTAGTGTAATCTTACAAAAAGTCTTACCAGAAAAAGTTTTCAAAAAGGGTGAGGCAATGCAAATGAAAAGCTTAACTGATGAAACTTTCACTAGAATGCTGGGTGGAAGCACCCAAGAAAAAGTGTCTAAAGTGTCAAAAGTTTCTAAAACACAAACAAAGAAGACAAAGACAACAACTGTTGTCAAAACCTCTATTGTTGAGCCCACTGCTCCTGGTGATCATGGCACTACATCCAGTGCTGTGAAACCCACACCAGCCACTTCCAAAAAGAAACATCTATCCACAAAAACCACCACTCAACCACAAATGAGGCTTCTGGATGTTGAGGTACCAGAAGAAACCTCTGTTGCACCACAAAAGCAACCTGAAACCACTGTTGTTACTTCCTCACAACAGCTGGATATATCTCCACCTGACCAAACTCCTCATGAATCCTCCAAAAAGGATCATGTTGTAAGCCAAGGGGACACACATCATGATACATTTGAGTCACTTGGCCAAATGTTCACAAGCCCCTCTCCCAGGGCTAATTCTCTTGTTACTCCTCCACCCTCACCATCACATCATGTCCCACAAACCATGCAACCTCTGTTTGAGGCAATTGACAAATCTCAGGAAGATCCCAGTTCCTCTCTTCCACCTGTCACTGAGAGTATACTCCCACAAGTGACTGGTCCTGAGAATATTCAATCTGCTATCCAACAAACAGAAGAGGAGGTTACACCACCTGAGTTTAATGCAACTCTAGGTGAGTTTTCAAGTGGAGCAGCCACTACTGATGTAGAGACCACTGTCTCACATCAGGACAGTGATTACATTGCTAAGACTCCCTTGAAGGCAACAACTGTTGAAGCCACTATAGTCTCTCCAAAAACAGTTGGAAGTCCCCAGTACCAAGAAAAAGGGGCATCTGATTCACCTATTAGGACTGAATCAGGTAGAACTACCACTGGTAGGGACTCAGATGATCCTATTAACTTAGGAGATGGGTCAAAATACCAAGAATTGACGGACAGAGTTTCTGTAATTGAAACCTCTGTAGCTGACATCAAATCTGATGTCAAGCTTATACTGGCCTCCATTGCAGACCTTTCCAAGAGTCAACCATCAACTGCTGATATAGCCAGTGAGCTATGGAAATCCGTTTCCCCCATCATCATAGCTCACAGAAAACTGGCTGATCAGACACATGAGACTTATATGGCTGATATCAGAAATATGGTAGATGCAAGGTACAAAGATACCCATGCTGATATTAAAGCCATCAAGGACCACCTGCTGAAGACTACTGGCTCTGCCCCTACCACCATCCTCAGGGATGAAAATGATGATGCTTTCACGGCTGATGATGCCAAAAAGGGGGAGAGTGGCAGAGATAGGCTACCAAAGCTAGATCCCTTTGGTTGTCCTCCTTCTCAAAAAGGCCAAGCCAAGTCTGCCGACAAACCAGAGTCTACTAAAACAGCTCCTCCACAACAACAACAACAAGCAACACCAACAGCACCACAACAAACCACTGACAAGAACAAAGCAGTTGATGACTCTGCAAACATAGAAGCTGAAAAGGCTGCTCAAGAAAAACAGAAAAGAGCTGACACCTTGGAAGTTAAAGCAGAGTCATTAGTAGAACTCAAGAAGAAACAAGAACAGGAAACTGAAGATGTGGGATCCTCTAAAAGGATGAAAAGGCCTGCTAAGCATGTCAGAAAACCACCATCCAAGTTAAACACCTCTGTTGACAAAACTACTGCTATTGAAACCACTGCCACCCAAAACACTGAAACCACCCAAAACACTGCTTCCCAAACCACTGTACCCAAACCAGCATACACACCTGAACAAACAACCACCAAACCTACATCACCAGCCAAATCCCCAACATCTGCTGGTTCTGCTAAAAGGCCAACAGATGTTAATCCAACCACTGCTACCAAATCACCATCCCCTAAAATCATGTACACAAGGAAGAGAAAATCAACCTTTGTTGTACATGATGAAAACATACACACATCACCAAACACCACCTTAACTGCACAATCCACTCCTCCTATCACAGCTATACCAATCACATCATTCTCACCACACACATCCAAATTCAGATCCCATAGACCACCACCAACCATTAAACCATTGGTTGTTCAGTATCCCCTTGAACTTGATCTACTCAAGGGGGAATTACAATCCTTCTACAATACTGAACAGCCATGAGACAGATCCTTCCCATCTCTCCCAAACTTCCCTGTTCCCCTCAACATTGATACTTATCTGAAATACAAGGGTGAACAGGTGGATGCCATCATTAGGGAGAAATGCAAAGGGAAGGATGACAGGACTGCTCAGGGCATCCATTCAGCAGAGCTTAGCAAACTCAGAAGGATTGAAGACTTTGCTAAGACCCTGAGCAACTCCATGTCCTCCATGCCTCTCAGTGGTGACTTGGAAAAGGAGGTAAGGGAATCTCTTCTGGAACAGATTATGGCAACCAAGCCTTACAAAGCAACAAAGACATTGTAAACACTCGAGCTCTGTTTTAGTGATAAATCTTTAATCTTTTGACCTATTTGTGTGTGTTAATTACTCGTATATCATTGTTTCATATTCGTTACTGTTATTAAAACATATTTAGAGGATTCCGCACTCTGAATATCAAGCTCGTGATTGTCAGGTGACCCGTTAGTTGATCCTACACTGCATATGATCAGGAAAAAATAGATTAATTATCAACAAAGAGACAGCAGCTATCTTCATTCAAAATAGGCGGGACAAGGTGTGAAAGTACCAAAATACCCTTACAGTTTAAGTTAGTTGATTTCCGCCAAAAATGATCACACCGGTTGACAGTTAACACATGATTGAAACAACACATTGTTTCAAACATAACTTTCACAAACACACCTGTTCGTAAAGTATAAATAGTATCCTTATGTTTCATTTGTTTCCCACCAAAGATTGTACATATCACAATCCATATTATCCTTGTAAATTTTCTGTTTTTAAACTTCCTGTCCGAAAGTATATTATCAATATTTTGCAAATTCTGTTTCAATCATTCTGTTCTATTATAATGCGAATTGTTTGTGTCTTTGATTAACAAAATTCCGCTGTAAATCTGTTCTGAGGGCCAACAAAACTGGTATCAGAGCCAGATTGTTCATCAAACCAGTTTTTATTTCAAAACTTTCTGTTTTGTTCGATTCTGCACTGATTCGGATTACCGAACACTGTTCTTACAAAATAGTTTCTGTACAGTTTCTAAATCATTGTCACAAATCAATTTCTGTTTAATAAGTCAATTTTTTCATCATGTCCGAAAGATTAGTCAATTCTTACGGAAATCCAGAAATACATCACAGAAATATACATAAGAATCGAAGAGAAAAGGAGGGCAGAAATGCGAAGAAGGGGAGTGGAAACAAGATCATGTTTTTATTCCCACACACCGGGTCATCTCATAAGTTCTTGCCACATAAGGGAGAAGGATGAAAGTGCACAATTAATCAAGGATGCCATAGACACCGGTATAAGTTATTATCCACAAGAAAGGTTGCACAATGAAGAAGAATACATCCTTAAAGGATCCGGATTTGGTACTTAGATATTTGGTATGTAAGTCCCAAAATTCAGAATCATATAAGTGGAAACCTTGATTACTTTCTTAAATTAAAGAAATATTTTGGTGTAGAAAGTAGATTAAAGAATGAATTTATTTTTATAAGGGGTGTTGGCATGATAAGTGTTGAGGCCGAAAACAATACACTTATTATACCAAATGTGTTTTACTCAAATGACTTGGATGACAACATTCTAAGTCTACCCCAATTAAAACTTCAAGGTTTCATAGTCAAGATTGATAGGAATACATGTAGTGTCCACAATATGTTTAAGAATGAAAGTATGCAATTCAAGATGATGAAAGAAAATAAAGATGATAAGGAATCTATGTTGAGGGAACTAGGAAATGATCATGAACATGAAAAAAAGAAGAATGAGTATTTAAATGAATACTTTGAAGAATTATCCCTCGATTCGGAACAAAACATAAAGAAAATGGAAGAATCGGTTCATGATCTTAAGATAGATTCCATGGAAAAATGCATTGAATTCTTGAACATAATAGATCACTTAGAATATCCATGGGCACATAGGGATTTGTTGATAGAACATTTTCTTAGAATGGTTGATTGGTTTTTGAACTTTTATCTAAAAGTTCCAAACCGTCCAATCCCACCCATGGTTGAAAAAGGCAAGAAAGTGAATCTATTTGATTTATACATATTGGTTAAAAGAGAGGGTGGACATGAAAGAGTATCAAAGTATAATATTTGGGTGGTAATAGCAAAAGAGTTGGGGTTGGATTATGAAGACAAGGATATGTTAAGAATTCTTTATGCTAAGTATTTGGATGTCTTAGAATGGCAATACCAAGTGTACAAAACAGCCCTAGACATTGCAAATCAAGATGAGAAAGATGGTGTTGGTGGTAGTGAAGTTAGAAAAACCGGTATTGTATCACAACTTATGAATCGGCTTCTCAAGAATTCAACCACTATGCATGAAGATTATGCTTTCTACATGGGAGGAGATTGGAAATCAGCAAATAAAGCCATCAAGAAACGCAAGTTCGATTTCTCTCAAGTTGAAGAAACATTAAAAGAAGCAATGGACTCCCTTCCAAGATCGTCTATGAAGCCTAGTTATATTTAAGGGAGGGTGTTAGAAAGTAAATATAACTTTATGTTTTCTGATTTATAATGTACATTTGAACACGTGTTTTATGTATTTATGTATGTATGTGGTAGTATGTTTGTAATTAGATAAGAACCTAGACATAAGATACATTAGTTATAGATCAAGAATTCTGCATATGGGTCAAAACAAGTGGAAACAAGGCTGCAAACAGAAAAGATTACAACAGTTCGATGGCTGCATATGATCAGGAACAAAATGGATTAATTATCAACAGAGAGACAGCAACTATCTTCATTCAAAACAGGCGGGACAAGGTGTGAAAGTACCAAAATACCCTTACAGTTTAAGTTAGTTAATTGCCGCCAAAAATGATCACACCGGTTGACAGTTAACACATGATTGAAACAACACATTGTTTCAAACATAAATGTCACAAACACACCTGTTCGTAAAGTATAAATAGGATCCTTATGTTTCATTTGTTTCCCACCAAAGATTGTACATATCACAATCCATATTATCCTTGTAATTTTTTTGTTTTTAAACTTCCTGTCCGAAAGTATATTATCAGTATATTGCAAATTCTGTTTCAATCATTCTGTTCTATTATAATTCGAATTGTTTGTGTCTTTGATTAACAAAATTCCGCTGCAAATCTGTTCTGAGGGCCAACAATAATGTGCCATGTGACATATGTGAGGTTCATTTTTCAAGTGTGAAAATTATGGGGAATAGAAGAGGGTGAAATGGATAATATTATTATTTATAGTTTGTGTGTATAACTTAAAAAAAGGAGCCAATCATGTTGAAGAAGAAGAGCCACACGCTGGTGAAACTTCGGATATGTCCCTAGCTTGGATATGATAGTCAGATCAAATTTTATCACGTTCTGAGGTTGTTTAGTTGATTATGTAGGCTTAGGGGTATTTTGGGAATTGTTTTAGTGCCATACGCCTTATTTTGTATCATACATGTGATATGTCACATGTATGAGAGCCATACATGTGCAATATGAGGTGTATGACAAGCTAGTATAAATACCCCTTGCTTTAGTCTTTGTAATAACTTTTGCCATTTCTATTCAAGCTTACAACTCTTTGTGTGTGTTTTGTGTGTGTGCTCTCATATTGTTATTGTTATTGTTATTGTTATTGTTATTGTTATTGTTATTGTTATTGTTATTGTTATTGTTATTGTTATTGTTATTGTTATTGTTATTGTTATTGTTATTGTTATTGTTATTGTTATTGTTATTGTTATTGTTATTGTTATTGTTATTGTTATTATTATTATTATTATTATTATTATTATCTTATACATAAACACTAACCTATAACAACTAATCGGATTATTGATTCCGCCATTAATCCGAAACGCGCGCGATACATCGTTTCTTGTTCAGGAACCTACCCGGATTGCGCACACCCGCTAAGCCAAGTCTGGTAAATCAGCCACAACTTCCTATAGATGATAAATACAGATCTTTATGGCGCCTGTGTACTGGGATAGTGACTTGGATTGTACACACCCTCTGAGGAAAGTATCCCCATGAAAAAAAGGGGGACAAAAGAAAAATGGCTTCCGGTATTTGCCATTACCATGCCCGGCACTAAATCAGTCTTGTGTCTTGAAGACGAATGGTCATGGTTTACTCACCCGTTATGATGAACCTTTGCGCAATGCCTGATACGGGAATGTGTCGTGTGCATGGGAACCATTTACTACAAGTAATAAATCTTACGTTAACGTATCTAAAGTGTCGACGAGTAATCCTGATTTTTGGGTTTAAGTGGACAAGTATACTGATAATCAATAATTTGTGTATGTGCAGGGTCCCCGTGTGTTAAAAATAAGTTTTTTTATGCGTAGGGGGAAATTGTAAACTTTCTAAAAATTTCACAACATCATGCGTTTGAGTTTCTCTAACACACGTATGAACACATACATATGCCAATGTACACGTATGAAAGATGCCCCTGTGTCATTTTTTTACATTTTGAAAACTCTAAGGGTATATTTGTCATACGCGTATGAGTTGGGTGGCCAAATACTTATACGCGTGCAAAGGTTGATATGCGTGAAAAGGTGTGGGTTAATGGACGCGTATGCAACCTAGGTATATATTCAATAGTAACAACTCTTCTTCCTTATTCTCATACGCCAAGTGTCTAAAACCCCAAACCCTACCCTTTGACCAACTCGTTGACTATCTTATTTGTTATAGAGATGAGTTTTTCTTTGATAATCTCATATTCAGAATTGGGGATGTTAAAAAACATCTGAATCCGAATTCGAATCCAAAATATCCGACAATCCGTATTCGAAATATCCGAAAATCGGATAATCCGAATTTTCGGATTTGGATATGACTTTTGCAAATTTTCGGATATCCGAAATATCCGAATTCGAAATCTTAAAAAATAATATATATATAATTATATATACAAAGTTTTTCCCCATTCCAACCCTAACCCTAATAACAAACATCACCTCCCTCCCTCCACTCCTCGTCTCCTCTGGCGCCTCCATCCTATTAATGTCCGATTCCCCCTCCCATTAAACAGGCAGCCACCCTCCATCGTCCCGACTTCCTACCATTGAGTAGATCTATAAGTTCTTTTTTTGTTTCGTTATCGGCCATCGACAAATTTAAAGCCATCGACCATCAACAAATCCTTTCGTTTGTTTCCGAATATAAAACCATGGACAAATCCTTTCGTTTTTTTCTTTTTTGTTTACGATATAAATTCATAACTATATTATGGTATTACTTATTATTAATTGGCTTGTGTAATTTTGTTAGTACAACATACAAAATTAAATAGAATTGGATCCATTGATTAAAGCATTGTTTTTGTCTAATTTATCTTTGTATGTTTTGAATTTGATACTTTGAATTGTATTGAATGTTCGGGGTTGAAAACATTGAATTGTTTTGAATGTTTATGCTAGTTTGAATATTTAAATTAAGCAGGTTTGGTATGTTTTTACTATAAGCAGGAAATTGTTTTTTTTTTAGATTTGGATATCCGTTTGATAATCCGCATCTGAATCTGAAATTTTGGATATCCGATTTTCGGATATCAATATTCACTATCTGAAATTTTCGAGAACCGGATAATCCGATTTTGAACACCCTTATTCAGAATCGAATGGTGATTCTTTTACCCTTAAAATTTTTCATTTTCATCCGCTATATTATCTGTTTCGATCGATTTTGGTTTTGACTAAAACCCAAACCTAAAACCTTATAATAACTCATCTAAACATTGTCCAAATTAAAAATGGTTTTATGGTTATTCTAATAAGCCTTAGGTGCTTTTTTTGAAATTTTTAGGGTCCAAATCGATAGAAACAAAATCCTTGATTTTCAAATTTCCATACGCCTGATAAGACTGATACGCGTGCCGTAGGGACGCGTATGAGAGCCATACGCCTACATGTCCACACGTATGAACTGCCATACGCATGACATGTCAGAATTTTTGATGATTTTGCATTTTTGATCTATTTTGAGTCGTTTTCGATGTTCTTATGTTTCCTGTATGAGCGTTTGCAATTGGCTCAAAGCACTATGTTACAACTCATCTGGACCCGACATCGAAGCATGCCGCGGATTATGTGGATATTACCAACTTCTTTTGGCGTTCAAGAATCTTTTACGCTATTTCAACTCCCTATACACCTTATCTTAGTCACAAGAAGAAATTCTAGGAATCGGCGGTGTTGGATTCTTATCGGGATCCAATAGCGTTGTTGGTCGTATAAACGGACGCGAGGTGGTGGTTACTCAACAAAGTATCCGGGAAGCAATTCATCTGAACGACAGCGAGGATGACCCGATTCAGTTTCCCATGCGATTAATCAGAGGATTCTTTAAACGACTCAAGTATGCTGAAGAGATCAAGAAAGAACCATATTTGAAGTCTGGTTTATGCCGTTATTGCCATTATTTCTTACATATTCTCATACATTGCATAAGTACCAGAATCACCAGTTTCGATGCTGCAAGGAGGACTATCCGCTCACCCATGGTGGCTCTTATTCTGAACAAGCTATTAAACTTTTCTTGCATGAGCTTTCACCACATGAAGTAAAACTTGAGCACGAAGTACAGGAAGCAAGAAATGAGATCTATTCTTTATCCTAGATTCTTACAGATGATCTTTGATGTTCAAATCCCCGATCTGCCAAAGGTTGAATGTGATATTATGAACTTGAGCATATGAATGATATTGGCATGTATAGGATGAAGACGTACAAAAGGAGTTCAGAACCGGATTACAAGGGAATCATTAGGCACATTCTCAAATGAGATTATGCTAAGCCGTCATAGAATAACTGAGACACGATGATAATGATTCAGATATTGAGATTGTGGATCCTGTGTCTGATGAAAAAGGAGGAGATGATGATGGAGAAGAGGGTGATGGGGCTCATCAGGGAAATCTCCCTAGGCCCAGACCAACCCGTGGTATTTGTGTGACAGAATCAGTGTCTGCTACTATTGAACCGGATATAAGTAGTACAGTTGTTGGTGAACCAGCCTCCACTACTTCCACATAAGCTGAATCATCTGGATCTTGAGCTGATAAAGGCAAGGGTATAGTTTCTGTTGGCGAAGATCCCACTGTGAATAAGGCTCCAACAACTAGACAATCTAAAGAAGGATCTAACAGTGAAGAGGCAGATGATGAAGATCCTGATCCTGAAGCACATCATATGAAGAAGATATCTGTGACGTTCGTCCCCTTTAACACTTATCGTGTTACAACTTCAGTCCTTTTTGTATTCAAGAATTAACCTTTCTAACCCTTGCACTTTCTAAACTGTTTATTACAACTCACATTTTTTTTCTTATTTATCTAATTATTTATTTTAAATCCGAAATTTGTATCCAAAATATTGTTCCCGAATAATAATTATTTTTTTTATGAAAATTCATTTAGGTATTCATTTATTAAAGAATTTGATTTTTTTTTGGATTAAATAAGTAATTATTTAATCTAATACAAACCCACCCTTCTCACGTTCGATTGACCCATCAAACGCGCTCCAAAATTCAATCAAATCCTAACAATCATGCATCTTGTTTCCCTCTAACCTTCCAAATTCTCAAACTCACATAATTTTGATCGAATCATGCGCAATTAACAAATTAAGGGCCGGTTTTAAAACTTTCCTTTTCAAGCCTTGTGAATCGGGTTATATACACAATATGAACACCTCGTTTCCTTCTTCCCGTTTTGTTAAGAAATCGCCATTGTAAGTTTGAATTGATCCTTGATCCTAGGACGTTTTAAAGTGTTTTTCAATAGCCCCATGTTTAATCTGAAGATCTGTATCATTCAGATGCTTAATTTGAATGGATTAAAGTTAGGGTTTTTATGGATTAGATTTGGGATATTATGTTTATGATCTAGTTTCATATAAGTATGTTTAAGAATTGTAGATGCATTTTGGTGCGACTAATGCTTTGGATTACAATAAACATATGTTTTTGTTGATTGTCTAACGGGCGAAGGAAAGAATTTGTGGGCAAATGAAGATTTTGATAGGTGCGAAGGAAAGAAACAGTGCGAAGGAGAGACTAAGGGGCGAATGTAGAATTAATTGTTATGTCATGCTTGGTTCGCACGATGTGATTGGGCGAACCTGCACATTCGACCATGCAATATGGGCGAATGTGCAGGCCTATAAATAGGTTAAGCAATTTTTGAAAGTTAGTTGTTGGTCATTTTTATTTCCTCCTGTTTTGTGTCTCTCCCTAGTGTTTGTGTCAACTTATTTTCACGTTAGATTTGATTGTAAACATTATTAAAACGTGTAATTCAAGTTGTTTATGAATGAGAAAAATCTTTGAAAGATGATTTCTGTTTTTTGATTGTTTGATTATCATTATTGTGATTGATTCAGGGATTCCGCACCTGAATCAAACTTGTTTGATCAATATCTTTGTAGATTTGACGATCCTAAGCGCATACAAAGTGGTATCAGAGCCATTATGGATCAAACAACCACAATTTGATAATTTTACAGCAGATTTGGACCCTATTTTGATCAAAAACTTTCTGTTTTCATTGATAAAACTGAATTGGTTATAAATTGATTGATTAGAGCTTGTTTTCATGGATAAAATGCATAATTCTCTTTGATAAACTTGTTCCAAATCAAATCTGAATCAAAACTTGATTAAAATCATCAAATTCTTTCAACTTTTGAAAAATTTGATCAAAATCAACTGATTTTCAAAGAATAACCGTTTTTGAAAGTGAAGGGTCGAACCTAGGGAGAAATGGGCGAACGTGTGTGTTAAACGGTCGAACCTAGAGTTTGTTAGTGTATTGGTGTTCATTCGACCATACTTGTTTCATTCGACCATTCGAACGGTCGAAAGAGAAATTCAAACGGTCGAAAGAGAGTCAAACGGTCGAAAGTGATTTGTGTTTGTTATATCTTTCATTCGTATCTTTGAAAACGGTCGAAGGAGAACATTTTCTCTCATTCGACCACTCGATTCATACGAAGGAGAAAATTGTTTTAAACTTTTCTAATCTTTTCGTGTTTAAACATTTTCAGATCAAGATGTGGAACTTTCCGACTACACCACGACCCAACACGACACCACAATAGTAGACAACCATGGATCCTTGGTCGGTTGCTGCCCAAAAGTCTAGTCAACCATCACAACCTATCAACTATATGGCTATGACTAGTTCTATTCCTCAACACGTTGCACAACCACAACCGCAACCGATTGGCGACTATTGGGGAGTAGCAGCAATAGCAGTTCACACACAGACGACCAATGCCATATCAACGCTTATTCAAGACTTGTCATCTGGAAGTGGAAACCGACCTCCTAAGCTTATGGAGATGGTCGACTACAACATGTGGAAGACTAAATTCAAGATCCATTTGGAGGGTATGGGTTTAGAGGGAACTGAGGCGTGGCAGATGATTGCAAAAGGCTACGTTGCTCCGATCTTGGAGAACACGGGAGAGCCTATTCCTTTGGAGAATCTAGCAGATGATGAGAAGAAAAGGTTTGCTATTGAGAAAAAGGCGTTTTCTCAATTGTCCCAAGCTATCAACACAGATTTGCTGCATCAGTTTGGTTCTTGCACAACTTCTAAGAAGCTGTGGGACATGTTGAGAAACAGGCATGATGGGAATGAGAAGACTAGGAAGATAAGGATGGAGGAGCTTCGCAAGGAGTTTGAGAATTTTAGTTACATGGGTAACGAGACTTTGAAAGAGTTGGTTCCGAGGTATTGCCACTTACTCACAGAGCTGTAAAGCTACGAGATTTGCATACCTATGTCTGAACTGGTGGACAAGTTTGCCGATGCGTTGCCACCGTATTGGAACCAACATATTGAGGTGTTGAAAGAGAAGGATGCGTACCAGTATTGGACGATCAATGAGTTTATACAGAAACTGGAGAACAAAGAGATGGAGGAGAAGAGGAAAGCAAAGAGGGCTCAAATTCCTCAGAATCCGGAACTTTATCTTGGTGGTACATCTTCTTCCCATACTACTTCCAGTTCTACTACCAACATTGCTCCACACATCGCGTGCGTATCTAACATCGTTGAACCACCCAAACAACCAATCAACTACCTTGCTCAAACATCTTCATATACCTCATCATCATATCCTACAACAACTACTTATATTCCACCATGTTCACCTATGCAACAAGCAGCATGTTACTCTGCTAGTCAACCTCAACAACAACAACCTTACAACACTCAAATGAACCAAATTCAACTTAACCAAAACCAACCGAACCAATGCCCGATTGTGTTGGAGACTTCAAATCTAAACAATGTTACTGTTGAGATTGCTCAACAACATGTAGCATTAGTTTCAGCGATGGTAGCATCATACAATGGTCTGGTT
Source organism: Ambrosia trifida (assembly GCA_028751855.1). Classification (NCBI taxonomy): domain Eukaryota; kingdom Viridiplantae; phylum Streptophyta; class Magnoliopsida; order Asterales; family Asteraceae; genus Ambrosia; species Ambrosia trifida. Next base: position 22,813,501 of record CM054123.1, on the reverse strand, counting down.
GCTAGTCAAATTGGGAACAACAATTTGACCAATGAGGACTATGCACAGATTGACAAGGAAGAGATGGAATTGATGGATATATAGTGGGCTTTTGCAAGTATCATGAGAAGAGCCACTGATTTTATTCAGAAGACCGGGAGAACGGATCTTTCAACTTCTCCTAACACCACTTATGGCTTCAACAAAGCCAAAGTAACTTGTTTCAACTGTGGTGAAAAATGTCATTTTAAAAGAGAGTGCACACAGCCAGCACAACAAGGTAATCGAAATCCATTCAACTCTACATACCAAAACCGTCAAACTCAAAACCAAAATCAAGTATCATACCAAAGTTCCAACAACATTTCAAGCTTTCAACCTCACAACAACTATCAAAACCGCCAAACTAACCAACAAAATAACAATGCTAGACAATCCACATCACAAAACCAAAACCAAACTCAACAGAACTCAAACCGAACAATCATTCCCATCTCTACACCAAACACACAAACTCAAACCGAGAACCCAAATCAAGCTTTGGTGATACAAAAGGATGAGGGTTTTGATTGGACCGGTATGCAGTTGGGAGTGGAAGAAATTACAGCTGGTAATGTGGCTTGTGTGGCACAGCAAATGAACTTGGATGAACCGGTGGGGGTTGTAGAAGAGATTGTGTCCGAGAAGATGAGTGAGTTGAAGATCGAAGAGTTGAATGAGGAGATGAATGTGGATGTTGATTGTGCTGAGAAGAAGAATGGAATGGTTATGGATACGGTTGCTGATATTCCAGAACAGTTTGATTCTACTTATTCTGATGAGGAGAGTGATTCTGACTCTGAATCTAGTGTTAACTCACTAGATGACGACATTGACCAGTTGCTTGCTGAAGCTGATTTCTTGATAACTTGGAAGTCATGCATGGTGGATGATGCTTTGGGAAGGAAGCTCATTTTGCACTAATGGCAATGACAGAACCTCCTAAGAAGGTAAGTACCGAATCTAATGTTAATAATTCGACTTGTGTTAAACAATGCAAAGCTTGTGATAAATTGACAGATGAAAATAAGCAACTCAAGGTTCAACTTGAGAGTGCAAAAATCAATTGTCAATTGTATCAGAAAGAATCAAAAGAGTTTAACAAAGTACTTGATGGGTATAAGAAAGATATTTCTGAATTGAAAAAGACTTTGTCGTTAAAACAAATGGCCATAAATAACTATATCAATGATTTAGAAAATACAAAATTGGAAATGGCCACCATCAAGTGCTTTGCAGAGAAAGTTAATAAAAAGCTTGAGAGTTATAAGCATATCGCTTATGTTGTTGACCACATCATAGAAGAGCCTTCACAGCCCAGTAGTGCAAACTACAAAGCTGTCCCAGCTCCGGTGCTGTTTGAAAATCATAATTTGCATGCAATAGCACCGGAGAGCTTAGTCAAATCTGACTCTACATCAGATAACGAGTTCAACACATCCAGTATGGGAGACCCGTATTCTGATGTTAGACCTGTTCTGGGAAACAATGAAGGTGTGGTTGCTGCTGATGATTCTGATGAAAAGGATGAACAGTCTGAGACGGTTTTTGAAAAAGTGAGTGATATTCCTGATGAAAATCACATCATCACTACTGAACCAGTTTCACCATCTCAGATTGTCCATCCCATGGCTAATGCTCACAGAAAGAATCAATCAGCAAAGAATGTTGATAAGAAAGTTGAGAAGCCTGTTGTTAAGAATGCTGAAAAGAAAATGGTTAAGAATGTTGAAAAGAATGTTGCTAAGTCTGTTGAAAAGAAAGTTGAAAAATCAAATGATGAGAAAAATGAATCGTGTGATAAACCTGTGAAAGTTTTCTATCGGATGCAAGGCTCTGATATGATTATGTCTGATGAAGAATATCTGATTCAATTTGCAAATTATTCTAAAATTGAAAAGATCTGGCAGGAAAGTACCATTTGGTTCCCGAAACATGAACGAACCAATGATATTCCTCCAGCTATTTTAAAGAAAATTCATTCGGATAATTCTAAAGACCCAAAGGTCAATGTCACACAATTTGTTAAACCAACAGACAAGTCAAATAGTTTTATTGAGCCGACTTACTCAAAGGACCCCGCTCCTGAGAGTTTAAGAAGACAGTGTATGGTTGACCAATATCCCATTGCTAGTTATTCTAAGTCGAACATCAAGGAAAACTATGAAGAGTACCATGCGTGTTTTAAGTGCGGGGAAAGGGGGCATTTACTTGTCAACTGCCCGTATGTAAGACACAAGCGGCACGAGGTGGAGATGAAGCAAAGATATGATTGTCCGGTTGATAATCACAGTTATCCACAGAGACGGTTTTTCCCTCAGCCAGCACCTTTTTATAACCAAAACAACTATTTAAAAAGGAGGGAAAATCGTCCTATGACTTATGATAGACGCAACCGGATAGCCACTGAGAAACCGTTGAAGAAACCATTGGTGAACACAACTGCTGACAACAAAAAGGTTCCTGCTAAACCTAATGTCAAACCAGCAGTTGGACCTGTCTCTGTTAAATCAGAGAAGGTAACCAAGAAGGTATCGTTCAAGGAAGAAGTAAAGAAACCGGCTGAGATCTCAAAATCTCAGATCCGGATCTTGAAACGGACTGAACAATCTTGGTCATCAAAGGGTTCTGAGGGTGCTTCAACTTCACAACAGAATGTGAAATCTGAGAAAGAAAAAATTTGTGTGAAAAGAAAAAGGTCGATAAAACCCAAGATGTTTGTGAGAAAACTGACTCTTTGAAACAATCTGTTCAAAGACCCAAGACCAAACAGGCTTGGGTCCCTTAAAAAATCTAATTTTTCTACTTGATATGTGAAGGGAGCTTCAGCTGGCCCTGTTAGCAGTCTTTGGATTGTTGACAGTGGAGCTTCTGGCCATATGACTGGGGATCTTTCGCTACTGTTCCATATTCGAAACATCAATGGAGGCTATGTAGCGTTTGCCGGGAACAAAGGAGGTTATATTACCATGGAGGGTAGTGTGTGTAATTGTATTGTGAGCTTCGAGAGAATTTCTTATGTGAAGCAGATAGATTACAATCTTTTGAGTGTCAGTCAGATATGCGACAAACAATTTTCTGTGTACTTTGACGACAAATCTTGTTACATACTCAAGCCAGGGTTTGAATTACCGAAAGAGTGGGTGATGCTAAAGGAGCCAAGAGTGAACAACTTGTACATTCTCGATATGTCAAAAGCAATGACCCCCCAAGGCCAAGTCACGTGTTTCCTCTCCAAGGCTATAGAAAAAGAATCAATCATGTGGCACAGGAGGATGGGACACATTCACCTCAGAAAAATGAATCAATTGGTGAAGAACGAACTTGTCACAGGCGTGAACGTCAAACATTTTCACCTAAATGACAAGTGTGTGAGTTGTAAAAAGGGTAAGCAGCACAAACAATCCCATAGACCAAAGAAATTTAATTCCGTTGAACTGCCACTTGAACGTTTGCACATGGATCTGTTTGGACCGGTCAAGCGTAAGAGTCACGCTGGGGAATTATATTGTCTTGTGATGACTGATGATTATTCAAGATTTTCATGGGTGATGTGCTTACATAGGAAGAGCGACACATTTGACAATTTGAAAGTTCTGTTCACTCGTCTGGAGAATATCTATGGTCTCAAGATCAAGAGGATTAGGAGTGATAATGGGACGGAGTTTAAAAATGCACAGATGGACGATCTTTGTGAAAACAAAGGTATTCATCATGAATATAGTGCTCCGTATACCCCACAACAGAACGGTGTCGCGGAATGTAAAAACAGGACTCTAATTGAAACGGCGAGGACAATGCTTGCGGTCTCAAATCTTCCAGTAATGTTCTGGAATGAAGCAATTTACGCAGCTTGTTATACTCTTAATCGCGTTTTAACGGTGAAGAAGTTTGGCAAAACTTCTTATGAGCTGTTGAATCATCGAAAGCCGAATTTAGAGTATCTAGAACCGTTTGGAGCTCCTTGTACTATGCTTAATCCATCTGAGAAGTTCGCACCGAAGGCTGAGGAAGGATACTTTGTTGGATATGCAACCCCGCTCAAACGGGTATTCAACAAAAGGACTCATCAGGTCGAGGAGTGGGCTAACGTTGAAGTGCAACGGTACACTCAGAACTTACAGGGAAGCGGTCCAGACTGGATGTTTGATTACAAAGATTTCTATGAATCATTCAACCTAGATAGCTTGGTTGAAGAGGCTGTACTACGTTTATATTACGAGGTCGAAAACGCAGTGACATCACCGTTGGTGCGTCCGATTACCGTGAATCCTCAAACAGCTTTTAATGATACCAATGTTCCTGTCGTTGAAGAAGAGGTATTTCAAGAAGCTTCCACAACGTTGAATTCATCAGAATCAGAAGATGACGATGATGATGTTACAAGCGAAGCTATCTTAGATCATGCTAAAGTGACACCACCAGTGAACCCAACTACAAATGGTGCTTCAACATCGAATGTGGGTAATGATCTGGTTTCAGCAGAGAACTTAACTACTCAGACGGGAGTCTAAGTACCCGATTATCCGGAATCTCGGATACATCGAATTCACCCGATTGAGCAGGTTATTGGTGATCCTGGTAGCAGTGTGATGACAAGAGAACAATTGAGGAATGCGAACTCACCAGAAAACCTTGGCAATCTTGCTTTATATGCCAAAATACAAAAATCTGGTTTTCAGAATGACTGGTCTTTTGCTTTTTATGTTTCGCAGGTGGAGCCGCGAACTTACAAGGATGCTCTTTTGGACGACACTTGGGTGGAAGCAATGCAAGAGGAGTTGTTGCAGTTTCAGAAACTTGGCGTCTGGACACTGACAGATCTGCCCCCGGGAAGAAAGAAGATTGGAACGAAGTGGGTTTTTAAGTGCAAAAAGGATGATAGAGGAGTGATCGTAAGGAACAAAGCTCTTTTGGTTGTACAAGGATTTCATCAGGTTAAGGGAATCGATTACAATGAAATCTATGCACCAGTTGCACGCTTAGAGGCAATCCGAATGTTTCTGGCGTTTGCATCATACAAGAAATTTAAGGTGTATCAAATGGATGTCAAGAGCGCATTTCTTTACGGTGTGGTCAAGGAGGAAATATACATAGGTCAACCACCAGGCTTTGAAGATCCTATTCACCGGGATAAGGTCTACGTACTGAACAAAGCTCTCTACGGGTTGCACCAAGCTCCAAGGCAATGGTATGAGGAGCTAAGCACGTATCTTCTCTCAAAAGGATTCAAGCGAGGTTTGGTAGACTGCACACTGTTCACTAAACGAACAGGCGATGACTTGCTTCTAGTCCACATCTATGTTGACGATATTATATTTGGGTCTACTAACGTACTTCTGTGCAGAGAATTTGAACGTGTTATGTAGGAAAAGTTCGAGATGAGTGCAATGGGAGAGATGCAGTTTTTCCTAGGCTTGCAGGTGGAACAAAGACCAACGGGGTTCTTTATTCACCAGACAAAACACGTTTCTGAAGTCTTGAGCCGATTCCAGATGAATGATTCGAAGCCGATGGACACCCCAATACAACCTAATCACGGGATTGGAGTTGACGCTAAGGGGGAGCTAATTGATCCATTTACATACAGAGCAATCGTCGGATCTCTGATGTATCTCACCGCCTCCAGACCAGATATAATGTTTGCCACATATCTCTGTGCACGTTATCAATCGAAGCCAAAACAGAGTCATCTTGCAGCTGTCAAACGTATCCTTAGATATATGAAGGGTTGTCCGTCGAGAGGACTATGGTACCCTAATGATGATAATTTTGACCTAATCGCTTTTAGTGATGCAGATTGGGGCGGCTGTGACAAAGACAGCAAATCCACAACGGCTGAATACCAGTTTATGGGGAGCAGGCTCGTGACCTGGCAATGCAAGAAACAGACCGCAGTTGCATTATCCACATGTGAAGCAGAATACGTTTCAGCATCGAGCTGCTGCTCACAGGTTCTTTAGATCCAACAACAGATGGTGGACTACGGTTTGTAGTTTCTTAAAACCCATATTTACTGTGATAATGAAGCTGCAATCGCATTAACAAAAGACTTAGTAAATCACTCAAAGGCTAAACATATCCGGATTAAATATCATTTTATCCGTGATTGTTATGCTAAAGAGTTGATCGATATGGTCAAAATCCACACTGATTACCAACGCGCAGACCTTTTTACCAAAGCTTTTGATAAATCGAGATTTGAATATCTTTTGAAAGCTAATGGTATTAAAGAAAAACAAGACTGATCACCACCTCAGTTTATCGCTTTTTAGTTTAATTTTACTGCTTTTCAGAAAAATTTCATAAATCCAAAAACATTGAAAAAATTCAAAATTCATAAAAATTAGAAAATTTCTTTGCTGACTGCTATATCTTCTTCCCTTAGATTAATGCCGTCAGATTTCTGTGAACAAACGATATCTGGGCAGTCACATATTTGAAATGCTCCAGCTTATCCTTGGGAACAGTAAATTCAAAAATTTATAAAAATCAGAAAAACCAAAAATGATTTCCTGGAGAAAAAGGGGAAATGATAGTACATCAGTGGGGATCTGACACATTCTAAAGAAATGTAATGATATATAGGGCGTGTGTCTGAGTCTGTGCGATCTGCTGATAGGCTTCGTAGACCTATTACTGCGTGCCTGATACATACATATCAAACGAATTGATGTGTGGATGAACTCCTCATTGGCATATGGTCTTAGTATCGTAATTTCTTTTGATAGGGTATATGTACAAAACTCGGAGGTTTTGGTTCGTTATGTTATTAGTTGTCTGGGGATAGCCTCTCTGATCTTCTGCTGTAAGTCATTACGGACCTAGATCAGATAGGGTGTCTTTATAAAAGAGCTTTATGCCAAATCCTAAAGTTACCGAATTGAGGAACTTTCCATGTTTTATGATGATCAAAGATTATCTATTACATCGTATTAATCACTGATGCAAATCATGATTGATATCAGTCCTCAACCTGGTAGAGTGCACATGTTACTTTGCTGCATTAATTTGCTGACCTGTATACCTCTGTGCATTATACCTTGTAAATTACAGACGACGAAAGCATAATCACGTTTTACAATGAGTCTTTGTGCATTTACTTCTTGATACGGGAGTATGTCGTGTGCGTGGGAACCGCAGACAATTATGTTTATACTATACATAATAGTATCAGTCTAAAGCACTGCACAAAAGTCTGCATGTGAGTTTATGTGGATCACAATATCAACAGTTGCCAGATCACACATTGTCTTTAATGATAATAATTAAAAGATCAACGGTGTGATCAGATTTCTCAATAACTGATATGATCCCCTTACTGGAAATCCAAAATATTTACTGTTTTATCTTTACATTTTTGCTTTTTATTTTCTCGTCAAAAATTGCAAAACTCAAAAAGATTTTAGGTGTGTTTTAACATAAACTTTAGAAAATCCAAAAAGAATTTATATTTCTATCTTATTTTTTATAGCTGATGGTGGTTGATAACGATTTTCTAAACCTTGATGAACCATTTGAGCTTTGTTATCTTTAACTGAGAAAATATGATTTTCGGATGCTTAAAAGTTGGAAAATATTTTGAACGGGACTCGATTTTGAGATTTGGAAAAATTTTCAAAATTCCTGATTCATCTTCGCCCATTCGATTGGGTCGAAGAAGGAATTTCATGTTCATTCGTACGTTTCATTTTGGGCGAATGTGGGAGTTCTTAAGTTGTTTTTCTCTTTCGAACCCTTTTATCTCATTCGCACCTTTCATTAGGGGCGAAGGAGACTAAAGCTTCACATTCGACCACAATAAACGGTCGAAGGAGCAGTCTATATATATCCATCTCTGCTCATTCGAACCCTTACAGAATTTTTTCAAAATTTTTGATCATAAGTCCACTTGTTGCTCGTGACTTTTAGACTTTACCATTGTGTTCGTCTCGTTGTACTGATCATTTTGCACACTCTTTTACAGGTTAACATCCAGTTTTGAATGTTTAATCATCCCATTTCAGTCCGAACCCTAACTGCCATTAAACATGGATTTTTAGATGATAATTGATCTTAGTTTTGATAGGGTTTCATTGATTGAATGTTTTAGGGGGAGATTATGCAAAAACTAAGGATTAAAAACCATCAGTTGGCATAATCGATTGTTTTAAAACCTATAAACCCTAGTTTTTGAAATAAAACAATAAATCAATGAAAAACTGATGTAATTGATTATTTTGAAACATTAATCGGTGTTGTTACTTGCAATCTAAATCAAAATTACAAGTTTAAATCCATTGAATTTCAAAATTGAAAATTTGAATTGAAGAACAGTTCCTTCGTCCCTTTCGAACGGTCGAACCTGTAAAACTGGGCGAAGGAGATGTTTTGTTTGGGCGAATGAAGTTCAAATGGGCGAATGAAACATTTAATCCAAAATTTTCACATTCGAACCCTTTAAACATCTCATTCGTACCCAGAATCTCTCATTCGCACCTCCGAATGGGCGAATGTAGAGATCAAAAACCAAATTTCCAATTTTTGTATATTTTGTCGATTTTTAACGTGTTTACTTGTTTTATTTTGCAGTATAAACCATGTCTGAACAAGAAAAACCTACTGAACAAGCTGGATCATCTGCACAAGCTGCTGAGAAGAGAAATGAAGAACTTTTGCCGTTCGAGAATGCGCATAACTGTTGTGCATATCTTGGAGACGTGAAGAAGCACACTGAGTTTACAGAGATTATCGAGTTTCTAAAGAGGAGTCGGGTGATAGATGCAATTGCTACACCTGCTATTATCTATCGAGCCATGCTACAAGAGTTCTGGACGGATGCAAAGATGGATTTCTGGGAGTGTGAATCATCTCTGTTAGCAAGATTCAAGGAAAATTGGTTATCGTTTCAGAGAATGATATCAGGGAAGCTTTGAAGCTTGAAGATGAAAAGACTGATCCCAGAGAACTTAGCTTTACTGAACAGAGGAAATGCTTTCTAAGGATGAAATATAATGGGCCGATTACTGATGGTTCGTTACACAAGAGAAAGCTTTGTCCCCAATTAAAGTACTTGGCACATGTCATGATTCATGTATTCGGTTCAGCAGCAGGAGGTTATGATTTGATGAGAAAGAGTATTAGCTCGATGATGGTTGCACTAATATTGAACAAACCGTTCAACGTATCAGGGATGCTTATGGAACATTTATTGGAACCGGTTAGAGGTACAAGGAATTTGAAGTTTTTGTTATATCCTAGATTCCTTCAGATGATATTTGATCACAAGTATAAGGAGTTGAAGAGGGATCCGAAGCAGATCATAGTTCAGGAACATATGTCTATCAATACATTGGCAAGAATGAAGGCTTATAAAGGCTTGTCGGTGAATGAACGACCACCTGTTAGACGTTTATTTGGGCATTTGGTGAGAATTGATTATGTGGATCCGGGTAAAGATGAGGTAAGACATGCTGATAGTGCATCAGACGAAGACGATCCATTACATCCTGTTGACCCTGAGGCAAAGCGAAAGCGACAGGTTGTGAATGTGGGAGCAAAGAGTGGCAAATGTAAAGAGAAAGAAATCAGGATTGAAGTTGTTCCTGAGACTAATCCTGCAAAGAAGAAGAAAGTGTCAAGAAGGCAGAAGAGCGTGGCTAAGAAAGGTTTACACCTTGTTGATGAAGCGTCAGTCGATTCTGAAGAGACGCAAGAGGATGAACGTTGGGATTCTGAGACTGAGACTGTAAAGACTACCACCCCCAAGGCCACTGTGGCTGGTGAGTCTGCCAGTCTGAATAGATCAGTGGAGGAACAGAGAATGAATAGCCCTATTCACTTAGTTGAAGAGGATGATGGATTAGGTTTGGGAGCAGGAGATTTTCCTGGTTCACCAGTTCAGGGGGAGAAACCAAAGAAGCCCCAATTTAAGAAGAAAGAAAAAGTGTTAAAGCCCGCAGAGAAATGAGCTAGAGAGATTGAATCATTGGTAGTAGGAAAGAAGTTGCCACCTGCTTCAAGCTCGAAATCACCAGTTGTTGTTCCAGCCTCGAAGAAGCAGAAAACCACAACTACTTCCAGTACTGAACAGGGAGCTGATATACCTGTTGACGCTTTTAATGAAGCATTGGATAATGTACTGAAGAAGATGAAGAAGGGTAAACTGCCTGAGGTTGCTGAAGTTTCTACTCGAAAGGTTGCAGTGGATAGTGATGTGATGAACACTGTTAACCGGAAACTTACTGAGATGATAAATATTATAAACAAGCAGCAGACTGAGATTGATCAATTGAGAAAGAACGAATCAAAGATGTCGGATGTCGTTGTTACATCACATGAGAACAATGAGGAACTGAAAAAGAAGATTAAACGGTTGTAGAAGGATAATAAGAAACTGTTATAACATGAGCAAAGGAACACTAGAAGGTTTATAGCTTTGAAGGAAGAGAATAAAAAGCTAAAAGAGAGTAATAAAAGCATGGATAACCTGATTAAAGATTTATACTCTCGAGCTCCTCAGTTGAAAGAAGGTGAAGAGGATAAAGATCAAGACGAGGAGCAGGTTGATTTCGAACTGTCTGATGATGAGGAGGAGGAGGATGAGGATCTTGATGAAGATGCTGGAAAGGCTCCTAAAAAGAAGAAGGATGATGGAGATGATGATGGTTTGAATGATGGATCTGGTGATGATAGCAGCTCTGCATTTGATGATGATGATGATGATAATGATGATGATGATACAGATAAATACAAGTATGAGAAAAGGGAATCTGGAAAAGGAGGAGAATCTAGTTCTAAAGCTCCTGGAGGATCGGTTGATGATGATACGATCTTCTGGAATGAAAAGCTGAAGTCATTGTCTGAAGAAGATAAACAGATGTATCGCCAGATGCTAACTGATCGAGTCTGGACGATCGACATGACCAGCAATTTCTCTGAGATTTTTGAATCTTGTGACAGGGTGCTTGAATTAGATGTCACACCCTCAAATTTCCACTGCGGGGTTTATACCGCGAGGCGCATGACATACCAGGATCCCATAGCCATAAGTCATATGAACGAACTCTAAATTCCCAAACCATTTAGTTCGTTTTCAAAAACCAAGTTTAGTTAAGCTGCGGAAGCGTAAACCAAATTTAAACCTTTTAAAACCATGCGCAAAACAACGCGCCCAAATTAAAACCATATGAAAGAAAATGTAAAAGCATGATATATGATTTAAGTGTATGCCCAAGACCCCAAATGCAGTGAAGTGTGCAGTGCTTTCTAATCGTGGCACCGGAAGCTAACTACCTGCAAAAGCATGTATATCGTGGGTCAACAAACAATGTTGGTGAGTTCACTAAGTAAAGAAAATGAGTAAGTAAATGCGCTGGTTTCCAAAACCACGTAACCAAGTAAAAGCGTAGGTCCTCCAGACCAAAAAGTTCAAGTGTCATCAGTTTAAGCGTGTCAGGGGTAGCTAACCCACTCATTGCAACTAAACAGAATTATTGGGACACCTTCAGTAACATAATAATTTGCCTCAATAACTGGTGTCTATCAACACCAGTTTTCAAATGTGGTCAGAAGTTCATGCCCGTGCCTTAAGCACCTTAGGCATGAGGTTGCTGCACAACCTAATAGAGCTATCAACTAATACCCCGTTCGCCTCCAGCGATTAACCCAATAATATGCAAGGACTTTCCAAATGATAGAGTGTTTAGTTCACAAAGGACCAATAAGTTTTAAACTGATCAAAAACCCGATCCACACAAGGAATCGTAAATCCGACCAACACAAGGAGTCAAAACTCGACCCACACAAGGAGTCAAAGCATCTCAAAACCTGAGATGTAAAAGTAGTCCCCAAACCGGACTAGAAAAGTTAAGTAAATTGTCTCAAACCCGAGACGCATGATTTTGAGAAAAGTAGTGAAACTCACCTTAGGTTGCACGTGAATGATCCAAATCCCTCAAACAGTAACGAGCTACCGAATCCCTTTCAAAGCAAGAGTCCTCAAAGCCTAGAGATTGCACCACAACTAGCTTGAAGGAATGAATAGGATTGATGTTTGTTGAAAAGCAAGAGGATGGGGGTGGGGGTGGGTTCACGGCGCAACAAGGAAGAAGGGTTAGGGTTATATTTTTTATTTTTTTTGTCTCCTAATTATAAGAGGGCTTGGCTTGTTGCCCAAGCAATTGGGTATTAGGGCCCCTTTTAGTCCATTAACCGGGCCCGTTAGTCATGTTCTAGTCCAATACCGGGCCCGATGATATTAACCACCCTAAATTGCATAAAAACTATTGTTTTTATTATTTCATAACATATCAATCATAAGGTGCACGTAACTTGCATGGTTTACATATAAATTTTCAGTCAACGGATAATTCACATAAGCATGTACTCCACACAAACATGTAACACTACGTTCATCACAATCTCATTGTGCTTATTATTATGTTTGCAAGATAAATCACCAACGTTCGGGATGCAGGACTCGTGTGTGTGACAAAACAAGGTTTTTCCTACTTATAACATATGTTAATAGCATCTAACATATGTTAAGCCTACTTAACTAATCCTAGTTAAGTATTTGATCACTATGAATATGCAAGTTAACTAGAATTCAGTAAAAAGTGTTAACCTGTAAATGCGGGGTATCACAGAGTATAATGATCCAGATTTAGAAAATGGTGAAGTTTCTGCGGCAATGACAAAAGAGATTTTGGAAGGTTTAGCGAAGCAGGTTGGTAAAACGTTAGAAGAACTATTGGCTGATAACCAGATTCCTAATCTACCTGAAAAGGAAACTGGAAATCATTCTGATGATCGTGACGTACCTGTGTTCGAGGATATTAAAGTTGAAGATGTAACAAGTGAAGAGTATCCAGAATATTTTAAGAAAGATAAAGATTCTGGATTTACTGCATTCTCTGATGATCTATTGAATGAAGCCGAGAGACTTGCAAAAGAGAAGAGTGATAAGTTTGTTGATGAAGTGTTCAAGGGGCATGATAAACCGCAAGCAGAGATTCAGGGTAGCTTTTATAAATTCCACAACGAAATGTTTAAAGGAAAAGCGTTGGGTTGGAAGTTTATAAAGCAGATGAAGTGTGTTGCCGTGAAATGGGAGAAGGGGATACTCTATTTTGAAAGATTTCATGATTTGAAGACTCTCCCATACTGGGCTATTCGTGATATTTGTCGACATAAGTTGACTGGGTCGTCAAATGATCACATTGCCTATTTTGCTGATAAGATGGCAAGGGAAAGCAGGTCGAAGTGGAATCTTTTTGCTCCTCAGTATCCAAAGCGGATTGTTCACAAGAAAAACATTGATGATATAACCGGTTTTCCCAAGGTGACTCTAAAGTACAAACCACCAAAAGTGTTGAAACATATTCCATTGTTGCAGATTCCTCAACACTTTGCAAAAGACTTTATCTGGTGGTATAATGACTGGAAGATTGCAGAGGCTGTGATAGTGTTGAAAGACGGAGACAAGAATTTCAAAAAGATATACATATTTGATCCTATGTGGTTGGTGAATTGTTCACATGAGGACATCATTATGTTGTATTACAATCCCATATTCAGCGATGTGAAGGATGTTGAACAAGCAAGTAAATACCAGCGTGTGGTATTTCTATGCTTTGCTCATGACATTAATGCCGGATGCGACTATGATAAGAAGCTTGGCAAGTTTGTTAAAGTTCAAGAGGTTCCTGAAGTGAAGAAGAAAAAGCCGAAGCAAGTGTTTGAAAAGGTGATGACATTAGAACAGAAGAAACAACTACGCATAAAGCTTATGAACAAGATAATGGACCAAGAGCATAAACAATCCAAGCAATAGTCGAGGGGGAGTTTGTAGATGCATTTTGGTGCGACTAATGCTTTGGATTACAATAAACATATGTTTTTGTTGATTGTCGAACGGGCGAAGGAAAGAATTTATGGGCGAATGAAGATTTTGATAGGTGCGAAGGAAAGAAACAGTGCGAATGAGAGACTAAGGGGCGAATGTAGAATTAATTGTTATGTCATGCTTGGTTCGCACGATGTGATTGGGCGAACCTGCACATTCGACCATGCAATATGGGCGAATGTGCAGGCCTATAAATAGGCTAAGCAATTTTTGAAAGTTAGTTGTTGGTCATTTTTATTCCCTCCTGTTTTGTGTCTCTCCCTAGTGTTTGTGTCAACTTATTTTCACGTTAGATTTGATTGTAAACATTATTAAAACGTGTAATTCAAGTTGTTTATGAATGAGAAAAAGCTTTGAAAGATGATTTCTGTGTTTTGATTGTTTGATTATCATTATTGTGATTGATTCAGGGATTCCGCACCTGAATCAAACTTGTTTGATCAATCTCTTTGTAGATTTAATGATCCTAAGCGCATACAAGAATCAACCAAAAAAACATCCTAGTGCTGAGACTAGTTGGTCTGCTCGCTGCCTTCACAAGTCACAGGTCCTGGGTTCGAGTCCTGGATCGCCCCCCTTTTGATCTTATTTTTAGAAACAGATTTGATTATTAATATATGTGTACATTAAATCATTTTAATTATTATAAATATGAGAACAAATCCTAAAATTTTTATAAAAATCATTCTAGCTTCATAAGACCCTAAAGCTTATGTCCATAATTTAGTTTTTCAAAAAATATTTATTTATTTATTATTGAGTTAATAGCCATTTTCGTCCCTGAGGTTTGGTCCAGTTTGCCACTCCAGTACAAAAGTTTTTTTTTTTTTGCAATTCCTTACCTGTGGTTTGGATTTTTTTTGCCAAATTCGTCCTTTTCACTAACCCAGTTAAAAAATGTCGTTAGTGTCAGGGGTAGTGTTGTCTTTTACCCACTTTAATGAAGGACAATATGGTAAAATCATCACTCATCTTCTTCCCCCTTTTAAACACAACCACCACCATGTCACAATCAACCCAACACCACCATATCACCACTGTATCATCCACCGCCCCACCTTAAACCCAACACCGCCCCACCTTAAACCCACCGCCGCCACACTACCTCCACCCTAAATACACCATCGCTGCACCACCTCGTCCCTAAACCTACCACCACTGCACCACCTCCTCCTTAAACCCACCACTGTCGCACCATCTCCTCATAACCACCACCTCCACCACCCTGACTCCGCCACCCCACTTGAACAAAAACCCTGTGTATTAAGTTGTCAAAAGAGAAAAGAAAAATTAATCTTTTTAACCAAACCTACACAGCTAGTTGCCACCATAGAACCTTCATCAGCCACCATCTTCTACTTAAAACCCCTACCGTCGCTACAATAACCCATCACTATCTGAGCACCGCCGAACCATCATCATATTACACAGCTTATACACCACCGTAGCCGCTAACATCTATCATCAAAGCCCCAAATCAGAGTAGGAACCCTAATCGAATCTCTAGGACCCTGCTCGCTGCTAATCAACCACCACTAACCACCGTCGTGGTTCCTCTCTGCACCGGCTCCCCCTTTCTCTTTCTCTGCTTCTACTCTCTCTCTCTCTCTCTCTCTCTCTCTCTCTCTCTTTCTCTCTCTCTCTCTTCTGTATCTCTTTCTCCCTCGCGTCTCTCTTTTTGTTAGCAGATCTGTGTGTGTGTGTGTGTGTGTGTGTTTAGATAACAGGGTTGGAGGAGAGTGTGAAGTTGCGTTAGTCAGAAGCAGCGCCGGTCGGAGCTCCGCCGAGGACGGTGGTCGAAACCCTTTCTCCGGTCCTCTCTTTCTTCCCCTCGTCTGTCTCTCTCTCTAGATAATGGTTGTGTGTGTTTTGTTCAACAGGAGACAAGGGTTGGGTGCTTGGGGGTTTTTATATGGAATTAAGTTAGAATGGTTTTAAATAAAAGCATTCAGTAATTTGACTAAAATACCCCCCAGTTAACGAGATTTTTTAACTGGGTTAGTGAAAAGGACGAATTTGGCAAAAAAAATCCAAACCTCAGGTAAGGAATAGCAAAAAAAAAAACTATTGTACTGAAGTGGCAAACTGGACCAAACCTCAGGTTCGAAAATGGCTATTAACTCTTTATTATTTTTAAAGTATTTATTTTGTTTAAATCATAATAAATTCATAGAAAATTCATTTTTAATCATTTTAATACCAAAATTTTTGTTGATTTATTTCTAACCATATAAAACGTTTTGCTAATTTTATTTTCTATAAATATATTATTTTTACACGTTTTTACAATTTAATTATATTTAATTGATTAAATTCAATTAAATTTTGTTTTAAATAAAAATAATAAGAAAAATAATTTATAAAATTATTTCCCACATATAACACGAATAAAATACTGTTCAAAAATGAAAATAAATATTTTTCACTTTATTTGTATTTATTTCCTAATTATTTCATTATTAATATAAATAAATCAATTTAAAATGATAGAATATCAAAATTTTGAGTTTAATGATTCTGAAATATTTTTTTATATCAAAATAAACTTACTTGAAATTTTTATATTTATTCGATTTATTATTTATTTCCACTCACGAGTCTTATGTTATTTGCGCAAAAGTAAAATATTTCAAATTCGAGTCAGTTTGTTATTTATGAATATAATTATCTCACACGACCTCATAAGATAAAATAATTCTAAAAAGGATATATTTGAGTTATAAATTTTATTATTTGAAACCAATTAGGTTTTAATTCAAAAACCCTAAAATCCCCAAATCTAGTCTATGAAACCCTAAGTGCCTAATCCTATATAATTTAGACTTTAAGTTCGTTCTCTTACAAATTACATATTCCTTTAGGTTGATCCTTTAGGATATTTCTAAATCAAATCTCATTGTTCGGTAGAATTTCTAGTTACTACGCAAATGGTGAGTTTACATAGCCTCGTGTATGCAACTTTTTATGCTTGAAAACTTATGCTTTTATACTTAAGCAATTCTTCATACGTGTCTAGTTGTAAATCATTGATGCCATATGTCATAGACAAAAACTTGTTAGACTTAAACTTAAACTTACATAATCATTAGCTTTGGCCAAGCCGGCGATATACAATGATAGATCTATTGGATTGACAACCCCACCTAGATTCGTTGACCATTTCTATGGGGAGCACATGTGATTGTTATCGTTCCAAACTTTATATTAAGGAGAACCGTGGATGCGGGAAGGACCTAAACTTTGTCGGAGGATTGATTATGTGCATACTATCATTTGTGTTTTTGTTTCCACATGTAGACTTTGATATACACTAGACATATGAATTGCTAAACTATTGAAACTTACAAACTTATTGCTAGCTAGACTAGGTCTATGTTTTCTCACCAACTTTTAGTTGACCCCCCAATCTTTCTAAACTTAACAGTTTTAGGGAACAATGGTGCTTGAAGTCTAATGCTATCCCAAGAGAAGATTTTTTGAAGTTGTTTCTTATCATTGCATGTAAAATTTCAGTTTGTGACAATTGGTGTATATAGTTTAAATTAAATGTAATGGACTAAATGATTATTTAAACATATTACTTGCCATGCGCTACCGAACAATCATCACTATGTGATATCTCAATGTTTCCGTCATCGGTTGGGGTGTTACAATATCCAAAGAAGGAAAAGAGTTAGAGTGCCAAAGGCAGGCCTGCATAGCTACGTCCCTACAACAACGTAAGGCGCTGCAAAAGGAAAGAGACGAACGTGATGATCCTGACTATTCGTTGGATTTGCAGGAGTTGGATGCTCAAATAGAAGAAGACATGCCCTCTAGAAAATGGGCAACTTCTAGTTCAAGCAGTTCTTTGATGAAGCAGTTACCCAAGAAAGCCCGAAAATCCTCAACTTCCAAATTTGTTACATTCAAATAACCAACTCAGTCAATCACCCAACCAAAACAAACCAAAACCACAAAACCCAAAAGAAAAACCAAATCAAGAATAACTAGAACAACCATAATCACAACCGCAGTAACTACGACTGCAGAAACCACAGCCACTGCCATTCCCACATAATTTACAAAACAACCTGTATTCTTCACTAGGTCAAGCTCAGTTGCAGTGTCTGTTCAAACTACCACATCTACACCTTCCATAGACTCTGAGATTCAGAGACTACTCTTTGAAAGAAGGGTCCCTCAATTCCAATCATCCCAACCAGCTCAACTCACACCCTTCATGTTATCCATTTCACTTGTAGCAACCACATCAGCTGCTCCATCTCTCAAATCTCAGATCAGCAATCTTTCGAGTATGTTACACTTGCAAATTACTCAGAATTTTGAGAACCAGAGAAGGATAGTAGAGTCAAAAAACAGGGATCGCCAGTTCCTGACCATAATCAATGAAACAAGGTCAGAGAACCGAAGACTTTCAGCAACACTTGAAGCGGCGATGCAGAAGCTATTCAGCAATGAGCAAGAGATCTGTTTATTGACAGAATCACAAGATGATACACGGAATCGTCTTACCATTTTTGAGTCAGAGAATCAGAAACTAAAGAAGAAAGTTGATAAGTATATGAGCAAGCATAAGCGACTCACCTCTGGGATGGTGATGATGGTGATTACAGTGATAATGAGGAAGATGAAGAGGTTGATGAGGATGACGATCATGAGTCTGGTGAAGATCGTTTCGTGGATGATGATGAGGAGGAGGAGGAACCTAGTAGTGATGGTGTAGCGGCCTGTCAAACTAAAACGATCGATGATCGATTCAGGGAAAGGCGTGCCAAGAAAGACCCAGATCAGAGTGGTGATTCGGGTGTAGGAGAATCTTCCTCGCCGCCCGGTCCGACTGAAGAAGATCTCAGACAATTCAGGGAAGTTGTAGCTTCCAAGTCGGTGCCTCTGGAATGGACCGAATAGTTCTACAACATGTTATTCACTGATGATGATGGGAATCAGGTTACTAAACCTTATATGGATCTGGAATAAGGTGAAATACCTCTAGAGCCATCCAAAGAAGAAATCGCCCAGATCTTCAGTATAACTTATGAACAGTTTACTCCAAAGGTACCATCTGAACCATTTAATGAAGATGATCCATTGGATGACATTGAGATCAAAAATATCACAGCTGAAGAACACCCTGAATATGTGCATGAAATTGAGAAGAGCAAGCTTAAGATCAATGTACCAATTCGCATTGACTTTGAGATGGTTAAAGAATCAGCCTCTTGAAGATGAAACTGCGACCAATGCAGAGAGAACAAAAAAGTTCAGGTCACATGTGAAGCATGGTTTTCTAGGAAAAAGCCAAAGCCAGTTCAAGTATGAAAAGTTAGCCATAAATGGAACCTCATGTCTGGTAACATTGCCAGCTGGATGTACGTGGCTCAGTTTGATGCAATTGGAATCAAGTTCGACATCGGCATTCTATACTTCGCTAGTGTTTACAAGATCAAGTCCTTACCATGCTGGTACGTTCATGATCTTTCCAGGTTGAAGCCGATCAAGACTACCAACATCGTGGAGATGTATAGAAGATTGTTAGAGAAAGAAAGCAACAGAAAGTAGGTGTATTTACAGCCGCAGTATCCAAAGAGCTACCAGACTGATAAGCTATATCATATCACTGGTAAGCCTATTTGGAAATAGAAGATCACCACACCAGAGATTATGACAAAGATCCCACTCATGCCTATGGAGCAAGATTTCACGGATAAGTTCATATTATGGTATTATGATTATCTGACTTCAGAAGCCATCATAGTTTTGAAGAACGATCCAAAGATTTGCAGGAAGATACGAGTTTGGGATTCGATGTGGCTTATGAATAAGACAGGCAGACATTGAACAAGAATCAGATCCACTTCAAAGACCAGGATGTTGAACAGGCTTTCAGATTTAAGAAGATGGTCAGGTATTGTGCTGCTAAGAAGATACATGCTGGTTGTGATTGGTCCAAGCTGCGGGTGATAGAAGTTTGAAGGCGATTGCCGGTTGTTCAAGTCATGATTTGGAAGATTTATGTTTTGTGTTTGTTTTAGGTGTTTTCGTAAATATCCAGCTAGGTCCAAGGCGGAGTCTATAAATGCACCCTTTGGATATGTCCCTAGCTTGGATAAGATAGTCAGATCAAATTCTCTCACGTTCTGTGGTTGTTTAGTTGACTGTGTAGGCTTAGGGGTATTTTGGGAATTGTTTTAGTTCCATACGCCTTATTTTGTGCCATACATGTGAAATAGGAGGCGTATGGCAAGCTATTATAAATACCCCAATGCCTTAGTCTTTGTAATAACTTTTGCCATTTCTATTCAAGCTTGAAACCCTTTGTGTGTCTGCTCTCATATTATTATTATTATTATTATTATTATTATTATTATTATTATTATTATTATTATTATTATTATTATTATTATTATCTTATCCATAAACACTCACCTATAACAACTAATCGGATTATTGATTCCGCCATTAATCCAAAACGCACGCGATACATTGTTTCTTGTTCGGAAACACGATCCTACAAGAAGAGAACGGAGGAATGGGTTATTTGTATAAGGCCCTATTCGCCCCTATGCCCCCATGAGAATGGAAGGCTCATTCTCATAAATGTCTCAAACTCATCTCATTCTCATAGGGTGTCTCATACTCATCCCATTTTGATGTCCAAACACAAAATTACAATATTCCACAACTATGTTATGATACCAAGCTAGGGGGACAAGATGAAATTACTAACATATATAATCCACCAATGTATATACATATGTGATAATCGCATAGAGATAGCGTATATATTAGTTGAATACGTTCACAGTTTAAGAGAGTTCAAGGGTGAAAGTTATGATGTATTTTCTTAAGAATATTCAAAATTGGTGTTAAAAAGTTATGTATTATAGGTATGACATTCACTTTAACATTTGGCGGAATACCAACTAAGTTTTTTTTTTTTTTTTTTTTTTTTGTCTTCTTCTTCTTCTTTTTTTTTTTAAATGAGTCGGGTGATTTTTTTTATGTACTTTTTCAGTTGATTCATTTTTTGATGTTTTATCATTCTATTTTTTTTTTATTTAATCATTTTACTTTTCCACCTTGAGATTTAATAACCTTAGCATATAACCCCTCAACTTTAATAAAGTTGTCACTATAAATTTAACTTTGTCTACCATTTACGTTGCGTGGGTCAATTACTATTAGAAATTCATGTTTTGTTAACTGTCTTGTCGCTAAAAGCATTTGGTGGGAAATCTTTGTCTGGATGCGAATTCCTTTCCGAGACGATATCACGACCTTGTCGGCTCTTCTGGATTATGTCTTCAATAGCCCTGGGTCCAATACTTGGAATCGTATTGTTGGTACCATTGTGTACGCGACTATTTGGAGGATATGGTTCGCTAGAAACAAAAAGATATTCGAAGACAAGTCTATTCATCCGAGGAAGTTGGTAGAGATTATCAAAGAGGATGCGTTTCTCTGGCTTTGCCACAGGTCTAGAATCTTGATGCCGGATTGGGATTTGTGGTCTCGTTTTGATATTTCTTCCATAGTGTAAGGGGTGGGCTTTGGCTTGTTTAAGGGGCTGGTCGTTTGTTTTGGGCTTTTGGCTCTGTTTTGTTTTTGTTTGGTTGTATGCCCCAGCTGCTTGCTGGGCCTCTTTATATATATATATATATATATATATATATATATATAGGGTCAAGATCGTGTACAAAGTGTTTTTTTGTGAGAAGTATTAAAAATTGATACTTAGGCATCATTTTTTGAACTTAGTCGTAATGTTATGGATTGTTTTGCCTATAAAAACACCAAACATAACAATTAAAAACCGAAAACAATGTATTTTAGGCTTAAAACTTAAAACACCATGCTAAGAACATTAGCAGTGTGTTTTAAGCGTTAAGTAGTGTGTTTTAGTTGTTTTTTAAATTTAATGACTATAATACATTGTATTGTGTTTTAGATAGTTATGTTTGGTGTTTTTCAAGTTAAAACAACCTAAAACATCATTCCTAAATCCAAAATATGATGTCTACATGTCAATTCTTAGTCCTTCTCACACTTCTCACGAAAAATGTACTTTGTACAGGATCCTAAACTTATATATATATATATATATATATATATATATGTGTGTGTGTGTGTGTGTTATCTTATTAAGGAGGAGAGATGGTTAGGATAGTAATTTCACAACCATTTTAAGATGGCATATCAAGAGGCACAAGCATAAATCCCTAACTTTTACCATTTTCTTCCTATTGTGCCCCTATGTACAATATTTGATGGCACATTATAAGTCACTAATACAACTTGTATAATCCTCCCTATCCAAATAAGTAGTAATGTTGAAAAGCAATTGTCTTTTTCAATTAGTTGCAAATCTTTAACAAGTAGGGGTTGAAAGTCCTAAAAAAAATAGAGGATACACACATACATGCATACATACATACATATAACTTCTACATTATTTTTTTTTATTCATATTAAGGTTTGAATTATATTCCCGCCTTATATTATTGACTCCGCGGCAACGCGCGGGTTCCCCACTAGTATATATATATATATATATATATATATATAAAGTGATTTTGCCGTTAAAAAACAAAACCATGTTTATGCAATAATAACAAGATTCGAGATAAGGATATAGCAATTTTGCGTATTAGTGCACGTTCTTTCTCGATCTCCATTTATTTTACATTATTGCATTTTATGGCTGCATTTAATTATTTTTTGTTCATAAGATTATGAGCTGAGAGGTCACAAATTAGGTTGTTCGAATGGCTGAAAATTTTGCTTCAAGGGACTCTTCTGTATATGGTCAAAGGTATGGTGTTATAGAGATTCTTCTATCAAATTTTATTTTCTACTTCCACTATATGAAAGATATAAACTTACTAAATTAGAATTTAGTTTTATTGAAAAACGAATAAACTTTTTTTTTTTATTTGATAAAACTTAGTGAATATTATAACTCCTCATTTTCCATATCTTCAATTATTTTGCAACTTGTTTTAGTCATCCGTTTATGTCATTGACTTTATCGTTCTTGTGATTAAACTTGTTGATTGATTATTTTTTTTATCTTATAACTAGCGTGGTATATTGACTTTAAAATGTAATTGACTTATCAATTCACGGCTAGTTTGTCCGTTTTTACCCGAATGCACGATGTCACCCATTTTTTTCCAAAAAGAAAACCATTTTAAATTAAATTAACTGTTAAAACTAAATATATATGAACAGTTAGGGTGGGTTTTCCATCCTAGGGGTAGGTCAGGGGCGGATCTAGGGGCTTTTAAGGGTTCCTGGGAACCCCCTCGGTTTGAAAAAAAATTGAAAAATTAAGTGGAAAAATTCGAAAAAGTAGTGAAAATCAGTGAAAATCTACGAAAGGAACCCCCTGGAAATCCGTCTTGGATACGCCACTGGGGTAGGTCACAGGTTCGGTCCATGCAAACCACAAAAAAAATCTTCGTGACGGTTTGAACTTAGGCAAGGAGGACAGCGGTGTGTGGGTAAGGATCAGTGGCGGATCTAGAAACATTTTTCAGTATAACGTTTTTCATTTTTTTCATTTTAGTAGTAACGTTTTCCAAATTATGTACAAAACACCAAATTTTCCACTACGCGCGCGAAGTTGAGCCGCAACGTCCGCACCCCCTGCTAACAAACTACATCCGCCCCTGGAAGGATTTGAACTTGAGACCGCTAGGTTAGGGTTGTACAAGGATTTTGACTGAACTAAGCATTTCAAAAAAAAAAAGTTAGGATCAAACAAACAATGAGAAAAAAATAGAAAGTCGTAGGAATGGTATCAAATGGAGTCAGATTGAACTCATTCAAGCGCGAATAGAACTGTCTCATCGAACCCTACGATCTTTGTTTTTAGGTTTTTGATTTTTTGGATTTTACCTTGTAGTTTTCAGAATTTGTGTTATATCATTGTGTCTTTTATGTTGCACTATGTCTTTTAATGTGTAAAATAAATTGACCATATATTTAAAAAGTTTTTAATATAACTAGTTTAAACAAAGCAAAACTAATTTAAGAAACTAATTAAATCTAGAGGAACGTTAATCTCACATAATCCTCTCCTTCATCTTCCTCACCCTTGGTTTTTACGCTCTTTTCATATTTATGCTACCATCAATTCCAAACATATAAAACCAAAAAATATACATCATTTTTAAATTTCCATCAGAGAGTCTCATCACTTCAATGGGAGATAACATAACTCCCTAAGTTCTCCCATTAAAGCAATGAGACTTTCTGGTGGAAATTTTTCCCCAATTTCATGGAATGGTGTTCTCACCTAAGGCTGAGACTTAACCAAGTCTCTTCGAAACCTGCTCTGAGTCCTCTTGGTTGTTCAAACGTTCTTGATTTCTCTATGTTGGGTCAAAGAGGATTGACAAGCCAGTTCAAACCTTAGTCTAATTACTCTATGCATATTTTGCTAAGTACAAAATCTATTAAAGAAAAAGAAGACAAAGTACTGAAGAAGCTGATATAAGTATTGAAGAACAAAATGCTGAAGGTGAACCATAAATAAAGTTACAAAACTAGGCTTGGTCTGAGGTCTACCCATGAAGGAATACCAGTGTAAAGAACACTGTGTTTCCTGTCTTAAGGGAAAACAACATAAGTCCTCTTATACGTCTATTGAAGAATAAAAAACAACTGGATGTCTTCAACTACTCCATATGGACTTATTTGTGCCAGTAAAAATCATGAGCCTTGGTAAGAAGAAATACTGCTTGGTCATCATTGATGACTACTTAAGATTCACATGGGTCTTCTTCTTATTTTCCAAGGATGAGGCAGCTGATATTATCAAATTCTTCATTCTACAAGTAGAGAAACAATATTCTCTCTCTGTCATATTCATAAGACGTGATAATGGGACAGAGTTCAGGAACAAAACTCTAGATGAATTCTGCTTGTCTAAAGGGATTTTTAAATAGTTTATCATTCCCAGAACTCCTAAACAAAATGGTGTGGTAGAAAGGAAGAATAGAATGTTGATTGAAGCAGCAAGAACAGTGTTAGTTGATTCAGGCCTACCACTTTATTTTTGGGCTGAAGCACTCAACACAACTTTGTTATGTTCAAAATAGGATCCTTATCAATAAAAGACATTCCAAAACTTCTTTTGAAGTTCTTCATAACATCAAGCCCCTTATCTCCTTTTTCAGGGCTTTTGAATGTCAATGTTTTATTCTAAACATCAAGAACTCCATTTCAAAGTTTACTGCTAAAGTTGATTCATGTTACTTTCTTGGTTATTCTCCCACAAGAAAAGCCTACAAGGTATTCATTAACCTCGGTGGTTTGTTGGAAGAAGTTCAAGAGCCCATTCCCACAACACAAGAACAAGTGATAGGTCACAGAGATCATCCATTGGAACAAATCCTGGGTGATATTGCTTCAGGGGTACTTACAAGAAACTAGCTTTCCAACTTTTGCTTTTTCTTAGCATTCATTTCTTAGTTGGAACCAAAGAAATACTAGGAGGCCCTCGAAGAGAACAATTGGGTTGATGCTATAAAGGATGAGTTGTTGCAATTCAAGAAGCAACAGGTCTGGGAAATTTGTCCGTTACCTCGTAACAAGCTACCAAATGGCACAAGATGGGTTTTCAGGAACAAACAAGATGAGACTGGTTGAATCATCAAGAATAAGGCAAGTCTGGTGGTCCAAGGTTTTTCCCAAGAAAAGCGAATTGATTATGATGAAACCTTTGCACCAGTAGCAAGGCTTGAAGCCATCAGGTTATTTTTGGCTTATGCAATTTCCAACAAAATCAAAGTTTTTCAAACGGATGTAAAAAGTGCATTTTTATATGGCAAAATAAAAGAGGAAGTGTATGTTTGTCAGCCACCTGGGTTTGAGGATCTTGCTCATCCTGATTGGGTGTACAAACTTCACAAGGCTCTATATGGGCTAAAACAAGCTCCCAGAGCTTGGTATGATACACTTTCCACATTTTTACTGAAAAATCACTTCACAAGAGGCTCCATTGATAAAACACTTTTCATAAAACATGTTGGAAATCACATCCTCGTTCAAATTTATGTTGATGACATCATTTTTTGTTCAACAAATAGAAAACTATGTGAAGAATTTAAGAAACTCATGCAATCTAAATTTGAGATGAGTACCATCGGAGAACTACAGTACTTTTTGGGACTGCTGGTCAAACAAAAAACAAATGGAACTTTTATACATCAATCAAAATATGTTAAAGAATTATTGAACAAATTTTCTTTACAAGACTATAAATCATGTTCCACTCCCATGAGCCCAACCACTCAAGTTGAACCAGATGATCAAGGAAAACATGTTGACCAAACCATGTATAGATGTATGAGAGTTTCCCTTCTTTATTTAACTGCTTCTAGACCAGATATTATGTTTTCAACATGTTTTTATGCAAGATATTAATCAGCTCCAAGGGATTCACACCTCATGTTAGTCAAAAACATTTTTAGATATCTGAAAGGAACTCTTAACCTAGGAATTTGGTATCCTGTTATTAGCAGTACTAGATTAATAGCCTTTTCAGATAGTGACTATACAGGGTGTAAAATGTCAAGAAAATCAACATCTGGTGGATGTCAATTCATTGGAAACTGTCTGGTGTCCTGGCAATCAAAGAAGCAAACATCTGTGGCAACATCAACTAATAAAGCTGAATATATTGCAGCTGCAAGCTGTACATCACAAATAAAATGGCTTCAAAATTAATTGCTTGATTATTGAATCAAAGAAACCAAGAAACCATTGTAACTAGATAGTACCTCAGCCATTAGTATCATTCAAAACCATGTCCAATTCTTAAAGATAAAACATATTGAAATCAGGTATCATTTCATCAGGGATTGCTATGAAAAAGGCAAAATTGAGATAAAATATGTGTCAACAGCTAATCAAATAGCTGATGGTTTCACAAAACCCCTTGACACAACAACCTTTTAGCTGTTAGTATTCATGCTTGGGATGCTAAATTTGGAGTAATTTTGTAAGTGTTTTCATTTTTCTATACATATTTCATTTTCACTTATGTTGTTACTCAACTATCACAAACCTCTGATGACCATAGAGGGAGACACTACTGATGTACAAAACATCAGTATGAGAATATTTTCTAAAAAGAGAAACTACTGATGATAAAAATTATCAGAAGTTAAATTGGGTGTTCTTAAACATGATCTCATCAGTTGTTGAAAACTACTGAAGAGAAAATGGGAAACTGCTGATGGACGTATTTGTTCATCAGAAGTTTTGGTCAAAAGGACAAATCAATCTTTTCCCATTCAGAAGTTTGACCTAGGGCGGTTATAAACTTCCAAACCCCCCCTTCTCATTTATTACGTTTTCAAAACCAAAATTCCCTCTCTCAAACCCTCTGAAAACCTGTAACTGTTCTATCAAGCTTCCATGGCTCTCGTTCTTTAGACAGGGACACAATAAAAAAAGGGTACTTCACGAAGGATAAAGTATGGTCCCAATACGAAGAAATCATATATTTAGTCATCAAATCAAGCTATTACATGGCGTTTACTATTGACCTACCTGTAACACCCCGCCCCTCTCATCACCAATATTGTCCGCTTTGCCCATCCAGAGCTCACGGATTTGTTTTTGGTTGCCCAAGTGGAGACTTCCCAGGAGGTCACCCATCCCAAAATTTCTCCCACCTGAGCACGCTTAACTGTGGAGTTCTCATCTCATCCACTAACATTACGCCCCAAAACGCGTTGGTGATTTAAGAGGCAAGACATTACTTATGAACCAAGGATCTCTCCTGGCCACGGCCGATGTGGGATTTTCCTGGGGTGTCACATTCACCCCCTGTTAGAGTCTCATCGTCCCTGATGAGGTGTGTTCCTAGGGTGTCACATTCACCCCCTGTTAGAGTCTCATCGTCCCTGATGAAGTGTGTTCCTAGGGTGTCACATTCACCCCCTGTTAGAGTCTCATCGTCCCTGATGAGGTGTGCACCCACCATCTCGAACGGCACAGGAGTGGCTCTGATACCATCTGTAACACTCCGCCCCTCTCATCACCAATATTGTCCGCTTTGCCCATCCAGAGCTCACGGATTTGTTTTTGGTTGCCCAAGTGGAGACTTCCCAGGAGGTCACCCATCCCGAAATTTCTCCCACCTGAGCACGCTTAACTGTGGAGTTCTCCTCTCATCCACTAACATTAAGCCCCAAAACGCGTTGGTGATTTAAGAGGCAAGACATTACTTATGAACCAAGGATCTCTCCTGGCCACGGCCGATGTGGGATTTTCCTGGGGTGTCACATTTACCCCCTGTTAGAGTCTCATCGTCCCTGATGAGGTGTGTTCCTAGGGTGTCACACTACCAATCCACACTGAAACTATAACATCCGGCAAAAATCGATGTGTTTCCGTACGTAATTAGTATATGTAATTAACGGTTTAAGTGCATATTTAAATTAATTGGATTAATTTAACTGATGCCTTAGAGAATAGCAAATTACCCATAAGATGTATAGGAATGCACATGTTTAATGTTGAAGCACGGTGAAATCGCGTGCGAATAAACTTGTTTGGAACGGACGTTGGTGATTACCCGATAAAAATTAAATAAACGAAAAGGATCCCGGACACCCAGGATATAAAATAAAGGGGTATTTTAACAAAATATAATGTGTTTTGGAACTCCAAAACCATATGTGAAAACTTTACATACAAATCTCCCGGTAATGAATAAAGTGTGCATACCGCACCCGGTACGCTTATAACTTATAATTTCACCAACGAAAGCCTAATTAACCAACCAACACTTAAACTAGGCTATGTTTAAGGGTTATTTGAGGCCATTATAATGTCTGAATAACGCGTAAATAAAATCCGATTAATACCCGAACGAAACCCGAACGCTGTGTGTGAATCATAACCAAATAACTAGCAAATGTTTTATGTTGTGGACCCCACTAAACCACCCCCAAACCGGCCCTTGATCATCACATGGCCAAAATATTTTTATTTGATCAAAATCTCAAGGATATTATAAAGATTACAAGTGGGATATGAGAGATCTAGCATGGATTTGTAGTGTCCTTGTAAGATCTCTAAAAATCTTCCAATCTTTGTAATAAATCGGCAAATATATACACATACATATCTAGTAAGATCCTCCTAGTGCAACATATCCATAATATAAGAGATTTGAATCTAGATTGGATATTATAAATCTTGGAAGATCATGTATGGATCTTGGAAGATCACAATAAAATCCTCCCTTTTCCTTTGAAAACCTACGGCCAAAACACCCTCTTTAAAATCATTTCAAGATCCATCTAGTACCAAGTATCCATAATATATGGGATTTGAAATCTTGTGAGAGATCTTATGAATCTTAGGAGATCATGGGTGAATCTATAAGATATAAGCATAATCTTTGATCAAAACACACACAAAAATCTCTTCTTTTCTTTCCCATTTGTGCCGTGAACTATCATCCAACACACACACACACACACACACACTTTCTTCAAGTTTAAACACTACAAATTTCCTTTATAAAAATCCATCTTCCAAACCCCCATTGTGTGTTTCAAGCTTGGAGCTTAACCACATAGGAAGAACACACTAAACTCCATCATAATCAAGCATTTTTAGCTTCCTTAGGCTTGTGCTAGTAGTAAGTATTCTTGATCTTGTTCTTGTCTTTAAAAGTTTATGTTTATTATCTAGAAGCAAGTTGTACAAGGGGTTAACTTGATAAAGCTTTTCATGATAAAAACATATGATTTTTAAAAGACTAAAATGGTGCTATAAGTGTGTAATGAGGGCCGAAATTTTAGTGATGGATGTGTATTGTTCTTATAGTTTTATAAAGTTCATAAAGACTTAAGGAAAATGATGATCTAAACAAGACTTGCTAATGGAACTTGAATAAACTTAAATATGGTTTTAATCATCATAACGTAAGCATCTAAGACTATATATGGTGTTGATTTTGTTAGAAAACAAGTTACATAAATTTTACATCTTCAAAGTCTACACACTTGAATAATGTAAATTGAACATGTTGGACAAAATACACTAAGTACACCTATTAGTATCCTTAATGAGATGATTAAAGACTATTAAAAGTGTTGGAACATAAAAATAAACTAAGATGACAAAGATGATCAAATAAAGTCCACTAGTTCAGTAGAAAATTGTTAATCTCGAAAGATTGAATGGAAAAATGTAAATTTTATAAGTTAAAGGACTATTTTAGTAACTTTAAAAGTTGAAGGACTTAAAATGATATTTTTAGAAACTTGTATCTAAAAATATAACTATGGAAAGTTTAGTGTCAAAAGTGTAGAATGGTACCTTTCCAAGGTGGATTTGGTAAATAATAGCAAATACACATATGTATCTTGTATAAAAATGTATTTTTATAAAATGGAGTTTTATAAAAATATAGATTTTCTAACATGTGGAAATATATAAAAACAAAGGTTTTTATAAAAATGTTAGATAAAATAAAAGCTTGGTGGAAACCTGTATAAAAATGAACACCTTTATATAAATGGGAATATAAAAGTGTTGGAGCATTTTATATATAAGTAACCAAGTCTTGATAATAAAAATACAAATGTGTTCATAAAGCTTCCAAGTAATATATGTAGAATTTAAAAAGGGGAATAAATTTCAAGAATACATATATTGTGGAACTTGGGAAAAATTAACAATATATGAATATAAGTTAAGTAAATCGGATATGGACATGATTAACGGACTAAGACGTAAAAACGGATGAACGAGTAAATTATTATTACGTCCAATGAAAAGATGAGTATATATATTTTAAAGGATTTAAAATATATAATTCGGGTGAAAAATACATAACACTTTCCTAAGTGTGGGAAATTATTCGTGGGGGAAAAATAACGTAAATAATCTAACGATTAAACGTTTAAAACGAGCGTATGGACTTAACAATAAAAATATATATTATCGAATCGACGAGATCGTAGTATATTTATTTAATGGGAAAGTAAATATACGGTAAAGTGAGTCGAGTCGAGTGAGGAATATATATATATATATATATATATATATATATATATATATATATATATATGTAGGGGATGGATAATTTGAAAACCCACTCGAGTTAAGAAAACTCTGAAAACCCTTCAAAAAACCATTTAAAAAATGTTTTTTTTTTGAAAAAAAATACACAAGGTAACATACATGTTTTTAAGCATTTTGGGGCAAAAAAATAAAAAAAGCGCCGAACGAATATTTTTAAAAAAAATAAACAAAAGTTTGCGTTGTTACATATGTAATAGAGGTGTTACGTATGTAACAGCACAAACTTTATTTATTTATTTTTTAAATATCCCTTCGGCTCTTTTTTTATTTTTTGGCCCAAAACGCTTAAAAACATGTATGTTACCTTGTGTATTTTTTTCAAAAAAAAAAAAAACATTTTTAGATGGTTTTTTGATGGGTTTTCAGAGTTTTCTTAACTTGAGTGGGTTTTCAATTTATACTTTCCCTATATATATATATATATATATATATATATATATATATATATATATATATATATATATATAGGATTTGGATCATTTGAGAACCACTATTTAGGGAGAGAACCAAAGAACCAAGTGTGAACACAAAAACCCCTCCACCAAAAAATAAAAAAAATAATAAAAAAATTATATAACCTAAAAAAATAAAAAAAGTAAAAACACCAAAATGTTTTTTTAGTGTTAATCTTTCTGAAAAAAAATAAAAAAATACAAAAAAAAAAACAAAAAAATGGCCTTTTTTACGTCATAATTACGTCATATACCGTATATGCACATGTGCATTTCACTATTAGAGCACACTTTTGAATAAATTATCAATTTCCATAATGAAATGATCATTTAAATGGACGTGATATGATATATAAGTTGGAAAAAAAATTTATTCAATGATCTTTAAATAAACGCGAAGTGCATTTCACTATTATAGTTAGGTTTTTTTTTCATGGGTTTAGCTTTAGGGTTTAGTTTTTAGGTATGATGGGAATGGGGTTAGGTTTTTTGGGGTTGTTGGTGAATAAACTTAAAAAAACCCCTATATAAAACTATAAAATAAGATAATTGTACTACATGCACATGTGCATTTCACTATTATAGTTAAGTTTTTTAATGGATTTAGCTTTAGGGTTTAGTTTTTTGGTATGGTGGAAGAGGGGGTATCTTTTTGGGGGGGATAGGATGGAGCGTTTTGGTTTTTGGGGGGTGTGGGGTTAGCTGCACATGTCCATTTCACAATTGGGGGGGAGGGGGGGTTGGGGCGGTGTGGGGGATAGGGGGTTTAGGTTTTTAGGGAGTGAGGTGGGTGGGTTTAGGTTTTTAGGGGGTGAAGGTGGGGTTTTTAGGTTTTTTTTGTTTGTGTTGATAATGGTTCTCTGGTTCTCTCCCTAAAGTTGGTTCTCGTATGATCCCTACCCTATATATATATATATATATATATATATATATATATATATATATATATATATATATATATATATAGTGGAAGTATAGGGAGAAAACCTTCCTAAATGGAAAAAACCCTAGAAACCCAATACTTGGCCCATATTAAGCCACATCACATACTATATTATAATATTTAAAGGGCAATATAGACAATTACCCTATCCCCATTCTCTCTCTCCCTATATATATTGTTTTCTCTCCTCTCCTCTCTCTCTCTTCATTTTTTCAAAATCAAAATTCAAATATCTCTGTTATTATCTTCTTCCCAAGAATATTGAACCCAGCCACCTAACAACAATGGCTACCTCACTACCATCTTATCTTCTTCTTTGTTAGCTCTTATCTTATCTTTAACATCCATAACCGAATCAACCCAAACCCAACCCATCGACCCAATCATCAGACATCCTCTACACCTACCAAGCCATTTTATCATTGGAACCCATCACCATCTCCATTATCCCAAACACAACACCCACCGGTTAACCCTCTCGATCCAGCCACCACCGTCATCCATCAGGAACCACCACAGCTTCACCTTCTCCTCCTTTCCTCTCTTCCGCTTCTCTCTCTCCTCTGTCTCTCTCTTGTTCTCTGCATCTCTCTTCCCACAATAATAATAATAATCGGGCTAAGAGTGAAAGTGAAGGTGTAGTTGGGTTGGGTTGACCGGCCGACCGCCGGAGCATCGCCGAGGACGGTGGAGACCGAAGGTCTCCTTTTCTCTCTAGCTCAATCCCCCTTTCTCTCTCTACAATGTGATTGTGTGTGTGTGATGTTATAAAATGGACACACAGATGGTGTATGTGTGTGTATGTTTCTATAAAAGAGAAATGGGTTGGAACAGATAATAGGCAAATTTTGTTTTATTATTATACTTATTATTGGAACAGATCATATGGAACATATCGTATGGAACAATGAGGTATATTACTCTCTCCTAATGTGCTTCGGGTGGTCACCATGTCTCATCTTCATAAAAGTTGTCATGAATGTGTGTATATATTATATTACATATAATTATGTTTGATTATTATTATTATTATTATTATTATTATTATTATTATTATTATTATTATTATGTTTGATTTTTGTATAGTTGTTATGTTTTGGGTTTAGTGAAATAGGTTTTGGGTTTTGCTAGAATAATAATAATAATAGTTTTTGGGGATAGTTTTTGGTTGCATACCAAGTGTTTGATCAAATGCTTGAATGAAAAAAAAATTAAGCTAACTTTTTTTATTTTTTTATTTATGTTAGATTGTCATTGGATTGGGGACATGAGGTTAATAGATCACATGTGTATTCTATTTAATATTGTTTTGGCATGTGAAAGTGTTATGAACTCGTCTAGGGTGCATGTCTATTTTTTGTGGTCCGAGTCTTGTATGCTCACACATGTTAGTGATGCTAACACATGCTAGTATATGCCCAACTAACAGGTGTTAGTGTCCATATGACATACATTAGTTTCAGTAAAAATCGCGTTTAGTGTTGTTTATACACATGTTTGAGTAGTTGTATTAACATAGTTGTAAAAATCGCGTTTAGTGTTGTTTATACACATGTTTGAGTATGATACACTTGGCACTTAAAATTGAGTATGATACACTTGGCACTGCAAATTTGGTGTTGTTTATACACATGTTAGTGATACTAACACATGCTAGTATATGCTAACTAACAGGTGTTAGGGTTCATATGACATACGTTAGTATATGCCCAACTAACATGTGTTAGGGTTCATATGACATACGTTATTTCAGTAAAACATATGTTTTAGAATACATTACACATGTCAGTGATGTCTCATTATGTCCCACTAACATGTGTTAGGGTTTATATGACATACGTTATTTCAGTAAAACATATGTTTTAGAATACATTACACATGTCAGTGATGTCTCATATGACATGTGTTAGGGTTCATATGACATACATTATTTCAGTAAAAACACATGTTTTAGTATATATTACACATGTCAGTGATGTCTCATTATGTGTTTTGGAGAGCCCAACTAACACATGTTATCTTTTTTGTAGGTGAAGAGATGTTTTGTGTTAAAGATGAAGATGGGTATCAAGAACGAAACATAGCTAGATCTTTTTTATGTTGTTATAATAGTTTTTTATCATTCACAAATAATTATGTTTGTATGTTTTGATACATTTTTAGTATTGATTGTAACGATTGTTTTTTATCATTTCTTAAATAATTATACATTTTATGTGTTCTTTTATTTTTTCTCTTTAATATATGCCTGTTAACACATGTTAGCGATGTCTTACACGAGGTCAGAATGTTGTATCACAACACTAACGTACGTTAATTTTTGTGCTGGAAAAAGTGTCATAAAGTAGGAGAGAGGTGACTTGACAAGTGTCAAATCAACCTTTTTAAACCTAGGATTCAGAAAATTAAATTATAAAAAATTAATTGAAGATTACCTTAATACCCTTAACCTATTATTTTAATAGAATGGCCCACTTGCTTTTTGATTATTTAATACAAATAATTAAGGACCATTGATCAAACTTGATCAATGGTCATCATAGGGTTTGCAAGGTTTTTCCAATAGATAGAGTTTCCATATTATCCACACCCTATATATATATATATATATATCGAATCGACGAGATCCTAGTATATTTATTTAATGGGAAAGTAAATATACGGTATGGTGAATCGAGTCGAGCGTAGAAAATATATTATCGATCGACAAGATCTTAGTATATTTATTTAAATGGGAAAATAACTATACGGTAAAGTGAGTCGAGTCGAGTGTTAAAAATATTATATCGAACGACAAGATCTTAGTATAATATTTAATGGGAAAATAATTATATGACAAGTGAGTTGAGTCGAGAATAATATTACACAAGTTAATTAATATTCATGAAAGTATAAATGTAACTTGTAACGAGGGTAATCCATCACCAACGGACCTATGGCATATGTTTAATTAAACGGGGAATTATATGTAAATGGTGGTGTTGGGAGTTGGGTGTACAACTTGCCGGAAAAAAACACGCTATAAACTTAGTGACTTACACGCACCAGGACGTTCGTAGGTGCTTGACCACATACTTGCTATTCTCTGCTATTTGATTGTACGCTGTACATCAGGTGAGTTTCACGGCCCCATTTTACTGTTTTAATTGGGGGAAAGATATGTTTGTCAAATGTTGTCACATGTTGAAATGTTTTTCAAAGGTTAAAATGTGATAAGTGGCATGATGAGTACTTGAGTTTTGTTATGTGTTCGCCACTCGGGGTTGAGTCCTCGCTACTGTAACCATTAATTCAGGGAAATGAAACCGAAGGAATATTTGAATAGTACTATTGGTGCCTGACAAGGCCCACCCCTAATCGATAGCGTCGATTATGCATCGGCGTATGCCTGGGGTGCACGTATTCTGAACTAAGTTGTTATTTGTCGAGAAACAACTGGTGATCGCGGGGCATGATTATTAGTCTTGGTTTGGTTATGGGACTCAAGGGATTGCTCGTCATCGTAGTTTTGTAGGAGCTAGCTACTCCTTACAAAGGCCACAAATTGTGCTGGATCTGCACAAGGTGTAAAAATGTTGTTATTACGAAACTAAAACCTTTGAACTCACCAATATTTTATATATTGATGTCTTTTTAAACATATCTTTCAGGTAACTAAGTGCTGAATAGATATGGGGCTAGTGCGGTGGAATTCGGGATGTCGGATACTGGTCGGAGTTTCATCTATTGTTACCATCAGGTTGGAACATAAACGGAAATACCCCCACATTGAAACTTAATGTTCATTGTTTTATGTAATGCTTTGTGCAATATTGTAACAGGATACTTATTTTTGACATCTTAATAAAATGATCTTTTCTAACTAAATATAGTTTGTGTTAATCTTGACTTTGATATGCTTTCGAGCGTTACGCCACATGTTTCCGCCATTGGCGTGGTGTGACAGAAACTCTCAATGAGTTCTGGGCCAACGCTGATGTTGTCACTATTGATGGCAAGGTGATTTCCCTTGTGACAACCTGCACCCTTCACTTTTCATAAATGTGCATAATTGGTTCCTCAACTATTTCAAAATTTTCATTTTTAACCCTCGTATTTTAATAGGACCAAAATTCACAATTTAATAAAACTTATAATTTTTATAAGTAAAAGTATGCACGTTTTATACTCACATCTACACCCGAGCACGTATGTTTCAGACCTTGATACTCAAAGCCCTTAATTTTCGGTCCTAAAACAACTTAGAAACAGAAGGAAACAAGTCTATAACTTAAAATTGATTAAATTAGAAAAATTATTTTTTAGCCCTCGCGGTCCGCTAAGACAGTCTCAGTCAAAGTCCCAGTCAAAGCCAAAGTCCCAGTCAATGTCCTAGTCAAAGTCTTAGTCAAAACAGTCAAAGTCCTAGTCAAATATTCAATTCTTCATAAAACCTTACTTTATGGTGTTAGACCAATTTTAATGGCTAATTGAATCCAAAACTAGTATAAAAACCCACCTATGACCCATTACACTTGGAACCTCTAAATCAATTGTTTCAATTCGATTAAACTCTCCCTCATACCTTTCTTCTAGAGTATATTACTTCTACATTTGAAGCTTTGATTATAAGCTCTTGTAATTGGCGAATTGGAAGCTTGATATATTTTCCTATTCGGTTTCTTTACTTCTAAGTTAGACTAGTTTCGTTGTTGAACCTTTGGATTGCTCGCATTTTCACGCTCGCTTAGTCATCTAGTCATTTGGCGAAAGTGAGTATTTCCTTTCCCCTTTTTGCTTTTATTCACTTTTGGGGTGTTACATGTACACTTATACAAATTACAAATACAAGTTCATATTTTTACAATACAATTCTAGTACTATGTGCATTTGCTTACAAACGTGCTTTATGCTTAGACACTACATGTAGAATACATTTGTACTTAGTGAAATCATTAACCATGTACAAGCCGACCTTAACATTGGATAGCGCTATTGGATTGACAACCCACCTAGGTGATTCTCCCCCTTTTTCATCGGAGAATCCATGGTCATTGTTAAGTTATTATCCACTTATTGGATAAGTACACCGCCGTTCATTTAGTACATTTATACAGTCACAGGATTGATTTCGCTCATTTGTATGATACATAGTTTACATAAATGCACTGTAGTTTTGCACTTGAATTGTATAACATTTTTCCAACTTACTATATGTATTAAAACTAGGAATGCTCACCAACATTTCATATGTTGACAAAACTTATTTTGTACATGTTTCAGGTGCAGTTTGATCTTAGTTCCATAGCATTGGATTTTAGTGCATTCTTTTAATAATTTATTTCAAATTTCATGTTTTGTTCAAAGTTATGTATTTTTCCCATTTCATCCATGTAAGACAATTTAAATTATTCAATAATATATTTACATTTTAGTACCATGTGCTTTTGAACAATCGTCACTACGTGACACCTCGATGATTCCGCCATCGGTTGGGGTGTTACATCTCTGAAGACGACGATCAAAGGGAGAACCATGGCAATCACACCGGAAACTCTGGGATAAGACTAGTTCTGAATGATGCTCAAGCCCCATAACATATTTCTACTGGAACTGTCCAGTTAACCATGACTGAGTGTGGTTACCAAGGTACTCTCTCACATGCCACTGTTTACAAAATATTTTTTGATGCCCCGTATAAACTTTTGTTTCATTATATTTTCATGTGTTTGAGTCCTAAAACTAGTTCATATGTTTAGATGCCCTCAGCTTTACAACAAATTTTCCATTCCATTGTGAATGAAACTCCATTTAGGGTATCATCATATTTTTTCAACGAGTTGGTGTTGCATCACCAAAATGATAAAAAGAAAATTCGTCTTTATCCTAGGTTCCTGATACATTACATCATAAAGTAACTTGGTGAGGAGGTACTTCTTGGTGAAACTACAAAATTAAACCTATTAACCTCACAAGTATTCTCCCGGCATAACAAACCGGCTTCCATGCAAGAAGATGACCAAGGGGAATAAGAAAAAGTCCCCAAGGAACCCACATCTCCAAACCCATTTCCCGAAAGACCAAAAAGCCGAATAAGCAAAAATCCAAACCCACCAACCATAAAAGAAAAGTAACTCAGGAGGTTGAGATGCCTGAGGCTGCTGATGTGCAATCTGCACTTGATATAGGTGTAACTAAAATTTCCTCTCAGTTACATCCATCTCCACCCTTACCCAAAAGAGCTAGCCAATTTCAATCCAATTTTCAACGAAGAAACTCAAAAAGACCAAAACTATTGAACCTCTTGCTGAAACTACTGAACCCATTCCTACTACTAATCCAAAAACTACCGAACGTGAACTTTCACGCACCACAGTAGAAATTGCTCAATTTCTCTCTGGGCTGAAAAAGAATATCCCATCAGATAGTGTCATTCCTTAATTACCACATAAAACAAGGGAACAAACTACTAAAATAGACACTGATGTGGATATTATCAGCCCTGTCCCAAGAGATGAGGAGGAACCAAGGTGTCTAAGCCCAAACCTAGATACCTTGGGTACATATGAGGCTGCCAATACTCTTTTACCACCCATTGGAGGATCTGAGGACAGTGGTAACATAATTAAGACCTCATATGTGGCAACTGCTGATGAAGGCTCTAAGCCTGAGGCAGGAAATCCTCAGAACCAAGAGAAAGGGGTACACGAGACTACTAGGTTGAGCCTAGCTGATAATACAACTGACGAAGTCATCATTGATGAAGTTATCATTGATGAAGTCATCAAGGATTCAGATGATTCCATTAACTTGGATGATGATTCAAAAATTCCACAACATAAATTGACGGCTAACTGTGAAGGTCCTGAATCTAATGTCTCCAAAATCAAAGAGTTGGTCATAGAAGATCATGTTAAAGACCACTTAAACCCTGATTCCCCAAAAGTGGCATCCCCAGTCTTAACTGATAGGGATCTCCCAAAAACACCCCCTTTACACTCCCAAAAGCCTAACCAATCCTCTGGTGCTACTAGTATAGACCTGAACCAGCTATGCAGCCCAGATGATCCCTTATATAAGATGATCCATCACCTCATTTCTTCTACTAGTATAGACCTGAACCAGCTATGCAGCCCAGATGATCCTTTATATAAGATGATCCATCACCTCATTTCTTCACATCTTCAAACCTTAACAACTCTATGGAGTTGAGGAACAAAACTCAATTGGAGATGATAAACAATGCTATTGATTTGTAGATGAGGGGGTTGTCAAGAAGAGTAGAAGATAACTAGAGCATTTATCTAGTGTTGCACCTCCCGCTCCTTGGTTTCCAGAAGTAGATGAAGCCAAAAAGAGGGAGATGACAACAAAAGGCAAGGGGCCATAAAATATGTCTCTTGAAGCCTCTAAAAAGGCTAGAGAAGCTCAACAGCTCAAGGATGCCCAAAAAGAAAGTTTCAAAACAAGACAAGAAATTGCCCTTAAAGAAAGACCTGATTGGCAACAAAAACAAGAAAGGCTCCTTAGAGAAAAAGCTCTGAAAGCTTCCTAAGTCTTAGAAACAACTGCTGAAGAGCAAACCAAAAGTACTGAAGACAATCCTTCAGTAGTTGGTACTTAGACCAACACTTCATCAGTTGCAACTCAAACAACAACTGAACCTTCTACTACCAAACCAATTCCAATTCAAATTCCTGTGCCTATACCTACAACTGCAACTGCTCTAATCCCTTCTCTAATTGCACTCTTATCAGAAGAAATGGAGAAAAGTTTATTAGCAACCAAAAGAAAAGCTAAGGAAGATGAAATCTTGAACAACACAGAAGAAAGGGAAGATCTGAGCTTTAATGACAAACTACAAACTTATGAAGATAAACTTAGAGAGTTAGATGAAGAAGAAAGGGTTGCTGAGGAACAACTTCTAATTGTTGAGGAAGATAAGAGACAACAGCTGATGAGCTGGATTGTAAAGAACAACAAAACAAAAAGATACTCTCTTAGAGATCTTTCAACTTCAGAACTTGAGCACAGAGCAAGATTAGTTTCAGATAGACAAAATGCTGAAAAAGAAAGGAAGTTGAAAAGAGCTCAAATCATTGAAGAACTTGCAGCTAATGACTATGGTTCAAAAGCTCAACTGACAAGATGGAAGGATGTTGATCTTCATGAAACCTACAAAAAGTTCAAGGCTTTGCAGAACTCGAATCCTGAAAAATTCAAACCATCATAAGTTTCCCAAACTTCTGATCCTACAAAAAAACGATCTTCCAAACCAGCTGCCAAGAAACAAAAGAAATCCGAGGAACAAATAAAGACAAATTTCAAGATGATTCTACTTGAAGGCAATCAGATAGTAGATCAAGACATATCTTGGGAAGAAAAACCTCTGATCACTCAACATAGGGATCCTGCAACATTTGCCTATCAACTGACCCAAACTATCACAGACCAAAAACAAACCAAGGTGATCACTGAACATCATATTCCTATTCAGAGTGATACACCTGGTGTTGTACAAGTTGAACAAAGAAGGAGATCCAACATGATCATCACTGAAATTGAAGAACCACAAACATCAGGTCTAAATCAAGAACAGGGTATAGTACCGTACAAGTTAGACTTTGATAAGCTAAGTCAAAGATAGTGAAATGGTCCTTCACTCACAAATAAAATGCTATTGTTTTGGAAAGAGAAGACTGTTCTTTCAAGGTCATAAAACACAAACATGAGCTGAACAACCTTTCAATAGAAGACCTTTTAGCAGTTCAATACCTTGAACTAGAACATGGACCACTTCTCACTGGTTAACAAGTTAACTAGCTCAAGATCTCCATGGTTAAGAAATTTAGAAAATTATTGATTGCAAAAGAAAAAAAAAATAAAGATTAGATAAGGTTTTGGCTTCATCAATCCAGGGGGAGATTGACAAGCCAGTTCAAACCATAGTCTAGTTACTCTCTGCATATTTTTCTATGTACAGAATCTACTGAAGAAGAAGAAGACAAAGTACTTAAGAAGACGATACAAGTACTGAAGAACAAAATGCTGAAGGTGAACCAGACAGAACACCTGAAGAACAACTTTGTCATCAGAAGTTGTTTGTTCTTCAGCAGATACAGTAGAAGCTTCCCACCGCCTTTATACTCCAGTAGTTTAGTTTTATATTAGTTTTTGTTACTTTATGTACACGTTCCAATACTACAGCCTGTTGTAGTATTATTATATTAGTTTCAATACTTCCAATGTACGTATTGTTCAGTCTATAAATATATGGGTTCACACCATCTATTTCAGATATCTTTTGCAGTAAAACCATTTCTAATATATGAGAATCATTTGAAGCATTTACAATTGTTTTATTCATTAACTGTTTGATTCTCATATTAACTAGTTTAGTTCTATAATTGAGGGGGAGCATTTACTCATGTTAAAAGTGATACTTTAACTTAGAACACTTAATATTATTCCGTTGTGCATTTACTTTGATATATCTATTGCAAGTGTTCATAAAGAATCCGTGATAAGTCAGCAACTGATCCAACACTCCATCAGGATTTTACAATCTCTTCCAATCGGCCATTCAATTCTCTTCAACCATAGAAAATCACCTTGAATCGCATAATCAGTTTCTTTAGATCACCATTCAAGTGTGTGTGATTGTGAACCAAGACAACACCTGCTGGTCTTAGCGAACAAAAATCATTGGATTTATGGCTATAATTATGTTTTGATAGTGGTTTTGCTTAAGTTAATGTCTAGGGTTTATGTCTCTTTGTGTTTGGTTTGATATGATGTATATTTAAAATGTACGTTTGTTATTAAACGTTAAGTGTTAAGATTCTTTCTTTTTTTTTCGTTCATGGTATCACCTGTTTCAAGCCGGTAGCATCGGCGACAACAACATGCACACATGAAAGCCCCCCTGCAA
Source organism: Ambrosia trifida (assembly GCA_028751855.1). NCBI lineage: Eukaryota > Viridiplantae > Streptophyta > Magnoliopsida > Asterales > Asteraceae > Ambrosia > Ambrosia trifida. Next base: position 22,771,169 of record CM054123.1, on the reverse strand, counting down.
TGTACGAGTTACCTACTAGTGATAACAATTAACTTTTTTTGTAAATGTGTTGCAGGATAGAACTATATTTGTAGCAAGTTAAGAAAGTAAATAAATAAAGATTATTATTATGTCACAAAAAAGTCTTAACTAATAATAAAATAATTCAATTGAAGAATAAACAAAAATATATTATATAATAATACAAAAACTAACTTAACACCGTCCAATCTCAAATTAACGCCGTCAACTTTTTCCGTGTTCTCTTGATTTCGTCTTAACCGCCACAATTTCATCGCTTTCTGTTTGTTTCTCTCATTTTCTCTTCTATTTGGCCTTTTTCTTCGACTTTCAATCACCGTTATATGGTGTTTCACATATTTCTGAAGTCTACAACTTCTGATCAAGATTGTTACACCATTAGCGTTTTGATTTTACCGAAGACGTTTACGTTATTACACTGAACTGCTACAGTGCAACGACAAAATTACATTTCCCTTCATTTCAGACGAAAATTACAAATTTGCATTTCGTTTCATTGTTTCCACATCAAATATAGGGTACAAACAAAACACAACAAACCTCCGCGGTGACTACGGTACAGTGACTTTTGACTGTCGTGGTGGTACGTTACGAGAAAACCGCTATTTAGAGAGAAGATAAACATTAAAGACTCAAAAACCCGAAACATGTAACGGCGTCGGACACGGTGACGGTTAGATGGTAATACGGTAGTGGTGGAGGTGGCGATTTTGTGGTGGGTGTGGAGTCGAACGTGTCCCGTCGCCAGAAACAACCACCACCGGTGGTGGTGCTCCCAACCCATCCTCTCTTTTGGTTTTCTCTCTCTCTCTCTCTCTCGCTATATATATATATAGGTTTAGAATACAAAGTACATTTTTCGTGAGAAGTGTGAGAAGGACTAAGAATTGACATGTAGACATCATGTTTTGAATTTAGGAATGATGTTTTAGGTTATTTTAACTTGAAAAACACCAAACACAACAATCTAAAACACAATACAATGTATTATAGTCATTAAATTTAAAAAACAGCTAAAACACACTACTTAACGCTTAAAACACACTGCTAATGTTCTGAGCATGGTGTTTTAAGTTTTAAGCCTAAAATACATTGTTTTCGGTTTTTAATTGTTATGTTTGGTGTTTTTGTAGGCAAAACAATCCAAAACATCACGACTAAGTTCAAAACATGATGCCTAAGTATCAAGTTTTAATACTTCTCACACTTCTCACAAAAAAAGCACTTTGTACACGATCTTGACCCTATATATATATATATATATATATATATATATATATATATAAGGGAAAGTTCAATTGAGAACTCATAGTTAGAGAACTCGAGAACTCTATGTTACACATATGTAATATATCATATGTTGTATATTACACATGTGTAATATATAACTATTGCATATGTGTAATGTACATATGTGACACATGTGTAATATATATTGCACATATGTAATATACCATATGTTACACATGTGCAATATATATTACATATGTGCAACATATGATACATTGCGTATGTGTAATATATATTGCACATATGTAATATAAAGTTCTCAAGTTCTCTTAATAAAATAAGTTTTCTATTGAACCATCCCCTATATATATATATATATATATATATATATATATATATATATATATATATATATACACTTCCCGATGTTTGGATCTAAATGGTTTTCGTGTTTTGAGATTTCTGGTAACTATTATGTGCTTTGTAGTTTTTGCTATCTAAATTTGGGAGAATTTGATCCAAAATTATTATAGAACCATTTTTACTGTTCAAAACTTCGTACATGATAAAAAGGTATATAATAAAATACTACAAAGTTTTATATCTATGTTTGTTTTATGGTAGAAGATTGTTTTGTTTTCATCTCAATGAACAAAAGTTATGTTTCCACATAATAAGATGTGTTATCATTTGCCTTATACAATAAGTCCCTCTAAAACTTAATAATTTTTTGGGTTCTTTGTTGTAAAGATTATTATTTTTTTGTCTTTGGTTTTTAAATGTTCGTTTTTATTCAGATGGTTTTCTTTTTGTTTTCCATATACATCCCCATGTATCCAACATAAAAGTAATAATTAAGTAAATGATACACATGGTAATCGCATTTCAAAATGAAAACACAACAATCATGGAAAGATACGATTGGTCACTCAAAAACCATAATAATATCCTTTAATCTATCGAATCGAAACCCTGTTCCAAATTTTTAAATAAACTTTATAAACACTTGAGCCAGCCATGATATGAAAGTTGTTTTGTTTGTAGGTTTCTCTAACACTGAAAACCTTTTTGATTGTGCTTTTTGCTATACAATCTAATGTTACATAAATAAATTGAAGTATTGTATATTTTTATTTTAAAATAAAATAGTTTAGTAGGGTGTGGGGATAAAGCAATTTGAATATATTTTTTTCTGCATTAATTAAGAATTTTCACGTAAACATGTTTGCCCTTATTCTAATTGAAACTTTATGTTGATTCTGAAATTTAAATTCAAAGATGTTGAAGGAAAGATGCGTTATGATTAACTGGAAAAATGTTTTGAATGGTTTTTCATCTTTCACATGAAAATCTAATCTTCGATTATTTGTTTTTCATCAAAATAATCATCAACCCCTTATTCTTAATAGGCTCGAATCGTTATGTTACTCAAAATGAATCATAGTTTTTATTTGTATTATATAGGGTGTAAAAGAACGAATAACATCATTCACTTTTAATCAATCGGTTAGTTTGATAAAACAAGGGAAAATGGATTTTAATACTCTCAACTATCGCATGTTGGCGGATATCACTCCCAACTTTCACTTTGGCCAATTGCACTCCCAACTTTCAACTTAGTTTGTTTCATCACCCCCAAACTAACGGAGGTTTAACCTGGTTAGTCTTCGTGGCCAAAATGTAAAAACCTGGGGGTGATGAAAGAAAATAAGTTGAAAGTTGGAAGTGTTATTGGCCAAAGTGAAAGTTCGGAGTGATATCCGCCAACATGCGATAGTTGGGAGTATTAAAATCCATTTTCAATTAAGAACCCCTGTTCAATTAAAAAAAGGTTTGCACAAATTGTGATAAAGAAAGGGAACTCAATTAAGGATATTATGAATTTATTATCAACGATATTCAAGAAATCGAAACTAACGATCAAAGGGTATTTTATATTGTCACCGGGTTAAACACTTGCATATGTGATAAGTGTTTTATTAGTGTTTTATCGGTGTATCACGTCCGTTTGATCTTTTTTTCCATTCCAACATCAGACATGATATAGAGATTTAAGTATTCGATTATGCCAAATTTATTTATCTAAACTCAATTTCTTTTTGAAACACTGATCCTATTTTTTTTCTTACCAATCAATATTTTCAAGACCATGAATCGGTTCCTCTTCTTAAGCTTCACTTTCTTTACGCATCTTTTATTAACTAACTTTGAGGATTATTGTTCAACGTCCCGCCGCAATGCACGGGCTAACGTAAACTCCTTATAATACTAACTAGATTATACCCTGGGAGCGTCCCGGGTTGAGAAATTTAATATTATACATTAATTTTACATATGAAATAGACTGATGTATAACTCTAATATTAATATCTAACCTAAAACAAATTAACAATGTACAACTCCAATGCTAACACCTAACCTAAAAGAATGTAGAACTTTAATGTAACTCTAATATTAACACATATCCTAAAGACTAAACAAATGTACAACTCTAACATGCTAATATTAATACCTAACTTAAAACAACGTATAACTCTATTAACCTATTCGGCTCTATTAACCTATTCGGCTCTGGTTGAAAAAAAATCATATTTACTGATTTAAACATATTTAGTGACTTGTCTATACATGATTAATGATTTACCTGAACACCTGTGTTTTTTTTCCTGTATGAACAAAACCACACAAAAAATTTCTTCGTTTTTTATATAGCACTATGGTACTCGTTGGAAAGATAATAAAACGCTCGTTAAGTTGGTGTAATTTTTTTCTTTAAAAAATCTAGTATATTAAAGATATTAACGTTTAAAAATTATGGAAAGAAACATGAGGGTGAAAAATCCAATTTTGTTTTAAAATTATTTTTTTCCTAAAATATATCAATGCCACATGGGATGACACATGGCACACTCAAAGAAGAGAATGCATTTTTGAGTGTCATGTCATTAAAATGGTTTTGGTTTATTATATGTATAGATATATATAGATAATTAATGATTTGCCAATATATGATTAATGAATATTATTATTATTATTATTATTATTATTATTATTATTATTATTATTTTAAACAAATCTCTGTCATAAGTTATCATATTATTATTTTAAAAAATTCATGGGTATCACCTAATCCCAGACCCAACCCACACCAAAATTTTTTTTTAAACTAATCCTAAACCTGACACAATACCTGTCGGGTTACAAAAAATAGTCGTTGTTTTTCTCTGTTTTTTAGATAGAACTATGGTACTCGTTAGAAAGATAATAAAACACTCGTTAATTTGGTTTAATTTTTTCTTTAAAAAATCTCGTATATAAAAGATATTAACGTTTAAAAGTTATGGGAGAAAACATGAGAGAGAAAGTAATAAAGGTTTAATATTTACATTTAGTAGATTAGGTATTTAATAGATTAGGTTAAACCATATTTATTTCTTTTTTTAATTGGTCTAGAGGTGCCACATCACATCCTATTTGGCATCTCTCAAAAGAGAGATTGCATAAGAGTATGACATGTAGGATTAATCCCTTTGCAATATATATATATATATATATATATATATATATATAGATATAGATATAGATTAGCATGTAGGAGATACCTAGGGCTTCCGCCACATAGGCATCCGCCTAGTGGTCAAGAGGAAGTAATTACCTATTCTGAGGTGAGGAGAACAAGTATCAATTCTTGGAGAGTATATTTTAATTTAGATTTTTGGAGGAAAAGCTTAGAAGAAAAAAAAAAAAAAACTAAACTTTAGACTTCTGAGGCCACAGTTTGCTCGGAAATGCATAGATATGATGCATTTGTCGTAATTTTTTTTTGTTTTTGCAAACATGACGGAAACCACAGTTTTTTGGCAGTCGTGTATGTAATTGTGTTTATTTTGAAGTATGTTCTCTATATGCATGTATATAGCTCTTTCTCATCTGTTTACGATAGTGATGAAGCTTGAAAAAAACTTCTGGGCCGGACATGAGCGAAGCTTGGTTCTCCAATCGGGAGGGGCCGGAATCAATTTTTTTCGATCGGTAGTGACACATCGGCAGGGGACGGACTCAACCCGGACTCAATTTACCTACGGAAATCGCAAATTTATACCACTGCGCCAAAAAACAGGGGGGGCCAGGGCCACCCCTGGCCCTCAACATCCTTCGCCATTGGGGCCGAAGAGACAAAAGTCACGAGACCCTTAAAACGAGAGGACAGACTCAATATGTATAAAATTTTCAGTTGAAAAACACGTAAATTTACACTACTTACCAAAAAAACTAGGGACGTACTCAATACGTATAAAATTTTCTTAAAAAACACTGAATTTACACACACTTGTTAACAGAAAGGAGATGTGAGGTCCACTACACTCTGCAAATCATATGCGTGCACACAGTCCTTGAATTTGTTAAAATTATTTTCTTTTATTTAACGTTTACTTAAATCATAACGCAATTGTTAAACAATGGGTTAGTTAAAACTACGACAGGACGATACACACATTTTAGTTAACCGAGAATATACTCTTAACAAACAATATTTATACTATTTGACTTTGCTCTATCTCACTCATCATAATAGTGGCTCTCTCTCTAGAATGGCAGGAGTTGCAAGGCAATATGCCTTCTCAGTCATGATAACAAAAGGCCATGCTTTAAACTTTGTTTTGTTTCTTCTAAATCAAACAAAAAAATAATGATTTGCTGTTATTGATTGTTTTTCACTTGTGTAATCTATTTTGTGCAGAAAGTATCCTTCTCAGTTTTGGATTTGATACGTTGTAGTTTTTTGTAATACGGAGTTTTTTTTTTTTTTTTTTGAACGACAATTTTTTATTAAACATTTATTTCACCTCACCTTGCATTTGCAAGGATTTGAACCCACAATCTTACATATATAAGGGGGGACACCATACCACTAGACCAGGAGGTCATGGGTTGTAATACGTAGTTGAAGATTAAATTACAACATTATTATATAGATAGATAGAATTCATGTTTTCCAAGAATAATTTCAAAAGGGGTGTTTAATTTATTATATGTTTGTGTTTTCATTCCTCAAATTTACATATTTAAAATTTGGTAAATTGAAAAAAGGAATTGGATTTTAATAATCTAAATTTTGTCTCGTTGGCCGGCAATAATTCGTACTTAAGAAAATTCTCTACAGCGGTTCCAACTTTCAAAATATTAGCCGGCAATAAACTTTTGTTAACTTAAAACTAATGCATCTTCAAAACTGAAAGATATTGAAAGTTAAAAAGTTCATTGTCAGTCAATAGTTGAAAGTTGGAATTGTTGTGGAGAATTTATTAAGTGCGGATTATTGTTAGCCAACGAGGCAAACTATGGATTATTAAAATCCAATTCCCCACTGAAAAAAGATTATGTTATGTTTCTACAAATTAACTGATTTAAGCGTATAAATATATAAACTTGAGGATGACAATAGAGAAAGGCGTGGTCTATTCCCACCCCACCTGTCTACCTTTACCCCCACGTGATATCAAAGCGTATAAATATATAAACTTGAGGATGACAATAGAGAAAGGCGTGGTCTAATCCCACCCCACCTGTCTACCTTTACCCCCCACGTGATATCAAAGCGTGGCGCTTTGAAGTACAGAAGCTGACAAAAACTCAGCAGGCATTGGGATTGTTGTTGGGTTTTTTTGGGGGTTTTGAGGTGAGTTTTTGTGGGGTTTTGGTATGTTCTTTTATAAGTTATATAAAGGTGGATTTTAAGTTTGTTTAATTTTTATTTTATAACCTGTTTTTATATAAAAAAATATATTGGTGTAAACATGTCAATTCACACGATAAGTTTCGGAGTCTTGATTGTGTGTGTGTATAGGTAAAGGTTCGGGTACAAAAGCTATGTTTCGTGAGAAGTGTGAGAAAAATCAAGAATTGACATGTAGGCATCATGTTTTGAATTTAAGTATGATGTTTTGGGTTGTTTTTGCTAGAAAACACTAAATAAAACAATTTAAAACACAATGCAATGTGCTATAGCTGTGGAATTTAAAACATAGTTAAAACACACGGAAAACACAACAACGTAGAACACATGTTCTTGGCATTGTGTTTAAGGTTTTTACGCTCAAAATAAATTGTTTTATGTTTTTAATTGTTATATTTCATGTTATTTTAGTCTAAACAATCAAAAACATCTTGAATAAATCCAAAAAATGATGCCTAAATATCAATTTTTAATCTTTCTCACACTTCTCAGAAAATATGGCCTTTATACCCTAACCCCACCATATATATATATATATATATATATATGTGTGTGTGTGTGTGTGTAGTTTAGCCAATTGTCTAAGCATTTCCCACTTATTCAAAACAAACTTCAAAACAAATTATACACATTCGAAACAAACATTAAAAAAAATTATAAGCATTCGAAACAAACATCATATAAACAAAAGATCAACTGGATAAATATATAATAATCAGTTTGTACATACAAAATATAAATATAACTAAAAGTCTAGTACAAACTAAGATATAGTACTTGTGATCATCTGGCGATGTTCACTGTGGAAGTCGTAACTCAAGCAACCCCGCAGCCTCCCGTAAGTGCTGCAACGCTACACCACCCAGTCCATAGAACGCCTGGTAAGGCGAAGGCGGCGATCAAAGTCCCGAGCGACCAACCGCATAACGGGAGGCAGGTCCTCATATACGTACTATGGATACTGCTGCTGAGGCTGCGGCGGCGACGACGGGGGTGCTCCCCACCAAGAGTGCATTGAAATATAACCTTCACGAAATAAGTTTATTATAAAATAAGTTTTGTAGTAACTTTTTAATAATAAATTATAAAATACATTTTTCGTAACTTTTAAAATAGTAAATTATAAAATACGTTTTTTTTTACTTTTTAAATAATAAATTATAAAGTAAGTTTTTTAAATTAATAATTGATAATAGTACTCCATCCGTCCTAATTTAGATGTTCATCTTTCTATTTTTTGTTGTCCCAAATTAAATATCTATTTCTAAAAATAGAAATGTAATTTCTAGTTTTACCCATTAAAGACAAAACACAATCAAAGATTTGAGGATATTATTGTCATTTTACAACATACAAACAAAAGATTTCTTAATATGTGTGTTTGAGGACCCAAGACATTTAAATTGGGATTGATAGAGTATTTATTAACCTTTTTAATAAAAAGAGTGGATGAAATATTCCTTCACCAAATCGTCTCCTTTCTTCTTTGATCTTTTTATAACAATGACACAGCCTTTTTCCTTTCCTGTATCTTGTACACAGTCGATCAACTCCTAGCGTGACGGAAAGGTCCGGTCAGTCTCAAACGAAACTATGACCGGGTAAGAGCCTTCCTGTTCTTCTACCGGCTTCTCCTCACCACCACCGTCTCACTAGTCCGGATAGTGTACAAATCTCTTCTCACCAACGTAGGTGTAGTTTGGATAGCGTTGGTGATCAAAGGGAGGCTCACCACTGCAAGTGTACGGGTCCTCCAAGAGGATTTTCAAGTCCAGCGCTACCGTAATGTCACGATAACGAATGCCAGACTCAACCTCCTCGCCACCCTCAGGAACTGACATGTTGTAAGAATCTCCTAAAATGTAGTAGTAATATGGCATCTTGTATGTTGTTGGTAAAATTTGTATATTGTGAGTGAAGTTGTAAATGTTTAAATTTAAACCGATAACGAATGATATAATATCGAACGTATGAAATAAGATTATATAGCAATCGACATGGCTCTAAGCTCCGCGCTATGGCCATGGCGTGACACGTAGGGTTCATGGACATGCATTGGACAGACAACCTCGTACCTAACCTCATATTTTGTACTTTGAAGCGTCACGTCATGGTCATAGTGAACCACTTAAGGTTACTTTTTAGCTTTGTTCAGTAATGCAATCAACATAAGTGCAATGATTGGTCCCAAAGCACCGTATTATGACCAAAGTGCGACGCTTTATAGAGTTGAAAATAAGTTTTTTGGGTGAATATAATGACCCTAAAGAAAGAAAACATATCATTATTTTAAATTTACTTCCAGGGGCGGATCTACATGATGATCTACGGGTTCCCCGGGAACCCATTGAGTTTCGAATTTTTAATAGATAATATATATAAAAAGTATGTGGGAACCCATTAATAAATTTGAAAGGAACCCATAAGACAAACAAGGATAGTGTTCCAGCCGGCTGAGTCTTTAAGTTAGGCAACAAAAGGTTGCAAGTTCGAGTCTATGTATCCCATTATTTTCAATTTTTGTTCAATTGCATTGGGAATGAAAGTACAACAACCTTCAAATATTAATATGTGTAAATATATCAAGTTCAATTGTATCGGGAATAAAAGTCTTGTATAATTAATGGGACAAAAGTGCAGATATATGGATTAATGACTACTTTAAGAAAATGAAGGTTTTTTTTTTTTTTGGTCATAAAGATGGCATAGAGAAGAGAGATAATTTTGGTTTGAGATGGAATTGAGAAAAATGGGCGTATTGAGGTTTATGTTCTTTCAACCAATAGCCACTTGCATTTTCTGCAATATACAATAAACCAAACAATAGTTTTATTTGCAAAGGTGGTATTGAGGTTAGTTCACAAGGGTGCAACATTCAAAAATTGGAATTTATATTGCTCAGGTTCGGTGGAGGCTTCTGGTGTTTCATGTGTATTATGCATAGTTTAGATGTGGTGATAGCTATCTTAGGTGCTAAATCTGTGTAATATGCTTGTTGTTTTTGGCCAATTCCGTGTTAGGTGCGTTTTGTTTTGACATATTTATTTCGTTTGTCATTCGAAAAAGTAAGGTTTCCGTCGTCGGAGAATTAGGATAGCGAATCTGTTTCGGTTAATGGCGTTTTCAAGGATTTGATGCAATTGCTGTCTTTCTTGCTTTATAGCATTAGTATGGAAACTTTACAAATACAATAAGGTAGCATGTTTTATGATGATGAGTGTCATGGCATTGTTTCTTAGCTACACTTTAGATTTGATACATTAAAACAAAACTAGTGAGATTTTGATAATGTTGCTACACATTGGTCTATCGTTTTTAAAACTAAACCTGATAACCCGACCCGGTCTGGCCGTCCGCCTCAAAATTGTAGCACTTGGTTGTGAGACACAAAACCACGAAAAAGGGGAACCCATAAAAAAAAATTCCTGGATCCGCCACTGTTTACTTCAGTATAATATCACTTATACCAGTGCGTTTTATAAAATTTACACCAGTGCGTTTTATAAAATGATTGCACCTGTCATAAGAGTGAAACATGCTAAAAATATATAGAGACAAAGAAGGATATCATTAACATCAGGTCAAGAGAATGTCTTAAATGACAATAGTGTCCTTGCCATTACTAATAAAGGCCGACTGTTGACTGGGGTAGGGGCACCCTAATTTGGAGCTTCAAATAAAGCTTCTTAGGCATTTTTTCATATATAACACTACAGGAGAGGAGGGGGTGAAGCGTCATGTGATACTTGTGTGACCTATGTGGGGGGGGGGGGGGGGGGGGGGGGGGGAAAGAATTGTAGGGAGTGGAAGGGGGATGAAAAGGGGGGTGAAAGGAATAATATTATTTTGTGTTAAAGTTTAAAAAAAAAAAAACAGCCAATAACACCTCCCCACCCCCCCCCCCCCCCCCCCCCCCCCCCCCCGCTGGTCATCCCCTCCCCCGCCTCACCCCTCCCCGCCCCCCCTCCTCCCCGCCCCCTAGTGGACGGTGTCCCGCCGCCACATCACCTTCCCGCCCCTCCTCTCCCGCCCCCACTTCCTCCACC